>VZTE01001421.1:263-176459 GCA_013397775.1 Eulacestoma nigropectus | reverse complement strand
TTTTTTTTTTTTTAATTCCATTTGCAAACAAATTCAGATTAAGCAGGTCTGAGGATAGTGCCTTGGATTTCCTGATGCCTGTCTGGTCTCTGCCTCTGCAGCTCTCCAGCCATGCCACAGCACCCCATGGCAATCAGCCAGCGTGTGGGCTGGGATTATGGCAGTCCTCACTGGCTTTTAATAGCAGCCACAAGTGCTTCACTTTTGCAAAACACCCTTCAAAACAACAGGGTTTCAAATTAAATACAATTTTTAGATTATTTATGTTTCGGTTGAGGGCTTGCCAGGAACATTTTATTTCACATGGACTTTTTATATTTCAACACTTAGTTTCAAAGGAAAATCGAAATTAGCTCAGGGCTTAGGGCACTTGGTATTTGTTGGTGTCACAGTGCAAGAACAGTTTCATTGGCCAAAGCATACAGAATTGCAGCAAATTTTGAGAAGAGTGGTTTTACATCTGTCTCATCAATTGCACAGATAGCTGCAAATGCCATCTGGTAGCAGCTCTCCCTCAGAGAGGATCCACTGAATTAAGAGGATCCACTGAATTAAGGGGGGAAAAAAGCAAAGCCCCCCAAAATTTGAGACATTCACCAATTTTTTTGGTATCTTCTCTCGTATAAAATCTTAGTTGTGTTTCATTTAAAATAAAATTAGTTGTTTGATTGTTGGCTAATTTGTATTTATTTATGTTCAAATATTTTCAGTGACTTAAAGTTTTCTTTAGTTTGAAAAAAAGTCATCTCGTTTTACCTCTTTCTCTTGCTTCTTTTTCCATCTTTCTTGTTGGAAAAGAAAAGTGGGAGGTAGGAAGAGCAGTGTTAAGAGATTTTTCTATACAGATCAGAGATAAAGTTTTCTGGCCCCACACTGCAGCATCTTAGAAAAAATGCCTCTTCCCATTGAAAATTACATGAATCCACTTGAAAGCTGGCACTTTGAAGGATCCTCAAAGTAAACAAGCAGATGAGCCAGGCATTCCTGGTTTCACTCTGAATTTAAATCTGCCCTCAGGATTTTTTGTCAGCCTCACCAAATTCCTTCATCTCCTCTGAGAGCCTGCCGTAAGTGCTGGGTTGCCAGTGTTCCTGTCTCCCACTGGTGGAGGGCTCTTCCTCTCTCCACAAAAGCTCTCACAAAGTACAGGTGATAGCACCTGGCTCCAGGTGAGGGAGCCTCTGGAGACAAGCACTGTGCCTGTGCTCCGTGTGGGTACAAGTGAGGTGACATCTGGTCACAGGGCAGGCGAGACCCCATCTAGGGAGGAGCACTCCACACTTTGGGTTCCAGAGCAGAGAACCTGGGCATTCAGTCTCAAGCACTCAGCCCCAGCCCCATTGGTCCTCCTACATTTGCAACCCATCCTGCAGCTGGGACTGATGATGGTCATGCTCAGTGACAATCGTGGCAGGTCCATGTAGGCTGGCCTGGGTAGGGGCAGATGATGTAACAGCATGGGGAAGCAATTTTACACAGAGTTATTTTACACCCCAGCAGTTCCAAACAGCAGTTTTTTCAATTTTCAGTTGATGAAATTAGGAGTAGCCTGATCACTCAGTGCAGCAGGGAGGGTTTGCAGAAGAGAAGGAGCAAAGTCCTTGGAGTGCAAACCCTGCTTTAGAAAAGCCATGCAGGGTTTGGAGGTTGCATACACAGGGAGGCAGTGATTGCATTAGTGGAGATCCCAGGGAATGTTTATAGCAGAGTCCCCTTCCCTGCATGCAAAAGAGTTTCATCATCATCATCTTCATCATGACCATGTGGGATTCTGCCATTCCCTTGGGTCACCCTTGTCCCCCAGCCCCCAAGACTGTCCTGTGTCTGTGCAGGGCAAGTGTAGGACACCTCCATTATTGGCATGTTTGAGACAGATGTTAAAACTGGAGATCTGTTAGCACTGGCCTCGAGGGTTTGCATGTGGTTTCTGCTGTAGTCATGCGTGCTTCGATTTCAGATAAAAGAGCCAAACTGTTTCACTTCTGGTATTTCCAGCTGCGTTTGGATTTATCTGAACGGAACCAGGCATTCCTGAATTTGAGGGTGGCTACCTTTACCAAAGAGCTTGTACTTACTACTTTTCTTCCCTTCCCTTCCTCCCTCCCTATTTTCTCTTTCTCTAGGTCCAGGCCTGGCCTTCATTGCCTACCCAAAAGCTGTGTCCATGATGCCACTGCCCACCTTTTGGGCAATCCTTTTTTTTATTATGCTTCTGTTGCTTGGACTGGATAGCCAGGTTAGTACAATGGATAAGAGATGTGTGACTTACTGTGTCAGCACTGCTGACTGAGAATAGATGGTTTTACAGGCATGAATTTAGAAGAAAATACCTCTAATGCTGCTTGAGAGGAATTCATCTGGGTTGCTTTTTAATGTAGGGGCTGCATTTGATGAATCTATGATGGTTGATTCATAATATTGTGTTGCTTAGTAAGTCTTTGTCATCAGGAGATAGTAGGGTTACCACATTACAGCAGTATTCCCTAACCTAAATTTCAGTCCTAGTCTGGCCATAAAATACCAGCATTTTGGTCACAGTGCAGTATTTTCTTACTTTGGGAAAAAAGCTTAATCATTTTAAAACATAAAAGACTGCAGCAGTCTCTTCCATAGAGTGCTCTGTGCCATTGCGATCACCTGGAGGGTGTACACACCATCATTAAAACACTAACAATTAATAACTGCTAGGAATATGGGTTTTGATAGTTGCCAAGTGTCAAAAAAGAAAAGCAAAGTTGTCATGAGGTACAAAAAGCACGGAATGTTTTGTACAGTATATCCAGGGTGGCTTCAAGAACAGTGAGAGGACAAAGCTACAGCCTTTTTTGGTGGCCTTGGGCTTGGAGGTGCTGAGCAATGTGGGATCCTGCTGACTTTCACGTCAGAAGCATGCATTCAGTACCTCCAAAGAGGCCAGAAAGCATCTCAGATTCCAGCTATACTAATTTTATAGCACACACTGCTATTAACTAGTGAGCATGAAAAAATTCAAAAAGTTCAGTCAGGAAGTTAGGTTATTTTTCCCAGTGGTTACTTGTAGGAATGTTGGACTAAATACTGCCAAGGAACCTGTAAATCATTTCTAGATAGTCTACTCACAAGGAAACATGAGTGACCGGGGATTATGCAGTAAATTTGGCATTCAAAATTGCCAAATTTTCTGCACTCAAATGGAAAGTCACTAAGATTAAAAAATATATATATTCATAAGGATGAAATGTTTCTGTAGCCTAAATTCTCTCTCATATGAGAGCTCCGTAAACTGATTTTTTACCCAATTGTTGTGTACTTAATCTCTGACATTTTTTTATATTTCATTTGCCCTATATTGCTCTTTATGGCTTAATCTTTGAACTCGAGTGAGCAACTCTCAACTGCTCCAAAGTAAATGTGAAAGTGCCCAATGCTGTGGTTCAGCAGCCCTATGCTTATGCAATTGGAAGCTGTCTAGTAATTTTAAAAAGCTCCTCACTGCGCAGAATTATTAAAACTAATTGGAGCGCTTAATTTCTCTCCTCCGCCCCTCTGGTTTTTTGGAGTGCGGTCAAGCAGGTTTCTGGAATGCCAGAGCAGTTTCAGATCAAATCAGCTCAAAGGAAAGGGTTACATTTAAAAAGAAAACCAGTTTTATACAAGTCTAAGTAACAAGACAGGAGGCAATAAAATTTGGTGAAGGACAAAATCTGTTCACAGGACAGTCTGTATTTCCAAAACAGAGCTTCAGAAAGAGAGTAGGGTTGATAAAGGGCATTTCTGGGTGCTGTAAGAGCAATGAGGTGCCAGGTAGGAAAATACCTCTTTTTCTGAAATAACCTCTGTCATAGATTCCCCATGATAAGTTATTACTTAAGATTATGTATCTACTTAAAGTGAAGATCTTTTCTACAGAGGCAGCCTTGATGGATACCTCAAATCCATATCCTCATGTCTTCCTTCAGTGAGCTTGGTGCTTTTGTACCTTGCCAGGTTGAAAGTATAGATCACTCAAAAGATCCCTTCCATGGTTTTATTTGGGGAAGTTCAGTAGCTGCTTTCCTCCAGGGGCAGAAAGATACAGTTTTTGATTAACTTTAAACTTTTATTCAAATCCAGTTTGGGTTATTTGCTTAACTCAAGTTACACAGTTGTATAGTTTTCCAAAGGCAAGTAAGTATAAATACAGTTATCATGAAGCAAGAGAAAGACTTTTAGCTCATTTATTCAGAGCTTCATTTTTGGTTTACAAGTGCAAATAGTTTGCCAGATTATTGAATGGGGACTCTATGAACAGCTCCATTATTGCTGAAGAAGAACCCAGAGCCTCAGCCAGAGATACTCTGCTCACAGTTCCAGAAAGGACACATTCAGTCAAGAGCTGCTTTTCACATCAAAGTCTGCTTTCCCTGGATTTTCACTAACAAACCCAAGAGTAGAATTATATCAAATTGTGATATAGTTTTATATCAAACTAGTATCTATGAGGTTTCCTGGCACATCAGAAAAAGGCTGGGAGATACTCTCCTAGTTTGGACTTTTTTGAGTCTCTGCCTCTTTTCTAGCATACATCCTGTGTTCATCTGGAACAGTGACAGCCTAGAAGCCACGTAAGTGCCTTCCTGTCATCAGGCATATAAGTGCCTCCTTCATCCTTGCAGCTTGCATTTGCAGAGCCCCTTTGGTAGCTCATAAGGCTCCTAGGAAATAAAAAAAAATTCTGAAAGCTTGTTCCAACCTGAAAACTACCCCCATGCTCCAACCTCAGGGTTACAAAGAAAAGGCTTCTATTTCTTTGTTGAGAGCAGCACAGACTACAGAGCTGCAGTGTTGCTGAGGAGGGCTTGTTTGAGTAGGAGCCTGGGTGAACTGCATGGCAGGTAACCTTCAAGTCATTTCTCTGCTGTTGTTTTCCCCCTGCAGTTTGTTGAAGTTGAAGGACAGATCACGTCATTAGTTGATCTGCACCCATCCTTCCTAAGGAAGGGTTACCGACGGGAAATCTTCATCGCTATAGTGTGTTTCCTTAGCTATCTTCTGGGACTAACTATGGTGACTGAGGTAAGTAGTACCAGTGCTGCAAATTGCCTTCTTTTTTAGCCATTTTTTCAGGCCAGTTTTAGCTATGATTGAGACTGCAAAGAATTAGCCACTCAGATGAAAAGTGCTTTTTAGATGGACAGAGCATCTTTCATCCCTAGATCTGAAAGCATTTTGAATGGGAGTTATATATCCCTTCCCTTTTCAGTCACAGAAACAGGAATGTGAAATCTCATTAAATTCAATCTGATCTCAGGTACCAGTCAACATGAGTATGAATATTAACATCTAGCTCTAAATGATGAAACATATAGGAAACATTCAGCAGAGCACATTAAGAATTCATCCAGTTGCATGCAGGGAAAGAGATTTTTATCTTAGTTACACAGATTTGAATTAATTAGATACCACTGGATTTATTCTAGTATAAACAAGACAGGAATATGTTCCAGTGCCTGCACTGTTGTGATATTTATCTTCAAAATAAAATCTAAGTCAGATTTTAAAATCAACTAGAAGAGCTCGACTGTGGGAGGTAAACTAGCACCTGTAACAGAGGTGCCCAAACCCCACAGTTTCTCAAGTGAAAGTGCAGTGTAGTGAGAGCAGAGTCTAACAGCAGAGTATAAATAGAGTTATAAAACTAAAAATGAACTATTTTCATGAAAGTAGCCCTTTCACTCAATAAATAAATGAGGACCCTCCTGATGAATTGGCTTTCATTTTTAGTCTTTTTAAGGTGTTAATGTTAGGAGGCAACCTATTATTTTTAATGTCATTTGTTTCTTTAAATGCCCGTCCTAAAATACTTGTAAGAAGGCAAGATTTAAGTGTCTTAGTAGATTATACTAAGTGACTTAATTTTGTTTAATTGTTGGCTTCTTTGGAATTGTTCCTCTAGTAAACATGCATATTCCCTGAGGAAGGTAATGCCAAATATTTACCTTACCTACTTGCTAGATGCTGCTTCTTGTTGGACAGGAGTCATTAGGATATGTTGGTGGATGTTACTGGGAGCTGGGCCTGAATTCTTGGGGTTTTTTTCCTGTTGGATCCTAACCAATTGTGTCTCTCTTTTACAGGGTGGCATGTATGTTTTTCAACTCTTTGACTACTATGCAGCTAGTGGTGTATGCCTTTTGTGGGTTGCATTCTTTGAATGTATTGCTGTAGCCTGGGTTTATGGTAAGTGAGAATCCTTTCATCTGATACCTTTTGATGAGTCAGTGACAATTTTGCTAGCCAAATATTTATTGATCAGCCACCCCAGAGTCTTCTTCCCAGCAGCAGACACATGCCATTAGTATAAATTTACCCTGACCTCTTGGAGACAAATTTGCATCTGGGATGAATCCAACCTTCACTGGTTTTTCCACAAAAAAGGAGTATTCTTCCATTGCTATTAATAAGGGCACAATTAAACACTTTCATGTGTTAAGTTTAGAGGTGAGAGTTTAAAGTGTGGCCAGTCGTGAAAATTTCTGTTTGTCTCTCAGAGAATTTCCTTTCAGAGCTGCAATGTCTGCAGGGCCAAGCCAACCAAACAGAAAGTACAAAAAGAGCTGAAAGTGTATTCTGCCCCATTACTTTTAGGCAATGCCAAGCACCAAGATCTACAGTGGCCTCTGTAGCTGCCTGAGCTGTGGCTGGGGAATAATCAGATGTTTGCTGATTAGGACTGGTTATTTTCTGATTCTCCACGTATTCCATCTCCTCAGAAAAGCAAATCAAACAAAGATTTCTGCAGAAGCAGGTGCACCATTTGCTGTCAAGTCTTTCCCATGGTGATCCCTCTGGGAAGTTCAGTGAGAGCCTGGAGAGAGGAGAGGGTGTGTGACGGGGGCAGGAGAGATTAGCATTGCACTCCTGCAGCCAAATAGCAAGGGGAGGGATGGGATGAGAGAGTCCCCAAACATTCGAGGTTTTCAAGAAAATCATTTTGGACTTCACAGCTGTGGGAAGCATTTGAAGAATACCTCTGATACCCTCATCTTCCCTTGAAATACCCCTTGGGGAGCCGAGGAAAGCAGCTTTAATCCTACATTTTTTACAGGCCTTTTATTTGCTCGGTTCTTACAGGCGCTGATAATATTTATGATGCCATTGAGGATATGATTGGATACAGACCTGGTCCCTGGATGAAATGGAGCTGGATTGTGATCACACCAGTTCTTTGCGTGGTGAGTTCTGACCTGTGCTCTTTCAAGTCTTACGCTTGGCAGTGCTAAGCCACCTCTTACTGCTTCTCTTCAAGGGAAGGCTGTTGCATTCAGAGGCCAATTTGCAAAGAGAAGCTGAAGGCTTGAACATACTTCTCAAAGACATCATGTTCTCAGATGTCAGCTGTTAACATGACAGCTCTCTACTGTGTCTGCATGAACTGCAGTTCGCTACATTCAAGTGGATTTTTCTTAGGATTGGCAAAATTCTACATTCATTAAGAGAAAACTCACTCTCCAAAGAGCAGTCCCTACTTTAAGACATAGGACTGCTAGGCCATTGTAACAAAAAGACTTGAGCAGCCTGAGGCAGACCTCAGCTTGAAGTATTTTATTGGGTGAGAAGAACATCCTGGTAATCTTGCAGTATACAGCAAATAGTTGAGCCCTGAAGAAGAATTGGCAATGTACTGCAGCTGTTCACCACCATGTCTTAGCACTCTGAGCAGATGCTATAAGCAGATGCTGATGCTCTTTCAATTATTTAAATGGAAGAACAATTCCCCCACTGGTTTAACGTACTAAGGTATCCATCAGCTCTGCCTTTTGCTGCTTGTCTTCCTCAGGGCCGGTCGTAGCACCAGAGCCCTACTGCTTTTAGCATTTTTTAAGCCTCACTTTGTTTTCCTTTCTCATCCACAGGGGTGCTTTATCTTTTCTTTGGCCAAGTATAAACCACTGACCTACAACAAGGTCTACACATACCCAGACTGGGCAATTGGCCTAGGCTGGGTTCTTGCCCTTTCCTCCATGATCTGCATCCCTATGGTGATGGTCATCCGCATCATTCAGTCAGATGGGTCGCTTATTGAGGTAAGAGCAGTTGTCTGTCTAGAGGAGAAAGGGAGCTTTAACTTTTTGTTTTTTATACATAGTAATGCTTGGAAAACTGCAGCCTTGCCCAGGTAGGGCAAATAAGACTGTTAAAGATCACCTGTCTTCTGGGCAAACAATAGAAACAGAACAAACACAAAGCCTTCTGTTCTCAGATAAACACCACGTGATATTACTCATGTGCCCCTTGTGCAGCTTCCAGCTTGGCAAATCATTACCTCCGCATGCAGACAAACATTCAAGGACTGAGGTATTTCTCAGTCTCAGGTTTCTCTTCTCCAACCCACAGGGACACAGAAGCACCATCCTGAAAATCACTGAGAAAGCAAGAGAAAGAGAGAGAGACCTGGGTCAAACCTGATTGTGTGAAAACTCATTGAATTTCAGGGAAATTCAGATACACCTGTGGATTGTGTGGCTCTCAGGCATGACCTTCACTTTGGGGGACTAAATAAAAATCAAACCCTCTTAACAGAGGGCTTCACTTTTTAGCTTTTAAAATTTGTGTTTCTTTTATTTCAAACTGAAACACTGGATCCAGATTGCCCTGGTATTTAGAAAACTTTGGGTCTGATTCAGACTTGACAGTGCAGATTCCCTCGGGTTTGGATTTGCAGGAAATCTCTTGCCCTTCGCAGTTCATTGTGGGCTCCTCTAATTTGTTTTTCTTGCAGTGGAAAGTTTTTAGAGGCTGTGCAAGCAAGAAACTTAGCAATTCTCTTCTAAGTTTTCAGATTAGTTTTGGTTTTGCCTAACAAGTCAGTCTTAAATGCAGCTCAGGGTATTCTTGGAGAAGAAAGTGGGACACTTTGGGTTAGGCATAAAGAGAAAAGAATTTAAAAAAATACCAAACCAAAACATTTCCCAGAGCACAAACACTTGCATTTGTTTTCGTCCAAGTGTTAATGGTCTTTTTCAGCTGTGGCCAGGGCATAAGTGTTAATTTTCCTGCCTACATTGTCACCATTGTCACCATGAGAGACAAGTCTAAAAGTAGCCAAAACACTGCTCAAAGACCATGTTAGGAAAGGAAAGAGAGTAAACACTGGTCAGATGCCATTTAGTTCTTCCTTTGTGAACTCAGATGTAGGACAGAAGTCACCACTTGGCAATGAAGGCTGGACTGAGGCAGAGCTCTTTCTAAATGAGGAAGGAGGACACACATCATTTTCAGCAGTGAAAGCCCAGCATGCAGGATGCTGGATAATGCTGGGACTACCCTCCGTCTGATTTCCCTGTCTCCAGTCAGGCTCTGCAGCTGAGCAGGAGTTGAAGGCTCCATAGATCCCCACATCCTTACAGAGCCACGGGCGCACGTCTCCAACAGCCGCCCGTCCCTGTCCTTGGAATGCCACATCCTGCACATGGAGACACAGGGACCTTCTGGTCATCTCACCTCTGCTTTCCTTCTCTCTTTCAGAGGATAAAGGCAGTGGCTGCCCCCAAGGAAGTGAATCGGTGGTCCAAAGAAACGGAGAGTGGCACCCCATTCTGCCCCAATGGAACATCAAATGGCGGATTGATCAAGCCAACTCATATCATTGTGGAAACCATGATGTGAGCTCTCTCTGTGAGAGGATAAACCTGCTTTAACTGCCGTTTACTAACCATAGATTCTCATAGGACCAGGTTTACAGAGCTTTATATTTGCACTAGGATTTATTTTTATTTCTCACAGAGAAAGTTATTTTTTGTGTGTGGTTTTTTTTTTAATATTTTGTAAGGTAATCACAGTAGACGTCTCTCTGTAGAGGGAGAGCTTTCATATCAGACTAGACATATTACAAAGATTTACTATTATTGGGTTTTTTAAAATATATATATCTTTATCTCTAAATATTATACACCTTACCACTTGAATTGATTGTCTTGCCAGCAATACATTCAAGTCTCAGAAAGCAATTTTAGGTGCTGGTATGGTTGGGAGCAGGGTAACCTACAGAACACACAAAAGGAGCTCTGTTGAGAGACACAATTTTTTTAAAAATGCCGTTTCAAGTGAATTTTCAAAGGTGTAGTATTTCCACCCTCTGGTTCAACTGTGGTAAGCGACAGGAGTCAAGGTCATTTTACGGAGTGGGTACAGTTTTGTTCAGTGCAGTCCCTGGATAAGGATATAGCCAAACAGCTGGAGCAGAGAGTTTGCCCAGGATGTAGAGAAGCTGGGTGTGAGCAGTCTTGTGGCTGTCCCTCCCAAGGACAGTGCTGGGACTCCTCAAGAGGAGAACTTGAGGAAGGCATTTGCAGGATTTGGCATGGTTCAGTCTTTTTTTGTTGTTGTTTGTAAAATTTTGGAGGGTTTTTTTAACGTAAGTGAAATGCCTGCTGTTTGTGTGTGAGCAGGGTGGTTGAGTACCTGCTCCTGAGTTTTCCAGCAAACCATATTTTGGTGTGGTGGCACTGGTGTAAACTTGAATTCTGCAAACTGGGAGGGCAGCCTGCCCCCAGGGCAGCACAGGTCAGGACTGAGCAACCAAGAGGGGAAAAGCAGCACCTGCTGTCTGGGTGCTTCAGGTGTTCACTTCCTCATTTGGACTTAGGTTTGGGGCAGGAAAATAAAGGAATCACTTCTGGACTCTGACCGTCCAGAGGTGAACACAAACCAGGTCATCCCCGGCAGAAGGAACAAAACCACTCACCTGGTGTAACTGGTATTGATAACAGACACGTTGTTAATAATAATAGTGATGATGATAATAATATGACACAGCAAATAGGTGCTTTTCATCCATGTATCTCAAAAATGCTTTTCCAAGTTTGGTAACCAGGATTTGCTTTATTTATTTATTTGGCAGAGGGAGGTCATTGCTGTTGGAGGAACAGACAAAAAGACTGAGTCCCTTGTCCTGTGTTACTAAATAGCCGTAGTGAACCTAGAGCCCTCAGTCTTCTTGCTGATCACTGGGTTAAAACATGATTTGACTTTATTTTACTTTATTTTATTCTATTCTATTTTATTTTTAGGAGGGCTGGAGGGTGGCAAACGTATTTATGAATTTTATCTGCTGAAGAAACAGGGCTCTTTGGAATTTAAATTAAAGCAAAGGGAGCATGGAACACTGAAATATTTTGTATTGGTCAGAAGGAATTGGGTACCATTCCAGGTGAAACTGGGAAGAGAAGAGAAACCACTACAAGGAGTATAGGAATGGGGGTTCCACTTCATGTAGTGCAGGTGAATGTTTTATTGGGGAATTGGATCCCCACAGAAAACTGTTTAAAACATGCACAAAAGCCTTTTTCTTTCTTTTTTTCTTTTTTTTTTTTTTTAAACCTGTGCAGGTTGTGCTGGGAACAGGTTCTCTGGCAAAACTCAGCCTTGTTTTGTGGGCATTGTGTTAGAGGAAGAGAGTTTTTTTCTTATACCACAGGTAGTCTATCCAAAGGTATTTAGCAGAAATGCTTGATAAAAACAGAGTTTGTATCTGCTTATTCTGCTGTCAGCTTAGTCTGTCAGGGCAGAGTTTGTCATTTATTTAAACAGGAACATAAAGAGTTCTTAACATTCCTACACAGTAGTTTTATTTTACTTTTTCTTGTCCCATGAGCTAACTGGCCACAGCAGCACAAACATTTCTTAACTTGTTGATTTCCCTTTAACAGAAACGGGGAGATTTAAAACTAAGAGATGGACCAAAATTATTACTAATTAAAGAAAAACATTGCTGCATCTATAACTTCCAAATCTTTCTAGTTTGAATTTGTAGATACTTTTACAACAGAGAGCTGAGTTGCAACAAAATCAGCTACGGTAGAATTGTGTTTTCTTTTTTCTGGTTGCTGTATTATGAGAGTTCTGAAGGAAACTTTTGCATAGCTGGAGATAGCAAACACCTAAATGACACCTGCTAGGCCAGTGGCAGAAACCATCCAAGGTCACAGGAGGAATTCTGAGAGCCAGTGGGTGTCATCAAATGTGCCCAAAATAAAGAAACATCCATACAGCAATTTTATTTTTTTAACAATCAAAGGCAAGAAAATGTAACCAAAGATAACTCTCTTAGTGGGCTTCAGCTTGGGCTCTCGTTTTTGAGTTACAATCAGTGTCTGCAGTAAACAGGCACGGGTGAAGAGGGAGTAGAAGGTTAAGGGGGTCTAAATTAATGGTTTTTGTGAGTGCAGATGAAACACTGATGCTTAATTTATTTCTTTTTTTATATACATACATTTTCATACAACTGTGTTTGAGATTATATAGTTTGCACATTATTTTCATGCTATAGAGCTGAGACAAGCTTTAGTTAGGGGAAAAAAATGGTTTGGCTACATCAAAGATGTCTCCAGTAAGTCAACTGGGTGTTCAGGCATCTCCCGTGCTGTGGAGAGTGTCTTTGTGGGAAGAACCAGAGGGATAATACTACACCTTTCAAAGTACAACTACCAGAGAATAGAACCCAGCCCCATTTCGATACAAACTGTGCCATTCAAATCAGTCGCTTCCATGTTCCAAGTGGAAAGGTCTCGCACATATGCAACAACCTCATTGAAGATTCTCTGTGTCGGCTTCCCTGGCCCTGCTGTGCTCTTCAGCACGACTGCAAGGGAGAGCTGGGATTGACCAAGAGCCAAGAAATCATTGTTTCTGGAAAATGGTTCCCCTCTCTCCTCCTCCCTCCCCCAGCAAAAAAAAATGACCTTAATTCTTCTTGTTTTATCTGGGGTTTGAGTTTCAGTGAGCACATTTGCATTTTTAGAGTCTGGGGTTTTTACCTAACGATTTTATCAGATTTCTAAACTTTTCTTGCTGATAAATTTGCATTTCAACATGATCCTCTGCCAAATTTATTAAAAAATAATTTCTAAAAAAAGTTTGTGTTTTCTACCTATTTTGACTGCAAAGACAACTGATTTTTTTCCTATATTTACTTGTTGAAACTCTTATGACCTATTTTACCTGGTTTGTGTAAAGGAGGATCTATATGTTAAAGCATCATGACTAGTTATAGACGAACTGGTTTGGATCTAGGGAAAACAGTGCAGTTTTGGCATGAGATCTTTAGAACTAGATCCCTGAGATTTAAGCCAGCATAAACCAAGACAAAATGCACACCTTTTCATGTTTCATGTACCTTTGTATTCATGGGGTCTTCTGGGCTTGAAAACAGCAGAGTTTCAGCACTATTTATTTCCAGCTGAACTGAAATCAAGAGATAGTAGAAATGTAAAGGGGAACATTTTCCCCATGAGATTTTTCTGACGTGTTTCTTATTTTTCTCAATTTTCCAAACCTTTTCAGTTCACCTGTCACTAGTGATGATCTCTCTGAATGAGCATCTATTGTAAGGGACTTTACCAGTAGTCTGTATCTCAGTGTTTAAACAGTATGATTTCATAAATAGAACTGGTTTTTTATTGTTGTTGTTATTATTCTATTTTTCCTTCTCATCCATAGCTTTCTTTTTCATCTGGTCCAAACAGATCCACACACTTAGAAAAGTCCTCTTTAAAATTTGAGATAGTAGGTTCACAATGGATTTGTTCTTGTGATGTAAATGAAAATACAAAAGCCTGGCAGCTGTATTTGCCATCTACAACAGTGCTGGTGGCCACCCCGCAGCAGCAGCGCAGCTCCTGGAATTAGGGGTGGAGGGGAGTTAGGAATGATCTGCTGGAACAGCTCAGCAAAACTGATTTTCGCTGCTGTTTTTGGGGAGAGGAGAAAATGAGGAAAAGCGGGGGGGGGAGGGGGGGGGAAGTGCAGCCTTACAGTTGCTGTAACACCAAAAAAACCCCAACATCAGCAGAGCTTTTATTGTCATGCCAGGACAGCATCTCCTGCAGCTGTTTCCAGTCCTGTTTCCAGCCCAATCCTCCTTTCCCAACTGCAGATGCTCCTGGTTGCTCTTGTCTCAGCATTAGATAACTCAAGTGGATCTGAAGACACATGGACATCTCCATTTCCAAGATCTTTTCCAAGTCTCCTCCTGGTCTGTTTTATTTGCTACGGAGACTTTCAGTTTTGTTGAGGTTGTGCTTGTCACACTTGGGTTCAAAGCTCCCACTTGTTGCATCAATGGCAAACTTCCAGCTGTGGGAGAAGGATTTGAACATTTTTGAGTAACTGATTATTAGCTTCCATGTTTTGTGGTCCCTGCAGGATCACTCATGGAGGCATAATGTATATAAAATGTTAAATAAGCTGTGCATTGAATGCAGTGGACAAGTTAGTTAAGCAGCTCAAGTACACTTGGAAGATGACCCTGACATCATTTCCAAGGAGATTCAATGGAAGTTGCTCACTTTCAGTAAAAAGAATAAAAATAAATCTGTGTTTAAGTAGAATAGTAGATGAAATCTTCCACCCTCATATGCACGCACACAGTGGGGACATTGCTTCTATTCCTAGGCTGCAAATCATGTGTGTAAATCTTGCCAAGCTGTTCAGGATGAGGATCGAGGAGATTTAGGCACCACTTGCCTGCAAAGAGCCAACCTGCCGGAGTGTTCAAATGGTCTTTCCTAAAAGGGGGGGTGGAAGAGGGAAAGTAATAAAATCCTGGACCGTGGCCCCTCCAAGGAAGCCTTAAAGTTGGATTTGTAAGCTCTCCTGGCTCCTTGTAGGTACCACATGGCTCCTGGCATGGGGGGTTCGGTGTGGTGTGGGTTCAGGCAGCTGCCCTGGACTCGTTTTCTCTGAAATCAGCATCCAAAGCCTTGTGGTTAGGATTGACGTGTAGTTGTGTATTTGTATATTTGCATGAGCAAAGGTCAGGAACTGTCAGACCCTGGTAGCTTGTTTTATCTCTTATAATCAAAGATAAGCTTAAGAAAGAAAGTATTTAGTTGATTTGGTGACACTTGACATTTAAGAAACCCTTGAACTAGTGCAAAAGAGGTGCCCTGATCTCCATATTTTGGTCACAAAAATTTTCTTATGGTATTAGAGTTCAATTTGAGTCAATGGGAGAGATTGCTCAAGAGAGACTTGAATATAACCAGCACCAGCATCCACTGGAAAACTGCTCAATCCAGCCCCACACCCTCCACTGGATTGTGGCTCTTTTCTGCCAGCCCAAAATAAATGTGTACATGGACAATGCTTTTCTGAAAAAAAAAAAATCTTAAATTGTTTGTTTGTCTTATAAAATAAACAGAAAAAGTCACATTCTTTGTGTGGGTTTTTTCCAGTCGTCATTGGGAATTGGTGATTTCAATTTACCCATGTCCTAAAACAAGAGCAGAAATAGCTTGAGACACCATTTCACCAAAAATAGAGACAAGCTCAAAATTTTGCAGGTTGAAAATTTTAAGAAAACAAATCACCCACCCATCCCCATCAAAGGTGGAAAACTTTGGTGACAGGCTTTGTGACCGAAAAAGAGCCTGACTCTGCTTGTAATGTTGGGCAATTGAAGGGCAGAGCAGACACAGTTTTTTTGTATTTCTGCTGTGTCCTCATTTGAAATAATCAGTAAAAGTGTCAGAATTTAACTACCATGAGCTTTAGGAGTAAAGTAAATTGGAGAGAATTTTAAAGGGGCAAGTTTTGGAGGCTTGTTCCCCATGGCTCTGCAGTGCACAGCGGGATGGTGCTGCTCAATTTCCCTTTTGCAGCGCAGGGAAAACATGGCCTGACTTGAGATATCAGAAGAAATAATGGGAAAAATTAAGCTAATTTTAAAAAAAAGGTGAAACTTGATGCTGAGGAGCTGTGCACGTGCTCTGTGTGTGTGTGCATTTGCGGGGGAAGGTTTCAGCCCTGTAGCACAGTGAGCACGATACACACTGTTCCTAAATGTACCTGCATCTGCAGCTGTTAGAAAGAGTTGATTTTTTTTTCAATATATAAAGAAAAAAAAAAAAAAAGAAAAAAAAAGAAAAAAAAACAAACAGTGGCAAAATTATGTTGAGAGGCTGATAAAAAAACCAAAACCTGAGGGGGCAGGTTGAGTTAGTTCATGACCTGCTCCTGTCCTGGAAGCCAGTGCTGGTCTCTCAGCATTGCAGCATCCCAGTACTATTCTGAAGTGCTCATTGTTCAGTAGGATGTTATTTTCTCTCCAGTGTAATGTTGTGATTGTTACCTGATAATGTTGCCAGGGTCTTCACATTGTAAGAGATGGTCCATCTTGTTTGATGTATTTGGCTAAAAAAACAGTGGTTTTTTTTAATTATTTAAATTCCTAGCAACTGTGACTACAGTAATGTGATAATGAGTAGCACATGCAGCGAGGAGGCGAGGGCAATGACAGCCTCCTTAAAAATGTCATCTGAACTTTTTTTAAAGAAAAAAACCCTTAAAAATATTTTTAAAACATTTTAAAACATTTTTTGTGTGTTCCAAAATGGAATATTTGTATTTGAAAAAAATCCTGGAGTGTAATTTAATCCTAAAAACCCCTAGCCTTTGTGTATATGGTAAATGTTTGTATTTTGCAGTTTCTGTTCTCCTTTTTAGATAAATAAAATGTATATGGATATTTTTAAGTCATCTTTGCTTTTTTAGATGAGTTTGTAACCATCTTATAACTGAAAATAAAACTTTCCTTTATAAACTAGCTATGGTCTTGAATGGTTTTTTTGGTCTTTGAGTGGCTCACTTTTTCCTTCAAAGCTATTACTTATTTTGGGGTTGTTGGTGTCCTTATATGGACAACCCCCTTATTATGGGGTTGTTGGTGTTGCTTTTTGTCCTTATAAAATACTATATATATAAAATATGTATAATAACTATCTAACTTCACATTTTCCATGGTTTCACCCTGGCTGGCAGCACAGCCCCACACAGCCACTCACTCACCCTCTCATCCAGTGGGATGGGGAGAAAGTCAGAAAGGTAAAAGTGCAAAAATTCACAGGTTGGGATACAGACAAGTTAATAAGTAAAAAAAAAATGGGGTGAGGGAAAAAAAAAACCCACAACAAAACACATCAAAGAGGTAAAAAAAAAACCAAAAAAAAAAAAACCCAAGTGATGCAAAAGAAAGCCGTTTCTCACCAGCCAGTGCCCAGCCCATGTATAGCACCACTACTGTAAGAGTTCAAATACATCAGAAAAGCCCAACAGGAAGAAAAAGAAAGGAAAAAACCCACCCCAACTTTTATTTTCCTAGTGTATGAGACTGGTTATTTCAAGCTCGTTGATGGCCTCTTCAGTCAAACAGATGGAAATTAAGCCAGAGTGTCCATTCCTGAAGTCCTGATTTGAGGCAGGGAAAGAAAAACCAGCATATAGGTGGCTACTCCTTGTGAAGGTAAAACATTTGAGTATCACTGCTGAGCCTCCAGCACCCCGTGCCCAAGATCAGTCCCCCAGCTGTCTTTTGTTGCGGTTTTTTGGCTTGGTTGGTTATTTTGCTGGGTGCGATTCAGGACTTTGTCAGGGATTTCTCCTCTCATCAGCACAGCCTGCAATGCCTGGGCTAAGCAGCCTGGCAAGAACACAGACAGCAACTGCAGTGTGTCTCAGGTTAAAATAAAATAAACAAACCAGAAATTTAAAAAGCCATGAAGTGCCATGAGCTGCTGCTGAAGGGTTTTGACTACCTGCCCTGGTGGCCATCACCTGCCCGGGGCTGCAGCTGCTCCCATCAGCCGAGGCCCATGGGATGAGAAGTGACATCAGCAGGGGGATGTGCTGCCCACTGAGGTACATCTCAGGGAGCAGCTCTGTTCTAACCTTCTACCTGGGACACACACGGAACCCCTGGACACATACTGAGCCCCAAGGCTCACATTTCATGGGTGCTCACTCAGCCTCCTGCAGCCCCGGTGCCTCGGTTGGCTCCACATGGTTTTGGCAAGGCCTCAGTGCAGGGCCCTGTTCTGAAGTCTTCACCCCAGGAGGTCAGCCAGAGATGGCAGATAAGGCTCATTTGCGTGGCAATGATTCCCCAGCCTAACCAGGAGCATTCCTACACCCTGCTCAGCCTCCAAAAATTTCTGCATTACCCACTTGGCCATGAAGAGTTGCAAAATCCAGCTCACCTTCTCTGTGCTGGTGAACAAAGATTCCCTATGCCTAGGGAGCATTCCAGCCTGTGCTGCCCACACTGGGAACCTAGGGAAGAAATCTTCAAGGCATGGACACAAGGAACTGTGTTCTGGTTTTTGTGGCAGTCATCTCTTGGGATGTCTGGTTTCAGAGGTGGGGTAATTTGGCTACCACAGTGCAGATCCCCAAGGCACCCTGCTGGAGATGCAGGGTTCTGAGCACCAGATGGGACATCTCCTGCCAGCACATCATTCTCCAGCAGATTTCTAACCCATCCCCAAGGATTAACCACAGCTTTGCAAACACTGCCCCGTCACGGCTGCCACGTGCTTTGCTGCGTCAGTGTTTTGTCATGGAGGAACCCAGCTTCAAGCCAAGATTCCCAGTATGGAAAAGCTGCAGGCAGTGCTGGAACCACATGCATGAGCATCTCCAGTTCTTCCTGTTAACAGGTACAGCAAAATTGCCTCCATGGGCACAGGGAGGGGAGCAACCCAAGTCCCGCCACTTATGGTGGGCAGCAAGGGATGACCTCAGCCCTACACTGATAGTACTACAAACGGTGGCCTCCCAGCAAAACCCTCTGCGTGGCCTCCCTCTTGTCCTCCAAGGTGTCTCACAAACAGGGTCCCCATGCAAGTTAAAATGCTGCTGGAAGCAAAGCATTGCCTCACTCTTGTCCTCCAGCAGAAAGCAACACAAACCAAAACAAACGCATTTCATTTGTTTTTATTTAATTTAAAAAAAAAGTCAAAGTCATTCTAATCCCATTTAAATACAGAGATTTACAAATAGGTCCAAAACAGGACTAAAATATTCTTTGAAATGCTGTACTTTTAAATATTGTGCTTTCATAGATACATAAGAAAATTAGCATATAAAAATACTTTACAAGGAATACACTCTAATATATGGATAAAAATACACATTTAAGTAACGCATTTCATCTTCATATCATTCAAAATGCATAGGAAGGGATACAAGGACCAAGTTTGTCTTCTTCCTTTTTTTTTTTTTTTTGTTAAAGCCGTTAATAAAAGTCTTCATTAAAAACCTGTGAGAAGCCCCAGTGAGCTTCCACTGCTCAGAATATTGCATATAAAAACACTTTTGGCTGCACTGTCAATACTCCACAGTATAAATTATGGCACGTTATCTAGGTGTGGCAGCTATGGTATGGGATATTGCATACTCAAAGAGAAAATGGCTACAACAACAAAGAGCTGGATGGGGCCCTGCCTCGAGGAAACACCTGATACATTGTGCTGTAACAGGGGAATGTCGGGGGCAGACAGTGTGGGGACGAGTCCTGGCTCAGCAAAGTGACACACACGTGCTGCACACCCACCCAACAACCTCCACACACCACTGGTGTGCAGGCGGGGAGGGAGGAACTGAAGGGTAAGCAGGGAAAGGGGGCAGTGGGCTCCGGAGCTGCCGTTTCCGACTGAGTGAGCTCTTACACTCCACCGCCCAGGCCTTCCAGGGGAAAGCGACGCCAGCCTCACGCTGCCACCAGGACATGAACATCATTACAAAGTGCTAGTATGGGAAAGAAGGCAAGCAATGCAAACATCACAGCCCCTCTTCCACGCGGGGTCGGGGCTCTCGGGCAGGAGGGGAGCGGCCATGGGGCTACAAGAGGCCAGCAAAAGGGCACACACCACGCAGCCCACAGGGACACAGGACACAACCACCACCCAACCAAGGGCTTGTCATGCCTCTGCCTCAAGGGAGGCAGCAAGGTTTCATTGATCCAAAACATCAGGGGCAGCCCTGAGAACTTCGCTAGTCTGCTATCTACTTCCAGGCACAGGCCAGGTTTGCAAGCAAGAGATCTCCATAAAGCTCAGACAAACAAGAGGGATTCAGGCAGGTACTCAAGGCCTTTAGCCTTGGGTATGGCCTCTACTCTGTAGTCACTACTGAGCACAGGTAACAACACTGCTCATGGGAATCAGCCACATGAGGTGCTTCATCCCATCACAGGGCGAGCCACACCTGGCATGGAGTGTGGATGGGGCTGGCAGGAGGTGGCTGTGAATACCAATTTTTGCACAAGAATTGCATTCAGCCACTCTCAAGCACATTTTGAAGTGTCTTTTAACAGCTTTCTCCACAGTCCTGCACCGGGAGTGCAAGGGGCTGCAGGAATTGATTTGCCAGGAGTGTTGAAAGGATGGAGCTGGGCACAACATAAAAGGAAAGTCATTTCAGTCCTGCTGTATGCAATTAACTGAGCAAACAAGGAATGTAATAGCACCATATGTGTTTGTAGGATGGCCAAGGCCTTTCAGGGTGAGGAGGATGTCAGAGGCAGGACCCTGCCCACTCGATGGCAGGAACACAGGGGGATGCCCTGACATGGGGGATGACTGTGAATGCTCCTTCCTCCCATCGGCAGTTTGTCCCACTGCCATCGCTGCCACAGCCCCAGATGCACACCCAGCTCTGACCCTTCCAGCAATATTTGGAGGTCTGCAGGCTCACTGAAGACCCACTTCCCCACTTGCAGGTTATGGTACACACAGCATTTACAAATACCAGTGCGAAAAAACAGGAAAAACACCCCAAATACCCCAAGAGCTCAGCAGAGGCATCGTCTGCTCTGCTCCCGCTGCTCAGAGTGTCTGGACACTCGCCTTGACCTCGGCGCCACAGGGCACCTGCACCAGGAGCTCTCTGTTCCCTTCCGAGGGAGCGTTGGCAGCCAGTGCCAAGGGGTTCCGGCTAATCACCAGGTCCAGCTTATCTCCAGCCTCTGAAATCAAGGGAACGGCCAGACAGCAGTCAAAGTCTCTCGTTCGGATGCGGTTTACCTGCCGGGATGGATTTAGGATGTGCCATGGGGAGGAACAACAGAAAGATCATGTTTGTTAGTCAGCAAATGCAAGATTAGTGCTAAACCCCAGCTCTCTTGGAAGAAACACACAACTCTTGGGGGTCTCTGATTCCAGGTTCCTAATAGAGCAGAGCAGAAGCACCCATTCAGAATGAGCATCTGTACTTAGCTGAGGAATTATGCAGTAACTGATCGAGGAAGGGGAAAAAAGTCTGGGCCAGGCATGAACCCTGACCCCCAGTGCCTGGGGCAGTATTACAAGTATTAAACACTGCAGGGCTCAAAACCAGTTCTCCTGTTCAAGCCTGTAGAAAAAAATGTTGCCATTTTCCATTTTTTTTTTTTTTGCCACCAGAGTTTTACTGGCCTTAAATTTGTGGTGCCAAGTATTCAGCAACTAGAAAACAAATAAAGCCCTGAGGCTTCTGGCAACCATTTTCCAGCTCAGCCAGAAGTAAACCCAGACCATACTGAACAGTTTCTGCTTCCCTTCTCCCTATTTATATCCTTCATTTCACAGGAGTCTGGATGCATTTCATGTGGGCTCAGGAGGCAGCTGCAAATTCTCTCTGTAGGATTCAGCAGTGAAAGCAGTTACTGCTGGCTCTTGCAGACCCTCAAGCACATTTCTAGGCTGGGTCACCTGGAGAAACCACCCCAGCTCTCTTACCTACAGCTACCAGAATACCTGGGCTTGGTGCCATGAGAGCTCTGGGACAGAGCAGGCTGGCAAATGGCACAGGGATGGGAAGCAGGGAAGGGAGAAAGGAATTTCCCATATGCCTTTGGAGTGAACATAACCCCTGGGGCCAGGTGTTGCTTCCTTCTTTGGGTAAGGGCTGGATATTTGGCTCCATAGAACCCTTCCATCCCCAGCCCCTTCCCAGAATTAATGCATGCTCACAGTGCTGGGTCTCTGAAAGCAGCAGTGTCCCCTCACCCTAGCTGGTGTCTGCACAGAGACCCCAGTACGGCTCCTTACAGCAGAGGGACAATTTCTGGCCCACTCATGGACAAGGAGAGATAAACCACAACTTTGCTCTGCCTCTGCTCTGTGCCAGCCAGGCAGCTCCAGTGCAGAAGTGCCATTAGTGCAATGCCATGCTCCAGTTAATCCATGCAGCTGGGAAGCAGAGGGTCGGTGACAGCAGGGATGAGGTGTTTCGCTGGCCTTCGGGCACATCACCATGCCCAAAATCAGCAGCACTGTGCAGCATCCTCAGCAATGCATCTCTGCACTTCTTGAGGGGAATCACCCGTAGCATGTCTGCAATCCCTCATTCCCAACTCCACATGTCAACGTGATGGCAGTCACCTCATGTGCCCATAGGTGTGAGCTGTGCAGCACAGTGTGTGGAAAAAGGGTGTCCAAAGTCTCCATGCTGCTCTGTTTAGGATTTTGGGCACACCTCCCAGAGCACTTGGCACTCGCAAAAAGCGACGCATCCAACATTGAACAGAAAGGCAGCCCAGAGCCTAATTAGCTTCTTGTTCATTCTTGCACCATCTTTTATTTGAAGCTGAGAAGGAATAATTATATAGCAGCCAACTGGCTAGAGACCATAACAAGCTTAAACAAGGTTCCCCACAGTGCTGCCAGTCCTCCAGTTACCTCATGTACATAAAGTATTGGCTCTAACCTGACTGCTAAGAACCCCCGCCTAGAAATTAGTAAAACTAAACATCGGAGTGTTTCCAAATATGGTCACAATATCTGCATTTCCAAATGGTGGTAATTTTTCCATAGAGGTTGCATTTCCTTCAGTCGCTATTTGAGTTGCCTCAAAGCTAAAATAGTTGGTTTTCATCTATACAGAGCTCATCTCCAATCTCCAAAACCCACCAGGCTTTTTCTGTCCCTCTGGTAGTCCGATATGCCCAGGGCACATTTATTACAGACTGTGCTTTTGACCAGAGTTTTTACTCTGTTTCTGCATAAGCTATTTCAGATGAAGCATTTTTCAAAGAAAAATATCCATAAAAAATACCTTGCTTGAAGGATGTGTTTCCTAGAAAACTCTTCTAGTTGTCAAAGGCATGCACAGAACTTCATGAATGTCACTTAATTCCACAAGGGGCTTCACAGCAACACATATTGGTCAATACAGTCTGGTTCATCCAAAAACCAGAAATAGGACTGAGGGTGAGGAAAGGCAGCAACACAGCTTTTTGCTTGTTTAGAGCTGTCCAAGCTCAAAAAGGCCAGTGCCATTACAGGCTGTGCCCTGAACTAGTGTAACCTAGGAGTACCACCTGGAGTACCACTTGCAGGTACTACCTAGTGATTTCTTATTATAAAACACAGGTCTCATTGAGTGTTGGTGGCTAAGAGCTCACCTAGTTGGCTAACTATTACCTTTCATTAAAGTTAGTGCTGCCATGGATGGGTCTCACTTCTCTCTTCCTCTCAGCCACTCATTCACTCCGTCCCAGCCTCCAGAACTGCATTTTGCATTTATTACCTGAAGCACTCTGTCATATGGCTTGAGGCCACACTGATCTGCTGGCCCATCCGGACGGACCATATTTACATAAACACCTTTTTCTAACAGGTCATCCGACAAACTGAATCCAAAGTCTTCACTCTCTGGGTCTTTGTGGAGTGTCATCTGGAAAGATAGAAAGAGAAGAAGCAGGTTTCAATGCAGCAGAGTAAGGAGGTGATGTACAGGGCTGCCAGGATGGGAGCAGCATGAGCAGTGTGTGCAGACCTACAGAAATTCTGCTCTGGGTCTCCTGGGTGGGTTTTTCTTAGTATGGGCAGATAACACAGACTGAGCCTTATTTACCTGACACCATCATCACAGGGAGAATTGCTTTGGTGACTGGCATAAAACCAACCTCATGACAGTCCCTCGCCCTTGGACATGGAAGGAAACGTGAGCAGTGTAATACAGAGCGCACTCATGTTTCACCCAAAGAGCAACAGAGAAGTGTTTTTAATGGAGCATCGCCTTCCCTGGCCCAGGTTATGCTGTGTATCCTTCGTGTGTGCCAGACCAGCACATGAAAAATCAACATGTTCACAGGGAATTTCTAATGTAGTGAGTCAAATGTGAAGACAGCTCGTTTTTAATACATCCCTCAGCAGGAACATCTAAAATTCTCCATATTATTTACAAGTTCTTTCCAGAAAATTCATATCAGTAAGCGCTGATGTTTTGAGGACAAGAAATGGGCAACCTCATCATCCTTCCCTTGGGCACATCACGCTTTGGCCTTGTCTGAAGTAGGAGAGCACTGCTGGAAGTGCGTCTTGCCATGGAGTAACACGGGGAACCAGGGACAACTGATTCCCCAACACTACCAAAATCTCCCCTTGCCTCCCATGAACCAGGAGTGAATCTCTCCCATGGCTCACACTCCATGACTGTATTCCTGGCTGAGTGAGCCTCATGGATCTGCGGTCCCGGGGAAGGACAATGCTCAGGATGACACACAGGAGCATCCCACCTGGCCTCAATCTCATTTCCAAACACAGCCAACACCAGATGCTCCAGCAGAATGAAGAGTCACCCTATAACATGCCTAATTACACAGCTCTCCTCCTTCAGGTACCAAGGAGTTTTATTTAAAGACACATTTGCCATGCCTTGAAGGGCAAAAGCAGATCAAACGTGAAAAAGGTTTTTTTTCCAGCTACCATAACTGCAGGTTTCATTCTGAAGTCACACTAGGAAAGTAAAAGGAAATCAAAGTTTTAAAACCTCTCCAGCTACCTTCCCTGCTTGCATTCTACATCAGCAGCTTCTACAGTTAATTACTTTTTCTAATTACCATTGCCTTGCACAATGGTTAAACTGGCTACGTTCAGCTGGATGCTGAAATGAAACCAGTATCCCATCACTGAAATGGAGGGAAAATAAGTCGTTTTTTATTTGAGAAGTGGCCTAGTAAATGGAGTGTACCACAGGAAAAGAGCTGACGGGTCTCCAGGGGGCCATATTTTGAGCTCTCTCACTTTTATCTGTAGCGCCAATTAACAAACTCCAAAACACAAGGACCTGGAAATCTTATATATAAAGAGAAATAGCAAGGCCCAGGTTTGAACCCTGCTGAATCATGGCAGCTAAATCCCATTACTCTTCTGAAGGCGCTCCTTCATCTTAATCTGATCTTCTGGAAACCTTTGCTGCAGACCTTGGTGAGGGCCAGCTTTAACAATGACCAATTTCTAGATGTCCCTCTGAGCAATGCAGATTTTTTACAAGGTTGCAAAGCTTCTACAACTTTAACCATTGAGGTACAGCGGTGCCACGGTTACACCCACCCTTGGTGACACAAACCTTGTGAAACTCAAGGGGAATCGGGGACATGATTTCCTGCATCTCCTTCTCAGTCTTCTTCATGTCCAGGTTTCTCTCGTTCTTCTTGGCAGGGGAGCTGCTGCCCTCAGTCTGTCCGTCGCTGCAGCTGGAGTTGGCTTTCCTCAGTGGGCTCATTCCCGAGGGGTTGACAGAGTCCAGGAGCAGCTTGCTGCCCTCCAGGCCCAGGTTGTGCACGCTCCCTGTCATGATGGACGCCTGCAGGGCAAGGGCACAACGTCACTCTGCTAAGTCAGCAGCAGGAAGAGATGGACCACGTGGCCGCCAAAGCATCACAGACAGGACGGTGGCACCACTGCTCTCATTAAACAGAAAATAAGTACCAAGAAGCTCTTCCTGTTGGCTGTAAGACCCATTTCCAGAACTCAGGAGTCTGCTTCCAGGTCTATGGCTGAGCCATTTTGTGCCCTCCACCCCCACCCCAACATGGAGCTTAATCTCAGAAGGAAGCATTTGTGAAGCATTGCCTTATTTTTCCATGACCCCTTCTACATAGACAGGGCCAGGCAGGCCTCATCTTGTGCATGAACCATCTTAATAGTCAAGAAGGATGAATATACAGTTCTCAGGGAGCTCCCAGAGGAACCAGTGTCTGCCTGGTTCTCCAGCCTCATCTCTAGGCTGCAGCTCCCCTCCAGCATCACACAGTGCTGGCAATGGCCCAGGGGAGTCAATGCCTGGGACTCCACTGAGGCCAATTCTGCACAAAAATTAGGATTTTATCTGTCAGTAAATAGGAGCTGTCACTGAGCAAAACTGAGTTTAAAATATGAAATTAAGTAGTATTTAAGCGTGGTCATCCTTGATAGCATCCATTAAAAGATGCCCCTAAATAGATTCGATTCCATTTGGCAATGCTTTTCACTAATGAGATTACATTGATCAAAGCTAACGAAGGAGTCAAGAATCCAGTCTCTGGAACCTCAGCTGGCTCCAGGTCATAGAGTCCATTTAAACAGCATAACGAAACCTGTAATTTCAAAGTTCAGGCTCAAAGGGTCTGCAGTCCCAATAAATGTCAAAAGGTAGAAGAAATGAAAGGAAAGGTAGAGAGCAGACAGCAAAATTCTTCAACATTAAATGTGGCAAGCCAAAGAGCAATTGCTCCTGTGCCCAGGGGAAATATCATCCAACTAAATCTCTAATCAAGACTCTCCAGCTCTTTGCTCCAAGACGGAACAAAGGCAAATAAAGTGAATTATGGTGGCAGTAGGAAAATGCCAGCGCTACCCAAGTTATCCCAAAAATGGTTGGATAAAATACAGAAAACCTTTCAACTTTGCACTTTTCAGGTCTTCACACGTGACTTGATCAGCTCAAGTTTGGACAAAACTCAAATACCTGCTACGTGCTGGAAGGACACTGACTTACCACATACTTGAAAGGCAGACTAACAAACAGCACAGCCAACCAGGGTACATTTGGGCACTGCCCTCAGGCAGCCTCAGCCACCAGGATGTTGTGCTGTGCTGTCCCAGCACCAGAACTGCAGAGCCAGGGAGAACAGAAAGGTCTGTGCACACCATGCCACTGCCCTCCCTCAGGGGCTCCAAACACCACAGCCAGCCAGTACCCAACAGCATTTGACTCATTCTCCATCTTCAAGGCATTTAAATCCTCCTTGCAGCATCATAAGCAATTTCCTAAAGTTTTTCCATAAGCTTTAGGTTTAGTGCAAGCAGCAAAAAAGGGCAATACCAGACTTCTCCAGCCTGTGGCTGCCCCGCATTATTTTCCCATATCTTGACTGCCCTCAAAGCAAAGCAGAGACACATGATTTACTGGAAAAAGCCTGTTTCTTCCCACACTCATAGTCTGGAAGGGTATTCCTACTGTGTGTGAACCTGTTTCCAGGCTATCATGGGTCACCTTGCATGACTCCTTCTTTTGCAAAAGCGAAGCATGAAGGGCCAATTTTTAAAAAATACAAACAAATCAAATCTCTAAATGTCATAAAATCACAGAAGGCTGAGAGCTGGGGCTAAGAAAGCTGCAATACAGCAAAGGCCCCAGTGACCACTGCGGATCACATAGCACACTTCACAAAGGCTGAGCACACGGAGAGGGAGGAATGGATCAGTAGTATTTTGGATTTGATAAAAGAGGAGTTGAACCCAACAGATTCCTGCTAAAAAACAGAGCACTTCCTTTCTGTCCCCAAAACTTTCAAAATATTCTAGAAATGTGCTTAATACACAGAAACCCTGGAGGTGCTCAGCTTTCAGTAAGATTCCTTTCCATGTTTAAAAACATTTCTA
Organism: Eulacestoma nigropectus; assembly: GCA_013397775.1. Taxonomy (NCBI): domain Eukaryota; kingdom Metazoa; phylum Chordata; class Aves; order Passeriformes; genus Eulacestoma; species Eulacestoma nigropectus. Next base: position 149,034 of record VZTE01001421.1, on the reverse strand, counting down.
TAGCTGTCAAAGCTCCAAACAGCATGAAACAGCAATTGCACCACAGATCCCTGGAAAAGGAAAGAGAGTCCAACAAATCCCTTCTTTTGCATTTAGCTGCCAGCAGAAAAGCAATATTTATGCATCATTTCAGAGAGGTACTTTCTCTTAAGCAGCCAACAACTGTTCAGAAAGGTCGAGAGCAGCTTCCTAAAGCCGTTTCTAAATACATTCAGATCCAGGAAATAAGTGATCAAGGGAAAAAGTTATAGTTTGGGAGGGCTGGGGATTTGGGATTTTGAATGCGTTCTGGGGTTTTTTTAAGTCAGCATTTTCTTAAGCAGTTAAGATAATAAAAACAGCATTTCATGCTTCAGCACAATAAATTTAATTGAGATTTCCTCCTCCACTTACAGTTGCTAAGGATCAAGGAGGAAAGGACAATTAGCAAGTCCCTTGTCACAATACAAACCAAAGCAGGACATTTGGTTTTGACCTTCAATTAGTCAGAAGTTGCCTTTTTTTTCTCTGAAGCCTCAGCAATATGCAACTGTACATAAAACCTGTCCCACCGGGAGTGGTGGAGGGCATGACCCAGTGAGTTCTCCCAGTCCTCTGCACCTGGAAGGCACAGGGAGAGATGGTCTCACGGGGTCCTCCTCCTCCGTTCAGGCTGTGGGAGCTGAACTAAGGAAGGGAGCAGCACAGCCCCCATCCTGCCAGGCAGGTTTGCTTCCTGCTGCTCACAGTCTCAAGGGGGGCCTTTATTTGCATCCCATGACTTAGAAATCCAGGCTCCTCATCCTATAACCGGACACAATAACATGACCTCCAAAGCATTTTGGATAAAGAAAAGAGAAAGTGGTTTGTGATGAGAGGAAACACCTTTATTTCTGCAGGAAGCAATTAATTTCTCAGATTCTTCCATGGGGAGGGCTGGCTGAAAAGCTTCCAATTACCTATTTCACTAAAGCAGTTTCCGGCAGAATGATAGCTTAATGCAAGATACATGTGCTGTCTGCACTTAAAGAAAGCCAAAGCTTCAGTCCCTGTGGGGGTCTGTGGGGCTCCTTTTGCTTGGCCTTCAAGTGCTTTGGACAGACAATATCTTTCCAAGGAGAGAGTTTACAGTTGGATAGGGAAGGCTTGCCAACAGTCATGTGAAGATTATTGGCCAGCAACAGTTCGCAAAAAGGGCGTGGAGTTCCTGGCAGGCAAGACATGGGCTCAGGGAAAGAGCACACGCAAGCAGCTGTCTAATGAGGCAGAGTTACCTATTAGCACAAAGCCTGATGTGAATTAAACTCGAACCCTTCTTCACACGACCGGCAGCTCAGGGATGCTACGGGCAAGTAACAGATCTGGGGAAACGGTCTAACATTTATGGAAAGAGCAAAACAGTCAGGTCAGCAGCAAATTCAGAAAGTGATTTACCTCAATCTCCCTCAAAAGTTCAGACTGGCCGCATGTTTCCAAATCCTCCAAAGCTTCTCCAAAAACACGCCAAAAATTGTCTTCATGAGTGGTCTCAAGGCCATTTTGGCGGTTGGTGTATCTGTTGTAACGTAGGAACCAAATATTGTCAGCACTCTTCTGCAGTGGGGTGAAAGCTGCAAGGCTACAGCAAGTGTCTCACCAGTAAAAGCAGACTTGAAGAGTCTTCATATACAAAAGCAAACAATATGAACTTTTCAAACAAGAGTCCACATACGAGACCTCCATGCATTTACTAACGGGGCAAGTGTCCTTCAAAGGAAGAATTAAGTTGGTGTAGTAATGTCAAAGTTCAAAGGGTAAATTAAAAAGTGCCTGTAGGAAGATTGTAGGTTTAGGAAGACGTTTTGGTGAAATAGAGAAGTGAAAGAAAAAAGGATGCGTTATGGGTAAACCAGGAGCCTCAGAGACTGTTAGTACAAAGGCTGATGGGATAGAGCTCAGATCTGAGACACAGAACACCTGAGAAGAGAGAGAAAAACACAGAGGGTAACAGACATGGTGAGAAAATGATAAATACATTATGTCTCTATGAGAGTAAATAATGCAAAGATGTATATAAAAATGATTGCCCTGGGCTGGACAAGCAAACGCACACTATGGCCAGCAGTATCAACAGTGTCATTTACAACCCATACAAACCGAGTTTCATTTGCTTTGGGATGGCCAGGGAACTGAGCTGTTACTTTCAGGAGGTCTCTCTTTTTTTTGCTGTATAGCAGTCTTGGCACTTAGAGCTGTGCAAAGTTTGCCACCAGTTCTGTCTACAACAGAGAGTAAGGTTAGAGAGAACCTCTCTCAAGCTGGTACAAACATGCGTTAACGTGAACAGTATGTGCTGGGGGTTCTGCAATTCCCCACCTAGGCAGTTTCAGCCCTTTTTATATCTGAACACAAGCCAGGGTCAATTCTCATACCTCTGAACCAAACAGCAATTCAACATGGTGAAATCCTCTGAACAAGCTAGCAAAGCAGGTGATGCTGGACACTGCTTACTGAACACCAGACTGCAAAATTCAGACCACCAGTGCTCTGTTTAACAGAAGCCTCTTGAAGGAAACTCTCTGTAGTGTTAAATCAAGATCACGATAAACCCACTAGTGTGTCACGGGACGAGAATCCAAGGGGATATTAGAGCAGCCCTAATGCATCTTACACATATCTTATAAGGAGCTGCGTGGAGGATGCCCCAGCTCTGCAACATCTGGTAGTATCTTGCATGGCTTTATGGTCTTCAGCTCCACAGACAGGAAGGGACACTCATCCACCAGAGCCACTCAGCAAAGTCAATACATTTTACTTGAGTACATGTCAGAGAGAACTTGGCCTCCATTAAACATATAGTGACCCCTTGGTCTATTAATAGAGCTTTTTCCAGATGTGTAACAACTGCAAATTCTTTAGCACACGCTTTCCTTTTCATCCACTGGTTTAAATGGGAGTCTGTAGCAGGCAGACACTCACTCATACACCCATTCGCTCCTTGTGGGATCATGGACTTCCTGAAGAGAGCAGTATCTGACACGGTTTATTGTATTTGAAATTCACCCCCTACCTTTCATCAGCTTTTAAAGGGCAGTAACCTTTACGCCAGGCAGAAAGGTCAAATAAACACTCAGCAAGATTTTATAAAAACAAATCAAAATTTCCCCCAAAAAGGAACTTTTGATTCTTTCCCCTTACTCATTTCCTTCCTCTGCTCCCAGGTTCCCAAAGAGGCAAATGTCCCTTCTAGTTACCAGTGTCTTGCCTCTCAAAGCAGCAATACACAAACACATCCAGGACACGGATGAATCAGAATGGGCTCCCACATCACTGGGTCAGCAGGTTTTTCCAGGCTAAAGGCAGTCAGGGTTTGTTTTTCTCTCTAATAAAGAGGGCTCAGCAGCATGAACCATTTCATTTGCACTTTGACATCAGGGCTCGGAATCCTCATTAGGGATGCGGGGGTTTTGAGGGCTCAGATTTGCCAACTTCAGCTGCCAGCACCCTCGCCGAGAGGGTCACAAGGGATCAGTGACCTCTGTAAGCTGGCTCTCGCTGAGAGGCAAAACAAGAACAAAGTCTCCAGCGCTGCCAGCCTTCCTGCCAGCTTGATCATCTTTAAATAGGTGGAAATGGCCATGAGATGTTCTAAGGGTTTTGTTTGGACAAACAAAAGTTAAGGAATAAAAATAGGAAAAAAAAGAATTGACAGTAACAACACAGCACACACAACTATGGGGACTCTGGAGGATGTCAAGGGGAGGGGAAGTTTTGAAGCAATGGGGCTTTTCCATTATGTGTGGCTCAGTGAGGGGCAGCCTCTGGCCAGGGCAAATCCAGCAGGATTTTCACCCAAAGCAAGTGGCAGCTGCAGCCTCCTCCCTGGCCTCAGGAGGTATTACAGCATTTTCCCCATGCTGGCTGAGCTGGGGGATTAACGACCATATTCACTCAGTGTAGCTTTGTTTGAGATGTCGGAAGGGCCGAAGCGTGATGGAGAGAGAATCCAGCCACAGTTTTGGTAGATTTTAATATGGACATGCAACCTCACACTGGCCCTCCGAGACTTTGGTTGGCCTCTTTTGCTTTGTGGCACTGAGCTGTGGTGAAGCTGCATCCTTACTCAAAAAGGTCTGGCCAACACATACAGGGACAGCCCTGACAATATCTATTTATTACATTGAATCTATGAAAATACTGCAGCCTTTACATGGCAGGAGTGAGAAATGTGGTAGAAATCTGTGTTCCATGCAGCTGAGACTGCCCTAACTCCAGACACAAATGTCACCTGGCCATGGCAGAGGCATCACAGAGCTACACTCAAGGTAACCTGGCAATGTGGAGGGTGGCCCAACATAGCCGGTGCACCACCAGTATCCTTCCCCATGGCTGCCTGATGCCAAGCTGGGGACATCAGTGGCCACTCCATCACATTCCCATGCCCCCCTTGTCCCTGTGCAGTGACATCTATACTTTCAAACACCTCCCTGCCTCCTCCCACCTCTCCGTACCTGCTGGGCTTGTCCCAGTCATCTTCACTGAAGCTTCCATCTATGTAGGGGTAGTTTTTCCTGGGGTCTGCTGGAGGAGTGCTGCTCTTTTGCCTGCTGTGTCTCCATTTGTGTGGATGGAGGGCCATGCCGGCAGCCTGGGGTATGTATGTACCTAGGGAAGGCAAGAGGGAGTGGAGGAAGAGAGAGGGCAATACCTGGTCAGAAACCCCAAATGGAATAAGACATGCAGAGCCAGGAGAGCCTCCTTCCCTAGGTCCCAAACGTGAGGCCACATGGATTGCACACTCTCAATCTCAGTCATCCAAAAGCAGTTCTGATCTCTTCTGGCTTTAACCAAAGCAGCTTCTCAGGGTGTTGACATGGGATGCCCCATTTCTCCTTCTCTCCCCTGCTTCTCAGTAGTTTCATGGTGTGGGTCTGGGATCCACAGACCTGGAAGTACACATACCCACAGATGCAGATCCTGCCCCCAGCCAGTTCCAGCTATGGTTAACAGCTCCTGTTTCCACACTGAACCCAGCAGAAATGATGTTGAATCAGCCACCTTTAAATACAAATCCTTCAAAGGACAAAGGGAAGATCCTGACAAGCTTCCCTCAGCAGTGTTAACAAGGAAGAGTCAGCTCTGATCCTAAGAGCTGCCAGCCAGTTCCCTCAGAATTCCCATGCCCTTGGGATCAGCTGGTGCAAGCACAGGAAGCTACTTCATGGATGTGTGCGTGAAAGGCAAGGAATAGGATTAAAAACTCTGCTGGCTTGAGAGCAGAGGAGGCTCATCTGTATCACATTTGACAGGAGATCAATACAGACTGTTGGTATGATATCAGACAAGTTTCACTACATCTGCCTCCATGGACTTTTCCATACTGCAGTGTCTTAATCCAGAGATGAAAATCCATCACTACCGAGTCACAAGATCCTCAAGTCTCATGAGAAGCTGTCTAAAAAGAAAACTTCCAAAACAGAACATTCCACAGCAGTGTCAGTGCCACCTGCATTAGAAATAAATCTCCTGAGTCCCCTGCCCACCTTCTACTGCCCATTCAGTGTTTCAGAGAAATCCTGAGCGTCTTTCCAAGAAACAGCGTATGCTCCCATACACGCTGTGGCAAGCAAACAGGAAGAAGTAACAGAGAAACATGTAATTAAGGGAGATTTGACCTCCTAAACAGCTAAGAGGACTGGAAATACCCAAAGACAATGCCAACACTTTCTCTGAAAATGCCAAGGCCTGTTATTTCACTTAACTGAGTGTTTCCTCTGTGTGTTTTTAAAGGTTAGACTTCTCTGGAGAGAGCCCCAGGAAAATTACTTGCCAACATCTTACAGCAGTGGGAACCACTCACTGCCTGCCAGAGCAGGACAAGGGCCCTGCATGCAGGTCCCTGCTGCAGGTGGGCAGCAGGTCTGGGCTGGGCACAGGGGCACGTGTCCAGAGCAGTCACTTGGCACCTCTATAGATTCACCTCCTCCTTCCAGAGAGAAGGGCTGGATCTTCGGGATTCAGAGCCACCTGGTGGCATGTTCCCACCAGGCCCAGCACGGCTTCCCTGCCAAAATCCTTCGTTGAGCTGTTTCCTGCTGCTGTGGATGAACCTAAAAGCATACAAGGCTGCAGAGTAGTTCCTGGGGTCTGCTGGAGGAGTGCTGCTCTTTTGCCTGCTGTGTCTCCATTTGTGTGGATGGAGGGCCATGCCGGCAGCCTGGGGTATGTATGTACCTAGGGAAGGCAAGAGGGAGTGGAGGAAGAGAGAGGGCAATACCTGGTCAGAAACCCCAAATGGAATAAGACATGCAGAGCCAGGAGAGCCTCCTTCCCTAGGTCCCAAACTACCATCTGTAGTTCTCCTTTTGGGGTGTAACCCCCAATCTCCAGGCTCTTTGAATCCTAGGTTTCCTTGCCCCCTGCCTTCCCTGCCCATCTCATGGGCAACCCTCCATGCCCTTCTCCCTACCTTCCAGCATCCCTCTTCCCAGCCAGCACCACTGCACCACCATGCAGCCAAATGCAATTACCAGGGAAGACAAGAGAGCCCCTGAAGCAAAGTTGCAGTATGTGGATCTTGGGCAACTTGGCACCAGCCCCACTCCCCGGGGCTCTGTGCTCAATTACTTGTTCGCAATTTACTGGCAAAGCAATCACTTCCCAGTGTCCAACTTGTGTTAACATTTAATTAGATGGAGAAGGATTGCAGCATTGTGAAGGTTAGGGGATTCCTCCTTAATGAAGCCTCCAGTCCCAACTGTGCTCCCAAATTAAGACTTCAGACCAACAGAGGCTGAAGGAAGGCACAGGGATGGGGAAAGAGACCTGCTGTCCTTTAAATTCAGCCCGAGTGCAGTGAGCACAGCACACTCACACTTTGCAGCAGCACCCTGCAGCATCCCTCCCTCTTTTCACATTCTGTTCTGGACAGGAGTCTTTCCATCAATTTCCTGTTGCAGCGTTGATTCAGGATTTTGGTTTGTTTCAACACAGGCTAATACTAGCTTACGTCACTAAATCTGAACTGGTGTAACTATTTTCCAATGCTTTTTTCCAAGTAAAAATATATTCCCATGACTAGAGTATCCTCCATTCCAGTTCCACATCTGCTAGAAGCTACAGCTGAATAAACCTTACCTCAAAGACATGTGTTCATCTGATCACTCACTAGAGAGTTACTTTCTTGTAGTATTACCTTAATTATTTTTTTAAGCAAGTGCTTCTAGTCACAAGACATTCTTGTAGATTTTAAAACATCCTGAAGAGGACTATTATGTCCTACAAGGCCTCTCTGGAGAAATAAAAGTGACCTATGGAACAAATACTGTGTAAAACATATGGCCAGTGAATACTGTCTCTGATTATGGGAATTATAAAGTGCTGTAATGATTTTGAAAATGATGAGAACAGTATGATGCCACATAAGCCAGAACAAATGTGCCAATAAAAGCCTAAAACAGATATACCAACTCAAAGCACCACATGAGTGCATTCTAAAATACATTTTGTTCCTTGTTGGAAGGGAGAGGCCATACAAATGTGGTGAGGCCACAGGCTTTGGCTCATGTTCAGAGACAAGACCCAGACAGACCAGAGACCCCTAAGAAAACACAACCCTGGCTTACCTTGGCTTCCATATCCAGCATCAATGGCAGAGCCATCCCAGGACTCCACAGTATTGTCCACACTCGGAATTGTGGTAGAGTATATCTCAGACAGCTTGCTAGTTTTCTGAGAGTCTGTCAGCTCATCTTCTGGGTCGCTTACTTCATTTATGCTCCCCGACTTCTTGGGGTAGGATTCTGCAACCAGAACATCCTGCTTTAGCAGGCATGAAGAGCAAGCCTCAGGGAAGAGCTTATGCTGACACAGGAGCAAGCCCAGGTACTGTAAGTCTTTAAAGTACCTCTTTAGCTCTTCAAAAGTAGCTGAGAAAGGCATGTGCAATGAAGCTGAAAGGATTTAATGCATTACTCTTATCTCAAGATGAATCAAGAAAAAATGCCTTTCTGAGTTTTTAGCACGTGGAATACAAAGAGCAGCCATGGGGATTTGAGGATTACCACATATGAGAGAGTTGAGAACTAATCTCAAATCACAAGCACATCTTCCTGTGCCTTTGGAAGCTTCTTCCAAACAGCCCTGCCCAGAGAAGTGTTGGGCCCTGCAAACAACACCCTGTAGCTTCTCTGGTCTCAGAGGGGCTCCTTTATACTCAGAGCAGCACCAGGGCAGGTGCTGGCTGCAAGCTTGGCTACAAACAGATATTTTAATGAGACTCCAGTGACAACCACCACTGCTGAAGTTATAGCCCTCTTCCATGACTGTACAACCTCGCAACAACTCAAGGCTAATCACCACCTCTCCAGAGTCTCCCATGCAGTTCCATGACAACAGTAGAATTCCTGGGTATGGTATTTTGAGGCTGAATTTCCTCGGATTAGTGGTCAGAAAATGGGAGCTGAATGTGAATGATGAAGCTCAGACCTTCCCTTTCATTATTTTATTGCTAACAGGCCCTTATTATCATTATATCAAATTTCCTTTCAGGCAAAAGCTATGCAAAGAATGATTTCTCAGCACAAGCACTTCTTTGTACTGAATATTTTAAAGTCCTTGTTGATTAGATATCCTGTTAGCCATCCACACCCTGGATCTCTGACCTGAGGGATAACAAGCCCTCTCAAAGTCTGCATTTGTCAATGAGGACAGATTATTTTACCAAACAAAGCCGGTGTCCTGAAAGTCTCTATTTTCCAAGCCTTCAGAAGATTTCTCACCATGATTAACTCAAGATTACCTTGAAATTTCAATTACACCTGCTTCATTCTCAGAATGATTAACGAGTCTCCAACAGGCACTTGCATGTCAATTACTTCACCAAGTGGCTGAGACAATGCTAAGTGTCAGCAGGGGGGGGAAAAAAGAGCATTTCAGACCAAAGACCAAGACTTTTGGCTACAGGGGAAGAGACTGGGGCTTCTTGAAGAGGAATCAATTCCCCAGTTCTCCCTCTATTTGCCACATCCCTACTCCCTGCCCAGTCTTCAGCCATTTGTAAAACAGGTGCATTGCCACACATCTGCAAACTGCTTTGAGGTCTGTAGAAGTTCTGTGTTTAAGAGTGATGTCACTTTTTCAGATGTAGGACAGGCATCCCAAGGGCCATGCTTGCCTGGAAAAGCTTTATCTCTTGATTTCTTCTAATTCCCACAGCACTGTGGGCCACTGGCTGGGTAAGTTCAGCCAAATCTACAGACTGCAGAAGCATGGCACCAAAAAAAAAGGAAAATACTGGGGGTGGGAGAGACTGAAATGAAGCCAGAATGCACCTCTTACTTTCTGAATTTAATGAAAAAGCCTCTGTCTGGCTTGAGGTTATGCAATCAGGGAGAAAAGTTGGCACGATCCCTCTTTTTTTCCAATCACCCTTCTGTCCCCAAAAAACAGTGGCCTGCCAGTCTAAGTATGCTTCTGCTTTTTTATACCATGTCAACAACAGCTTCAAAGCCACAAGAAGCTTGGCAGGGAAACCAGAAGTGGATCCCTAGGATGAAGTTAGATGCTTTGAAGAAAGATTTTATGACCTCAAGCCAGGAAAAGAGGTGTAACAGATTTATTGCCAATAGTTTTGAAAAAGTTGAATTAAAGATAGGGGATTTTTATCATGGAGTCTACTAACCCAGAGTCTCCTTGCTCATTTAGAGGGGTTATATTTTTAAAAAATCCCACATTCTTATGCTTGTAAAAACAACTTCTGCTTCACTTCTGTGTGAAACACTGACACAGACAGGGAATGGCAACAACAGTACAAGGTGTCAATCTGAAGTAAAAATTACTACTGCCAATAAACCTGCTGTTTCATCTCTTCTCATCACCACAATGAGCCTCTGGATTGCCTTTTTTTCATCTGTGAGTCCGAAGTTCAAGAAACACACACGTTTTCCCACTGTGCTCAGCCATGCCCATGACCACTCTGCCTCATCTCACCTTCCACAACACGACAGAAAACCCCCCAGCAGTGCCTTCTCCATGGCCCAGGGTCCCTGCTGGGGTGAGCCTTCCCCTTCCCCACCCTAGCTGCCCCACTCACTCTCTGTCTGCTTCTTGATCTTGAGGGTGACGGTCTCTCCTGCCATCTGCAGCAGGTGAATGGCCTCGCTCAGAGGTTTGCCCTTGAGGCTCACGTTGTTGATCGCTAAGATCCGGTCCCCAATGTGGATGGCTCCAGTTCTGGAGGGGAAAGGCACTGTCAGAAACTCCAGAGAAGCAATTCCTCTGGAAGACAGGACACTCGGCTGTCACTTGAAGCAATTAACCCTCAGCACTTTCAAATATGTCTTTGTTCCCTCTTGGTACACTCTGTACTTGTGACTTCCTCTTCACCACATACCAGGAGTCCAGGTCCTCCCCATCTTCCAGGTGCACTGACATACAAATACACATGGGAACACATGAAATCCTCAAATCCCAGGCCCCTCAGGAACTGGGACAGTGGACCAGCTTATAGACAAAACACTTCAAAGCAACGGGGTTAAAAGCACAAGCATTTTCAGTATGTAGAGTGCAACATGGTCATCAAACATGGAACTGAAGGACATGTTCACCCTGATGGAAAGAAATTGTGGATGCTAAAAGCTTGGTTGCAGAGAGATTTTCCAGCTCTCTGCCAGCATCCGTGTGAAAGCGAAGACTTTCACACAGATGCTGGCTGAGAAACAGTTGGAGAGTTTTTGTAAATAATCCCTTTATCATTGCACCTGCAAGATGTTTTGCAATATTGTTATGGTTAACTGAAGAGTTGTTTTGGAATGGGTGTTGTTGAATCTAGCCAATCATCCTGAGAGGTGGATGGTCAAAGAACCAATTACCTTATGTCATTCAAGCGACCTAGAGGATATAAACTGGTCTGTAAATAAATAATTAATTCTGCTTTTCCTGAAATCTGCCTGTTTCGTTTCTCTCCGTCCCCAGTACAACAGCGACAAGAAACTATGAGACAAACCTAGAAACCTATTGGAAAAAACCCAAACCAAAATAGCTCAACAAATTTGCTCATGTGTGTGCAAGCATGAGCTGAACCAGCTGCAGTTAATGATATGCTTAAAGCTCACTCTACTCAGCTACACCCCTGTGACTTTCTCCACCAGCTCAGGAAGAGGTTGTGTTTTATTGCTCAGCCACATTCCAGCACTGACTATTGCTCTCACTTAGATAAATCCTCAGGCTTCAGCAACAGGCACAAGCAAACTGACAAGTCACAGCAATTCTCCCCCTTCTCCATCCTTCCCCTCTGCCTGCTCACAGACAAAGGCTCACTTTACCTCTGAAGCTCTGGGAAGAGCAGGAAGGGCAGGATGTGTCCATCGCCAGAGCCACTGCCACTGGCTGGACTGAGCTTCCCAAACTCACACTCCAGCTCCCAAATGCCAGCACATGAGAGCAGCAACCACTTCCTCCTCCAGTACTCTGGGAGGTTCTGCCATCAGGAACCTCTGTGATGGAACCAGGAGGAGATGCAAATCTGGACTGCAATATCTTTTTGTCCATGGCAACCTGTGTCCCTCAGGTTGCATCTCCAAACTAGACTGCAGCTCCTGCAGGACTGGAATTTGATGTATCCTTGCAGGCAAAACAGCTGCTTGGCTTTCCTCAAAAAGTTCTGTATACACACTGCTGTGAAACATCTACTGTAATTACATCAAATCAGGAAATGCAGCCAAGCAGCAGGCAGGACTGCTCCAGCTGTGGCTTCTGCTGCTGCTGAGGTACTCAGCAGTGCCATGATGGTCCCACCAGCCACTAGATGTCCATCTTGTCCCACCTAAATCAGCCTGGAAAAGCTGTCAGGGAAACATTTGTGTGTTCAAACAAATTACAGATCAAACTGGGACCGGAGTATTTGTCTTAAAAGTTTCATCTATTGTAGTCAAAAAAATCAAGCTAAACTGCTGGCAGTTTACAGTCAATCCTTCGCTCACTGCGGTCCTTCAGCATTCAAGGGTGTCCTGCTGTATCCCTGAACCCAGCATGGGGACACATCTATCCAAGACACCAGCCCAGCCACCCAGCCCTGAACAACATAACTGCTCTGCAGTACCTGTGAAAGTCTCTCAGCAGGGAAAAATATAGAAAAATATAGAAACAATTAAAGAGAAAGGTCACGTTCAGCCAGGTATTTTTTTTCAAGGGGAAGAAAGCAAACCAAAGTCTAAGTCCTCTCAGAACCCCCCTGTGAGGACAGGCAGAAGCTGAGCAGGACTGACAGAGAAAAAAGTTTCCAGCTAATGACCCTCGTGCCTCTCTATTACTGCCAGCAGTCCTTAGTTCACCTCAAACAGAAAGCAGCCTAAGGAGCCGTGGGCTGCATGTCCCTTTTTGCTCAGAGAGGACATACAAGAACGGAATTCAGTAACAGGTAAGTGGAAAAGTGTAAAAGGGGCTGCAAGCACTTCTCAGCAAGCAGTGGGGAAGAGATGGCTGCACGCATGTGGTAGGGATTTACTTGGCACATGGGCAGGGCCACCATCTCTTTTCCTCCCTGCCAGCATGGCTTGGTGCAGGACACTCCTGGACTCTACTGGACTCTTCTACAGCCACCCCCATCTACTTGAGCAGGTGGCACTAACAGAGGCTGGTCAGGCACTTCAAAATGTCAGCAATAGCCAAAAATCGCTCTTGGGGAACCATTATAGCCCAATCAGAATTGAACAATATTGTTCAGGCACACTTCCTTTCTCTAGAAGAAGGAGAACAAGTCCTATAGCACTGGCTTAAGCCATCTGCAGGCACTCAAGGAGGGGACAGAGTAACATGGGAGAGATCCACATCTCAACACCAATCTAACAGCCTGAGCTGCCTCTGTAGGTTTCTATAAGATCAGACACAAGGGAAAAAATGTTCACGGTCATGATAAAACCTAAGTCATCTGAATCTGAAGCCTTTTTGGCTTAGGCAGCCTGTCACCTACAGACAGATGCGTGACAGGTCCTAGAGGACACCCTGCCTCCCCCACAGCCAGCAGCCCAAGACGCAGCACAGACTTTCACTTGTGACTCTACAAGAATGGCCCGTGGATTCCCGTTATCAGATGCTGGGATCGGGTCCACCCCACATCAGTGCTGCTGAAGCATGTCCTGTGCTCCAGCAAGAGGCAGCATGGGTTTGGATTTAAGTCCCTGTCCTTCAATTAGAGCCTGGCTAAGGGCATCTGTGGCACAAAGGTAGAGACATCAGGAAAGGGACAATTTAGGATAACACTAGGAGCACCCCTCTTCCCTTGACAAGGTTGAGTCACCCCCTTCTCTCACTCACAGGAGAGAAAAAATGCACCTTTCCTGCAGGAGCCTTCATCCCAGCACTCCTCACAGGGAGCCAAGGTTACCCAGAGACATCCCTGTGCTGCTCTGTCCCCACGCTGTTATTTGCTACTCAGCCACGGTGAATGTGCTGAACAGCTCCATCACTCTTCTCACAAGGCTTTTCATTCCTCACTGCCTGCCCGCTCCTGATCAAAATTCAGTACTGCAGCACTTGCCTGCACTACGTTTCTCCATGGAGCAGTCACCGATGTGCATCCGAGTTCGAAAGAGGAACAGCCATGGAATTGCAAAGGGAGCTGAGATCAACAAAGGTACAAGAATGTCTTCTGACACCTGACAGCATTTGAGCTGGCTGTTCTTAACCTCTCTCATGCTGGGTTGCAGGTACAGCACAGAAGTGCTATTTAGAAAAGTCTTGGCTACTCTGTGGCTATTTTATAGGGAAAAAGACCAAATCCTACAGTGGCAGGCAGTGATATAAAATCCCCAAAGAGAAGAATCACCAATGACTAAGTCCATCCCCTTCCTTCCCAGGAGACACAGACATTCTGCATTCTGCACCAAAGGGAAGCGATGGAAATGCACAGCAGTGTGCTGAGAGCTTTGGGAACCCAATGCAGAAAAGGACAGGGAGCTGTTTCACAGTCCAGCTAAGAGGGAGTGAGGCCTTGAACAGAAAGAACCAAAAGGCCAGATCTGCTGTCAAACATCCCCAAGGTCTTGCACTTTACACCAGTTTGTTCAGAGATTTTTTTGTTGCTGTTCTGCCTGTCAGGCAGCACAAAGTAAGAGACCCTTAGAGAAGCATGAGTTAGGGCTGCAGAAATTATCTCTTTACAAGTCACAGCTCCCATATAGAAAGATTAGTTAAGATAGAGTGTATGACTCAGTTCCACCTTATACTCTAAGGAATGTCCTGATCCTTTAAATCCCACACATCCATGTATATTCAGACGCAGGCACACAGTAACCTTCCCAGTGGTTGAAGGTAAATCTCCTCCTACTTTTATTCAGTATAAATGCCTGACACTTGGGCACACCAATCCTGCACTGAGATACCTCACATGTAACACACTGAGCAACCAGCCAGGACAGGTCAGAAGACACTTGAGATTCCTGGTTGCAGCAGGACACACATCGGCAATGGCCATAAGCCAGTTTAGCAACAGGGGAGTCCTGGACAGAGTCTATTGTGGTTTCGTAGGCAGCCTGGGCACTCTCCTGACACAAGGTGTGCATGGCAAATCCCAGATCAGGAAACACCCCTGTGGAAGAGGGGCAGATAAAAATGTGTTCCTGGCTGCAGAATTCACCTGACTCACTGGATCTGACTTTTCCTGAAGTGCCTCTCTCATTGCCCCAGCAGCACAGCCCTCACCACCCTGCTTCATGTCACTTGGTACCTTCAGAGCACCTTTCCTTCTTATCAGACTAAGACACCAAAGAAGAGTTTATGACAGCAGTGGAAACTTGGCATGGTTCAAGATCCCTTCTCAAATCAATTCAGCTGCTCTGCCCCCAGACCTCACCTCTCTGCCAGCCCTCGTTTAGTCAAGCCCGAAATGACAATAGGATCAAAAGGTTCCTCCGTCCCGGAGATGGTTATTCCCAAGGGGCCTCCGTATCGCTTCAGCTCCACCGTGTAGATAATAGCACCAGTTGTCTCCTGCTCATCTGAAAGAGAAAACAGGAATGCTGAATTCTTTTCATTTCCCATATAAAAATTGTCATAGGAAAGACTTGCAGCATCTAGAAGCAAAAGGCAGAATTCTTCAGCCACACTCTCGCCAAATAGGATTTTAACCTTCCAGACATCACTTAAGGGCAGAATAACAAAAATAGAGTATTATCAATTAGAAAGTGGTGACCGGACAGCAGCAGCCCTTATCTTTGTTAGTTTGCACTACCTATTTGGAAATGTCATTACAGTGGACAGGTACCAGTTTGCATCAGGATTTCTGTACCAGAGTTATCTTCATCCTTCCTAATCTTCAATTTGACCAGGTCTTCGCACTGCCTTAAAATCTGCACAGCATCCTCCATTGAGCAACTGTCGAGTCGGATGTTATCAATGGCTAACAGCTTGTCTCCCGGCTCCAAGGTGCCAGTTCTACATGGAGAGGAAAAGAAAACTAAGAGTACATTTGTATTTGCCTTTCAGATCCCACAACACATTCAGTTCTGCAGTGGAAATGACAATATTAACTTTTTACTGCCCTTGATCTTTTCTGGAAAAAACCATGAGCTGAGTGTGGGACACCTGTTATTTAAAGAGGGGAAGTTTGTGTAGAGCATGTATCCACACAGAACCAGCCAGGAAGATTAGATAAATATTCTGGGTAACCTACAACCCTGAAAATGCCTGATGTTTAACTGACAGATATTCTACCCTTTATGGAAACTCCTGTGTGAGCACTCTTAGAAAAGAGCCATGCAGCCACACTAAATTCCTCTGAACGCCTTGCTATGAGGTGTTGGGATCAGAGGGGAAGTCAATGAATGCTGAGTTATTTGCACAGTTCTCCACCAGTGCCCACAATTCACTCACTCACTCTGTTCACCAAAGCAGGAGCTGAGACATGGCAAACTACCTGATGAGCCACAGCACCTCCTGGGATATATGAAGCCCTTTACCACATGCTCTTAAATGCTAAACATCCATCTCCTAGAGAGTCAGCAGACATCTAAACCAGTGCCCTAGTCACCTTCGCTATTAGCTCAACTCTACTTGCTTCAATACAGACAGTTTTTATTGCAAACCCTGCTGTGGTCTAAGACAAATCTCTAGTGCTGAGATCTCCTTGGATTCTGACAATACCCAGACCCAAGTGCTACTGCTTGGGCTCCATTTGACTTCTCTGGTAGACATTCTAACTATCACGGATGTCCATCTTGCAGTGGGTTTGACAGATGGAAAATCCTGCACTCACCTGTGTGCTACACTCCCCTTCTTGATGTCAGAGATGATCAAAGGATCCCCAAGCTTTCTGCTTGCAGCTGCAAAAGAGACACATGGTACAAAGCTTGGTGTTGAGTTTGCTGTCCAGGACGGGGATGGTGGATGGTTAACGGGGAGAAGCAGTCATAAGGAAAGAGGATTTATATTCCCTTCACAAAATGATGCTTCACAGTTGAACTCTGGAAGCCCCTCCAGAAAGAAAGGAAAAAAAAAAGTAAATCCCTGCAAAGTTTGTCGGTTGCCCTCTGCCCAGGTTAATTTCCTTTGGACTCCTGAAGGGCAGGTTGTGTGGTGTCCAGCAGCAAGAGGTGTCCATCAGGAAGAGGTGACACTGCCAATCCCAGCACTGTCGAACACCCCTCAAAACCCCTCACACACAAGACAAGGGAGCCAATGGCCATGGCTGCAGTCAGAATTAGCACTGCTGCCTAGAGAGCACCCAGCTCAGACCTGTGCTCCATACAAGCATTTCTGTGTCCTTCAAGTAGAGTGGGCTGTGAAATTTTCCAGGTGGAAAAGAACCCAGGGAAAAAGTAGATAAAGCACAGTTTTCCAGGTGGTTCGGCTCTCTCGGGCACTTTATCATACAACCAGATGAATCAGGGGTGGTTTGTGCTGGAGCTGGAAGGGGTAGGTGGTTTCCAACTCTTATCTCCTGGCCGGCCCTGATAACTTTTTCAGCCCACAAGATGTGAGTACACATCTCTGGCAGCATTTACATTTTCAAACTTGCCTGCAAGACCTGCTGTTCTCCTGAGATACCCAAGAGAGATTTATGACTCCAGCTCCTCCTGACCTCCTTGTCATCCACATGCCAAACAAACACCAAGAAAGAGCATCCTTTCCGCCCTGCATCCTTCCCTCCTGCCTTGTTATGGGAATTGCTTTGCCTCATTTAAAGCTGACAGAGCTTCTCAGCTTCTCACAAAAACTGTGTGGGAGGGAAGAAACTCACAGCCTCTGAACATATCAGGTGCAGGGCAGAGATTAAAATATCTGTCACGTGGCACGAAGCACACACTGCCTCAACAGCAGTTAGAGAGCACCCACAAAGTCAGACATAGTAAGTGTTTACCAACCTCTCTGCTCAAGATTTTTCTGTTGTTTACATTCATTTATGAGATTTAAAAGCATATGTGTAACCCAACACCTTTAAGGATACCCTGTTCCAGAAACAGCTAGATCTTCTGTACTAAAGAGAGAAAAAAGACAGCCAATCTCTGTCGAGGCAGGGCTGAGTATCGCAGTGAGGTCAGACAGCAAACAGCAGACCGTGACTGATTTTATAATAGTCACAGCAATGTGACTGCTGAATGGTACAGAGCCTGGAGGAATTCTTTTCCCCATGTCTTACAGGAGCCTGGTACCAGACAATTTTGGACTGGACACTCATGCTGTGCTTCTGTCTGCAGATCTAAGGGAGGGGGATATGTTGTGGAGATTCCCAGAGGGCTTGTGCCTATATTCAACCTGTCCACAGCATGGACCAGACTGCAGACAGGCCAACACACACTGGGCAGAGCCGAGCACTGGGAATAAGGGTGGGGTGCAGGCAAAATCAATGCAGAAATTCACATGCTGACTGAGAAGGCCATACACCATGGACTAACAGCACAGGTACTGAGATGTATCGTCCTGATAATTATTACGGTTGCTTTCCTTTTCAGTATAGGATATGTATTTGCTGCTGACAGAGGTGTACAGAGTGGTGTCTGAGCAGCAGTGAGAGGAGACCACGTGAGCACACCCTGAGCCCTGGGTCAGGTGGCATTGCTGCATGTTTAATCACTCCCTAGCCTGGTTCTGTCAAAACGATCCAGGTTAGCAAAAAAACTTTTCACTGCAAGGTTTGTTTACTATTTTCAAAGCAGAGGCAGTGTGACAGAAAGGGGTTAGGGAGAATCCTAACCTGTCCTGGTGGTGGGCTTGGATGGCCATCTCTAACCTGACCAAGCCACAGCTGGAACGACATGTCCGGAGTCCATGAACACTTAAAACAGCAAAGAGGAAGAGAAAAAAAAAAAAAAAAGGCAAGCAAGTATAGACAACACCATGCCTTGAGCTCTGCAGAATTTGTGTTTATCTCAGCATCTGCCTTGCAAGTCCTGTGACACATGGGGGGATCCTGCACACAGTCAGTCTGGTGAGCAGAGAACGAGACCTTGTCCTGCTGAAGCTTCACAATCAGTGTCAGCATTGAACACAGCACAAGCCTCCTAGGCCAGAAGCAAGGCTAACAAACCAAATGCTTTATCCGTTAGAGAATGAAGCAAGTTTCAAGGAAAAATCATCCTGCGTTTTGTTCGCAGGGGTTTTTTTGGAAGTTTTGCTCTCAAAACAGATTTTCTTGAGATCTGAGTTAAATGGAAGAGCCATGTACAACTGCATACAACTGTCCCAACCAACACAGAACTCAGACTTTAATAAATGGCAGCCCTCTCTTTTAAATATTCATCACAGAATCATCATAGAATGGCTTGGGTTGGAAGGGACCTTACAGATCATCTAATTCCACTCATGGAACAGGGACACCTTCCACTAGACCAGGTTGCTTAAAGCCCCATCCAACCTGTCCTTGAACACTTCCAGGGATGGGGGATCATCACACTACATAATTACTTAATGTAAAATGCAAAGGCTTTATAAAAACATCAAATCTGAAGGGTAAGTTAGAGAGACTTAATGAATAACCACGTTCTCTCAAGAGGTGTAAGATACAAGGTTAAGATAATGAAATCTCACATCACATAACAAGGACTTGCTGTTCATTCTAAAAACCTGTACTTACTGACTCCATTAATTAACCTTTGGCATCTCAAAGCCCTTCCTGGCACTCCAGCAGAGTGTCCAGATGGGCTTCTTGCCTGTCTGCTGGGATCAGGTTGCCCTAGCACCCCTGGGACCCACATTTTTAACCATCCTGGGCCATTCACGCAGGGTGACAATGTTTCTCCGTGCAACAGCTGCCTGTCTGAAGGTGAGAGAGCTGCAATTTCACTGAAGGGGTGGCTCAGTCGAGGTCAGAAACATTCGATACATGGATCCCTGGTGAGATTTTGGATAGACAATTTCCAATTTGCCTGCAATTAAAACAGCACCAACCTAAACTACATTATTATTAGTGCTGTGGTCTTTGGCATTAAGACATTCAAACAGACGAGTAAAGCCTCCTTATCCAATCATTTCTGCTGTTAATGTGGTTATTTCTCTTCAAAGGACATGGT
Organism: Eulacestoma nigropectus; assembly: GCA_013397775.1. Taxonomy (NCBI): domain Eukaryota; kingdom Metazoa; phylum Chordata; class Aves; order Passeriformes; genus Eulacestoma; species Eulacestoma nigropectus. Next base: position 129,571 of record VZTE01001421.1, on the reverse strand, counting down.
AACTCTGGTAACTCTGCTGCAGGAAGACAGAGTTTGGACACGCAGCCTTGCCTCTGGGTTTTGCTTTCCTGTGTGTGAAATGGAGATGGCAGCAAAGGAAGTCAAGAGAAGAGATGGAGGCAGGAGCTGGCAAGCAGAAACCCACGGCTCGCTCTCAGCCTCCATCTGCCAGGGCAAGCCACTTCAGGTGGAAACAGACTCTTTTTCAGACACATTTGTATTTTTGGTGAGTTTACCAGTACAAAAGATAGTTTAAGTCTGCTCCAGGGGCCCAGAGAAGGCTCCATAAATCACAGCTGGTGAAGGTAGAAGCATGTGGTGGGGGAGAAACTCAAAATGAAAACACTGCTTGGCAGTGATGACAGGGTAATGATAAAAAGGTGAATTGACCAAAACTGTTATTTACTTTTTATAAATTGCTTTCAGTCTCTCTGCTGGGATTGTGGCTCACTCAGTGTTTACACTGTGATGGATGATGGGGCCAGGAACACATGTCCGGTTTGTGTTTTTAATAGAATGCATAATGACTTGTACTGGTAAATTATTCTCCTCCAAGGAGCACCAGCACATATTTCACAGGCATCAACCCATTAAAAATGCCCTTCGTTATTGACCAAGCCAAAGTAACACTGCCAATGTGTAATTAAAGAAATTGTAATAATGCTATAAGAATGCATTTAAATAAGAAGCATTTTTAAATTGGAAATAACAAAATCAGAAACCAAATAATCTCAGGATAGCTAAGGCATGAGAAGAGGAAAAAAAGTGAATCAGAATTGATTACAAAGAGCAGCAGTGAAAATCAAATCCTCAGTACCCAACTTTTTCCTCTATCATTCATTAAGTTTAGCAGCAGGTGCATAAATTATCAGTGCCTCCAGCAGGATATCTGCCTCATCACAGATCCTTTCCCTTTCACAATCTCCAGGTAGCAAAACCAGACCAGGATATCCCACCAGGATAAAAGCACCAGAGTGAATCGGCTGCAGTGTGAGTGAGAGGGTAGGACAGGTGGCTGCTGGGCTCACCCCGCCTGCAGACACGCTCGGCAGGGCTGGTGGCAGGGCACGGGCTAATACAGAGCCAGCAAAACTAGATTTGCTTGGCTCACAGATCCATCTTCTCACTAGGACAGTGATTACACTGCTTAAGCGACTTAATTGAAGTTATCTATCTACCAAATTCTGGTTTTATCACCTTCAAGCAAATATACTGCCTACTCCTTATCTGCAGTACTTCACACCAAGGGGACAGGAATTGATTTGTTAAGATATATCAAGGTAATTTGGTAAACAAGTTATATAAAGCATTAATGCATATCTAAAATTAATGGCAATTTCAGTATCTCTTTAAACAGCAATATCAACACACCTCTACCCTACAGCAAATGTCACAACCAGCCCTTGGAGCGGATATTTGAGACAGAAAAAAACCCAAAACTCTCACCACAAAAGGCAATCTTTTGTGTAATCAACTATCATTTTCCAGAGGGTTATAACAAATCCATATCTTATTTTAAGAGGTGAGGTATTGAACGTACAAGAATACATGACTATTAGCTTCTCGCTGCTGGAGATTTTAATTTGTAAGAGATTTACAGAAAACATACAAAAGCATAACTGCATCATTAGAATTGGAGGCAGCCAGCAAGATCAGAGCATTGGAGGCGTGTGTTCTGCTAATGGAGATGGGTAGATCAGGCTAACAAGAGTCAAATCTTCACATCCATGTGTCAAAACTCTCAGTTTCCATGTATTTGCAACCCCACCATTCAGAGCCTCAGAGGTAGCTGCAAACAAGTGGGCTTCAGAGCTCTTGGAGCAGAAAGGAGCATGCTCTGATCTTCAGCCAGAGCAGCTGTTCTACAAGCAAATGCCCTTCTCTCTGGGACAGAGGCTGAGGTACTGGAGTATGGAGAATATAAGAGTTTAGCTGGCTTCGTGTCGCTTCACCCCTGGACAAAGCACATGGAGCAGCACATACACGGCAGCTTCAGTGTTCTTCATTTAGCACTTGTAGGAGACTGAAATGAGGCTTGAGGGCATAGATGTCCCTCAGGAGTACAAAGCACTGCCAGTGAGAGACTCATCCATTCAATTTTGTACTCATCCTTTGGGGAATGGAAAGGGAAATAGTGCTATATACACGTATTTCCATCATGCATCTAGATTTGCTGTGTTCCTTTGCCACGCTGTGTTTGACCAGGGGGAAGAAACCCCTCCATGCTCTCAGACCATGACTGAAGACTCATCCAGCCCAAGCCTTCTCCTTCTGGAAAACCCTGAGATCTCTGAGAAGATTAAAGGCCCTCAGCAAACATCTGCCCCTCACCAGGAGCAAGTACAGCCCCTCTCTGTATGTTCATCCCACAACCAGCAGCATCTGCTCTCCTCATACACAAATCTCCTGGGTTTTCAGCCCTTTTATAAGCATTTCCAGCTGATTTATGGTTCCTCCTGCAGCCAGCTCCATTACATGAATTCTTCCAACGCATCCATCAAGAATCCTGCTCTCCCCCCACCCTTTACTTAGTCCATCTCCCAGTTAGCTCTGAAAGCCATAGCACAGCAAGAACTTGATCGCATTTACGTCTGTAGTACTCCTCTGATGAGGTCGTAACGCTTTCTGCCCATTTAAGAAGGCAGAGGCAAACCTTCCTAGGCAGAGGAATTAACTACAGAGGAGCCAGCTATAGCCAAGAGGTAAAACTCAATGAAAGCAACTCATCTTACATCTGCAGTGTAGCTAGACTATAAAGTTCATGAATAAACCCAATTTTGTGGCCACGACAGTGGAGGGGGTCTTCTACTGACCCCTTCACCTTGTCATCTATTTAAGCTGCTCCAGTTTTACAGAGTAGGGAACAGGAATCCAATGCAAGAGGCCAGTAAACCAAGTCCTCTCCTTTAAAACAGTAGTTATATACTTTTCCATATCAGAAGGAAAGCTGTAAAAGCTGTTTGTAGATCTACACAAGCACTCAAGTCAGCAAAACTGAGAGGAAAGGAACTGAGCAAAACAGAGAAGGGTTATTTTTACCTCTTTTCTTTTGCTGCTTGCATCACACTCCTGCATGCACATCATGTCTCTGCAGGAAGTACTTAACATAATGCTGCTTGCTTTGGTTTTAATGTTTGAAACTGGTATATTTATCTGCCTGGTCAGAGGCAAAGTGACAAAATGATGATCTAATTTGCTAAGGATCACGTGGACATAGATTTATACGGACTAATATATGAAAACAAATTAGGATTCTGCTTGAATTTCATCCTTGCCACCGCATTTTCTGGCTGCCTTTTTCTCCATTTGAAAAAATAATTTTGGCTTTGACTCAGCAAACAACTGCAATATATTTTAAGTTAATGCATGTGCATTACTTAAGCAATGTCCTACAAACAAGTTCAACAATCAAAAAGATCAAATCAATCACAGTATTAAAAAATTGCTTTGTAGTTGGATAATGGGTATCTATTTAAAATCCAGGGGTCAGTTTCTTTCTGTCAGCAGCGATTTCAAAGAAGTGTGTGAAATCACTTTTTTTAACAAATTTGAAATGAAAACCTTTCCAACATAAAAATATGTTTGAAGTATAAATGTACGTCTGAAGCAGATCCCGTTCAAATAAGACTTCACAAACAAAAACTAATATTCTTGCCAGCAGCTCCGAGGTTCATTTTACTCTCTAGCCCCAGACACAAACTAAACTTTGAAACTTAATAGGGCCTTGCTTGAGCCAGTTTTTTGCTACCAGATCCATTATCCTAGGTTGCTCCCTGAGGCTGGAATGCCAAGGCTGTGGCAGGGCAGCAGGTTGGAACCCAGCAGAGGCTGCACTGTACCCTACTCCCCGCCAGTGAAATGCCATTATAGACAGCCTGCTGCTTTCAGAAAGCACTTTGATGTCTTCAGACAATAATTGCTACCAAGCCAAATGTTAAATACTGTGCTGTTATTTCTCAGGATTGTCCTCATGGCACAAATAGGGGAAGTTGAGAAGAGGGAGAAGAAATATCACAAGGTGCAAAGGCATCATCCTGTCAATGTTCCAGTCACTCCTGAGAATCACCCCACCTAGACCCTAACTAATGCTGTAAATGTCGAGGTAATTACCACAGCTTATCTCTTTTAATGAAACCTAGTTTTCAAGTGTCCCTTGCAACTCTATTCCCCAGACACAGCTGGGTCTGTGCTCCTGAGGGCTTAGACAAGAGATCCCATTACTGCAGTCTCACAAGCTGCTCTGTTTCAGATCAGAGGTGGTGGCAGTCTCTGGGCATGGCAAACCTGAGCTGATTGAACTCACTTTACCCAGAACTGAAAGAGGGATGAGTGATCAGAGACCTGCACGCATTTGCCATACAGGAAAAATTCACTGACACAAGGCGTAACAAGACCCCAAGCTAGGCAGAAATTTGGGATGGATCTGCCTATCTCATCTCCCTACAGCATCCTCTCCAAAGAGGCCAAAAGATCTTTAAATGAAAAGCTATGCTCAGAAGAGAAACAAAGATAATTAACCAAGAGTGAGCAGAGAAGAGGGAAAAGAAGAAAAAAGGTTTACATCCTCTTAGTGCACACCAAGTCCTGGCACACGGCTCACCTTCTGCATGGCTTGAGTTAGTCAGTGAAACAATTCCTGGCAAACCCTGGAATTTAAAGTGCCTTCCCCCACCTCTAAGACCCACCACACTCTTCATGCTCCTCCTCCTCCTTCTCCTCTGCTTCCTGGTAATTTCCCCTCTCTACTCTCCAAGCTATGGGGTTCACCTCTTACTTGCTCTTCTCCCTCCACCTCTTTTTGCAAGGGTCCCACCAGACCTAGGCAATTCTTTTTTAAAAGATCATAATACAAGTATGAGCAAGGAAATAAAAATAATATTACTCTGCACCACAGATCAAGTGACCAGTTGAGACACATCCTTTGTCCCAACCCTTCATGCAGCTGCTTTTCTCTGCAGCTGCCAGCTCCTGGAGGCAGAAACCACAAATCTGATTCATTCTGGAGTGCTCCAGAAACCCCACATGATCTTATCTCTCTCCGTTGAGCCCTCTAAAATGCCTGTGTGGAAAGCAGAGGCTCTTGCAACTGCTACTGTAAGTCTGAGCAATACTTACAGCTGATTGTAATTCCAAGCTCTACACCTCTTTTCTTGGGCAATTTAACGTGGAAAGTACCGCTGCTGGGTATGACAGACTCTACAAAGCCAAAAACAGACAAAAAAGAAAAAGGAGAAAAAAGAGAGTTTTCAGTTGCATGGATGGTTTCTTTGGAACCAAGAAAACAAGCCCATAAAGCGCTTCTTTATTGGTTCAAATAAGGTTATCTGAGGCCCTGTGGACTTCAGGTTGAAATTTGGATTCTCATTAAAAATACATGCTCTGAACATCAAGTGAAGTGCTCACATCACACTGTATCTCAAGACTGAAGCAGCTTTGTCACTGTAAAAAGAAAAAAAATTCTTTTTTAATACAAAGCTGCACTTCACCCCTAGCCTATAGCTTTTACTCCCTCTTGGCTTCAAGGCCATAAACTAATATAAATATTATTCCTCTTAATGGGCAAATATTTAAAGTGTGTCTTCTTCATCTACTCCTTAGGCATATCTCAGCCAAGAGATGAGCACAAAACATTTTTGAAAGGATCAGAGGAAGAATCCTCCACCTCAGTGCATGTTAGGTCCTCATAGGGCTTCTCACCCTTCCCTCTGAGCCTTGTGAATACGCTCCCTCCTGCGGGTTAGCAAAGGCACTAGCAGAGTCCTGCGAGCAGAGAGGAACAGCAGTTCCTTTGGGAACGTACCTGCGACATCAAATTCGATCTCGAGCGCCACTTTGTTGGTGAGCGCCGCGTCCCGCAGCAGCTGGTTGGCTTCCTCCATGGTCCCATCCTCTGTCGCGATGCCATTGATGGAAAGGACTCTGTCTCCTGCTTGCAGCAGTCCACACCTGCAGTTCACAGTGGGAAAAGAGGGAACAGGAATAAGGAGACAAGGAAAAAGAGGAAAGGAGGAAAAAAACAACCCCACAACCAGCCATGAGTTACTTTTGCCAGGCAAATCTGTTACAAGACACACAAAGTAGTGAAAAATTCTGAAGAAGTGGCCCCAAAGAGAAAATAACTCATTTTGGATTGCCCATCCCCGTGTCCCTGGAAGGGCACAAGGAAGCAAACCTTTGTGGGTTTCTAAAGTTCAAACATACTTTGCTCCTAAATAACCATTTCTGGTCATGTTTTTTGCAACAACCAACAGGGAAAAAAAGTAACTCTCACCTTTCCAAAAATCAACACCATGGCTGAAAGATGAGAATGACAAACACAGGGGAATGTGACTTCCTTCCCTATCTCACCACAAATAGCTCTTCGCATGCACCTGCACCCTCTGGAACACAAACTAATGGCACTGAGAATGGCACAGATTCCTCTGCTTAGTACAAGGCAAATACTGAAGCTATAATCCAATAAACTCACCGAAATGTCTCAGCAAATTGGATAATCATTTTTCCCTTCTAATTGCATTTCTGGAAGCCAAATGTACAGTGATACTGTTTAACTGCCTTGAAAGGCCAACATTATTCTGGTGTGATAGCTTGACAATATAACCACAACTGACCCTTTGGAGCTCTTGGTTTAGACCCACTTTCTCCAGGAACAGAGATCAGCAGGATTTTTACGTTGGAAGGAGAACATGATGGCAAGGCTGTGTTGGAGATGTACTGCTACAGCACAGTTTGTCTCTTGGGACCCCCCTGCATTTATAAGCAAGGTGTTTTTCACACATTCCTACATTCAGTACCCACCCACACTCCCTTTTTTTTCATATACTGCAACACCAGCAAGATGATCCTCCAAGTTATCTCCCACATTATCTCAGTCAGCTCCCACCTGAGCTGGCCCATGGCTCTACAAAAACAAGACTGCAACGTTCCCTATAACCATGGGAAATTGCTCATCTTCCTTCTCCTCTATCAGTTGTTCACTTTAAATACCTCTTTTTAGACTTTCCACTTATTACCGGGCTGTCTACTTGAGCAGAGCTCGGGAAACCATTCTTCACCCATCACTAACGTAAGCTACAGAGTGGTCTCCAAAAGAGATTGAGGGTTATGGCATCAAATCTAAGGTTCCCCTCAAAATGTGGACTTATTTTACCACAAAGGTTTTCCAGAAGACATCAGTTATCCTGTTTTGAGCCTTCTCCAGAGAATTTTTATTCCCTTCCTGTTTAATGATCAAACACATCTTTGCCTTCCCCTTTCTTTCACAGATACCTCATGGAAGACAGCTTGTTTTTCACTAAACCTTCCAGTCACTCTTCATCACTCACATCCAATTCAGTTGTAAGAAAAGACAACACCACAGCTTCCAGGCATACAAAGGTATCAAAGGCAACGCACACTTGGCTGTATTATTCACCTCCAAACAACAGAATGTGTATGAAAGGCCAAGTTATCAGGAAGAAGTACACACATCTGAATTCAAGAAAAATTAACAAGTACAACAGTTTGTGCCAGTAGCCCATCAAAAGCTGAGATATGAACAAGTTTGGAGAGAGCCTAGGGAGGTCATTTTACTGGTTATGAAGGTATATTCCCACTTCTGCCTGAGTTCATGCCACCCATGGAAAAATGCTGGCTACTTTATGAGATGCAAATTCAGAGTTGTCTGTTCAAGGAGACTTGGATTAGGACAGACAACTCCATGATGTATAAATGAAGCCACTCTTGCAAATAAATTACATCAAGTTTAATTACGGTCCTTCACTGGACTTCTGGCTATGCAGCCACATAGAGGCACTTAGAAATATCAGCTTATAACTACAAAGATGGCACAGAGTACAACTGAGATGACTCCTCCACCACCAAGAGCTCTCTCACTATGGCCCCAGTGCACCTTTTGCAGAGGGATCAACAGCTGCATCACTCAGACATCACTGTCATCTCAAGGTCACACAGGGACACAATCCATTTTGGCACCACTGTTTCAGCCACAAGGGCTGGGAGCTCACAGGATACTTTCACACTGCATCAAAGCAAACATTTGCCACCTTTCCCACCAGAGCTGCCTTCTCCCAAAACAGCCATTTCTCTTCACTCAAGGTGGATTTGCCTGAATGTTTTACAGCCAACAGCTCTGTTAGATAAGAGGTGTCTTATTTCTTTTATTAGCCTCAGTCAATCACAGTTGTTTAAGCCCTGGTCTTGCAGGTCTGTAAAAGTTTGTGGTGTGAAGTGACAACTTTCTGGCTTCCTCTACAAGTACAAGGAGGCCTGACGTATCTTGTTAACCCTTCTGGATCATTCCAGAGACATGCATTTCCAGCTGTTACGTGCCCTTGCATTGGGAGCAGAGCCTGGGGAGCCAAGGGTCTTGCAGAGCTCTCCTTGGCTCTGCCATGGGATCCTACAAGAATCTTCAGACAGCTTTTTTTGTTTCAGAGATGCATCAGTGCCTACAAACTGCTTTCAGACTATGGGAGTAGAAGTATCTTAAAATCAGAAAGAACAAGAACAGGCATCTCCTGGAGTGACAGACAGCCCTATGGATGTGTTGGAGTCCCTGATGGGAATATCTCCCTGGAGTAGAACAGATTTGCATCTTGCCATGACTCATTCCTTGGGCTTAAAGACAGCAACAGAGCAGTGGAGGTGTCTTCCTTAATACAGAGCAGCACATATTCAAGCCTTGGGCAGGATATGCACTGAAGAGCTCACTCAGTGTCATCCACGTCTGCGTGGTCACTCCAGCTGTGGGGGGAGCAGCTGTGACCATGGCCACATTGCTGGATGCAGAAACTCATCCTTTGTGCCCTTACATGCCCCTGAGCTGGCCTGCACTGGTCAGATGTGCACATCTCTCTGTGTGTGCACATTTGTGCCTGCACATTGGTGGGTGGGTCTCTGTCCCTAATGGATCAAACCCCTGCTTTCAGCTTCAGCCAGCTGCTAAACTTTGCTTTTGCAAACTATTCATACCCAAAAGCCAGAAACACAGTGATCAAACGACTGTGTCTGAGCAGAGCTAGTAAACATGTAGCTCAGCAGGAAGCATTGATTTTGGATACTGGGATGGAAAAGTCAGATACTCTCCCTCTTCTGCCAATGACACCTGGCGGAGGAAGGACACAAAAGCTGTTGTGCTTCAAGGCAGCCAAGAGGGAATGTCAGGCTTCTTCCCCTTCCACCCTCCCTGATAACAGAGGCTAAATCACTGTCTCATTCAGAACCCAAAGGCTTTATCATGCACCCTGGAAACAAAACAACAGGTGGGGAGGGAGGTCTATTAGAGGCTATTTGCAGTAAAACAAATCACAGGTCAGATAGGTAAGAATTTTTGCATCAAACTGCCTGCCACAAGCTAGCACAAAGCAGACAATAAATGTGAGGCAGTCCGACCTTCCTAAAAAGAGGGTGATGCCATGCTTTTCCCTGGTAGTACTCACACTTGCTGGGCACCTCAGAGGCAGCTTCTCCACAGCAATCCAGATGGACAAAGCCAGTGTGGATCATGTGCTAGTACAACAGCACGTTCAGATTCACAGGTTTTGCAGAGTGTGTAAATACCCAGGTCATACCCAGGCTGCTAAGTCTGATCCCTGTATCCCCAGCACTCACCTTTTTGGCAAAGAGCAAAAACTGCAGCACAAGAAAAAGCCCAGCCCAGCCTCAGCCAGGAGCCCAGCCTGGTAAAGAGGATGAAAAGGGCTCTAATGTCTTGGGCTGCAGGTACAGCAGAACCTCTGAAGAGTGGGGAATAAGGGAGCTTGACTGATGGAGCAAAGAGCTCTGTGAAATAGCAAGAAACAAAAAGTGAAATGGAAACATAAAACTACTTTTTTCACTTCACTGCAAACCCAGTGCACTTATCGCTTCAAGATGGGGAGGAAAGACAGCATTTTCCTGCCAGCTAGGAAGAGCAGCATGGCTTAGGAAAGAACAAAATACACAGAAGAGATTTAATCCCCAAATCAAATCCAGGCTGCAAATGCAGAGAGGATTGCTCCCAGTCTCCAGAAAGCAGCAGCCAGAGGAGCGTGAATGCTGCAGGGTGGGCAGCGCAAGGGCAAGCAGCATGTGTGACACATCAGAGCCAGGCAAGGCTGCACCGCCAGTCGCTGCTTTTCCTCCAGGCTTGGCAAGAAGATAAAGCAAAGCCAGGCAGATTCCAACACATCTCCCTCGTCCCCTGGGACAGCAGGCTTTGTTGCTACCTAATTTATAAAAGGAATTTTGTGCTTTGCAATATGAGCCAAGTTTGCCCACAATAGAGGATAAAAAAACCCGTAACACCATAACCTTAATTTTTAAACCCTGTTTGGAAACAATCAAACAAACAAAAGGCATAACAGGCTTTTGAATTCTCTCCTAACCTGCATCAAGACAGCTCTTTTTCCTGTGCCGGCCCCTTGTCCCTGTCCTCCCACAGACACAAGCACCAGGCACTCCTGTTCCACCTTGCCTCTTCATCGGCTGACTAGAGAGGCTATGACACAGAGATTGGTCTGCACAGCAAGGACTTGCATTTCATTTTGCAGACACTTTCCCTCCCATGAGTCTACAACTCCCCCATGTGCTGTTTTTCTGGGCTGGCTTGGAGACACCAAACCTTCAGCACATGCTGATGGGGCCATCAGCGATTTCTCCAAGAAAGGGTCTGCAGCAGGCACTGGGTACTGCCACATTGCTGCACCTTTGGCACCCTTAGGCAGGACAGACCACAATGGTAATCACAGGTGGGAAGAGAAACAAGTACAGGGACATTAAGTGCCAGCCTAATGAAACCAGCTCTCCTTTTCACCCCTCAAGAGATCAAGCCATGCTAGGACTTGACCTGTTTAGTAACAAAAGCCTTGACGGAAGACACCTACATTGTAGTGCACAGGCACTCAAGCAGACCCTAAATCCAGCCAGCAAGAGTATTGGGAGCAGCTGAACTCCAGGGTTGAGGCTCCACCACTGGAGGAGTCACTGTTCCCAGTGTCCTCGGGGGTGATAGAGTGCAGTTAATGCTGCTCCTCCTTTCTGCACTTTTCTCAGCATTACAAGCCAAAAGCAGGAGGGACTAACTGCAGCATCTACCTGCTCCTCCAAAGCCTTGTCTTTAGGGCCATTTTATATAGCTGGGCTCTGCTACAATGAAATCAGTCAGAAAACATTTTGCAGGGGCCACTTATTTAGACCTTTCCCCTTTTTGTACCTATATAAAAGATTTACCTTTCAAAGAGGAATTAAAAAAACAAAAAAAGGGAATGGGAATGGCACTCTCACATGGACACATGCTCCCTTCCTCCTCCCCAGACCAGCCGCAGCCTGGTGCCAAGACGTTCACCTGAGGTGCGACGGAGGCCGCGCTCAGCCGACGAGTGCAGAAATGGCAGTGACAGTAAACCATGCCCAGTGAAGAATGGGAGATATTACAAGGATGATAGTAAATATCTAAATGAGCCTCTGAGGAGAGAAAACAAACCAAACCATGAAACATTCAGCAGCAGCACCATCAGCATCCAAGGGCAAGGTCTCTAACCTCTCTGCCGGGCTGTCAGGCTCAATAAAACGGATGAGAGGTGGGGAAGACAGAGTTTCGGTAGCAAAGATGCCTCCCTGGAGCTGAAGTCCGAAGCCATTCAAAGGGTCTCCCCTGAGGACCACCTCTGTCGTCTCTGTGTGGACTATCTGCCCGCCAGGACCCACCGTGCTGGAGGCCAGCGACACTGAGAGGATGAGAGAGGCAGAAGGTCAGGGCAGCCACAGTCAACATAACAGCCTGGGTCACAGACCTTGGTCTGGTGGTGCTGGGGACAGTGGCCAAGGATGAGGGATGCACTGACAGTGCTGAGATGAGTGGTTCTACCCTGGCTAACAGCTGACAACAAGGACTGCAAGGCACGCGTGCATGCCCCCCTGCAACCCAGCCCAGCCCAAGACTGCTCTTACGTGAGCTCTTGTGCTCCTTCTTCTTCTGCCTCCTCCTCAGCATGGTAGTGCGGGGGCTCATGGGGTGGGAGCTGCGAGGTAGCGTGTTGGAGTTCTGGCATGGGAATCCCTGTGCGTTCATGGTGGGAGACGAGAAGTTGGCAGCCACCAGAGCTGGGGAAACACAGAGTACGTTAGGGACGTGCACAGGGGACTGCAGCAGCGGATTCACTCACTAACATTGTCACCAAACACGTCATGGGTTTGGAGCAGCTCCTCCTTTCCAGCTCCAGGGCTCAAGACCCAAGGAATGTTTGCTTCCCACAGTTTGCACACAGCGCAATGTCTCCTCTTCTCTATCTTACTGCCACAAGACAAGAAACCTGGGGCAGCACAGAGCCCACTCCTGACAAGAAGTGCATCTACAGATTTTGAAGTAGCCATAATCCTGCTGTTAACATGCTGTATGGCACCAGGGCTGAGCTGGATGTGTTGCTTTGTCACATTCCTACCTGACGCTAGGGACGCCGTTCCCTGTACCACAGCAACTCATTTTTGCTGTATGAAACCAGGCATGGGAACGTGGGGTTAAGGGATGGGTGCATGGGTGTGCCCAGCACACTGCTCTTGTCCCAGTTACCAGATCTGTGTGTGCTGGGCTGCAGATACTGATTTTGTACCTCAGCGCTGGGCTGTGGAAACAGAACCAGATGACTGAGGAGGAAATAAGTGACATGCCACACTATGGACCTGAATATTAAGGAAATGGAGGGGCACAACAAAAATGAACACACGCAGGATGAGAGCAATGCCATGCACTGAGGTTACATTTGCAGTAATCCTGTCCAGACGTCTGGTTCCAAGTGGGTGTCTTGCAGTGTCCAGGGTGGTGGATGTGACAGTAGTTGATACAGGGGTCCCAACAGTGATGGTGGTCACTCTTCTGCACCTTGACTGATTGCATCCAGGGGAGCAGAAATCACCACAGGCAGGAAGGAGAAATGAGAGAAAGAAGAGGTAAGAACCATAAGCTAGGAGATTGTAGAAAAGAGCCTTATACTGATTCTGAACAAGTCAGGACCCAACCACAGTGTGTCGAGCATCAGCAGCAAAAACACAATCCCCCGTAACCTCATGACACTTGATGCAAAGTGGCAGAAATCCACCCCTTTCCCACAAAAAACTCCACATCCTGTGCCAGCGTCCTGACTCAGCCACACTGGCAGCGCACACATCATTACCATTTGCAGTCTGTTGTGTGACGTGCAGAAGCTTCATCCAGCCATGAGTTTCTTGCAGAGGCCATTAGCAGTCTCCAACAGCACCAGGGAAGCCTCCTTGTGCTGTTTCCCACCTTGCTGCCAGAGCTGCCCTCCCTATGACAAGGCTCACTCAATGCCTTCCCCACGTGCCAAGGACTGCTGTGAGCACTTTGCTTGGCTTCAGCATTTTGTTGTTTAGCAGCTGCTCTTGCACAGGAATGCACACATGGATAAAAGAGAGGAGTAGGAGAGCCACCTCCAGCTCACCACAACAAAAGGGGGTTTATACACCACTGCTTAAAGCCAATTAAGGAGGCCACCAGCACAGAAAAAGATGCCAATGCTGTGGCAAACAGCAAATGAAAGCATAGCACCAACATGGCAGAGCCTGTCCAAGGGCACACCACTGCCTTAACTTCAACCCTAACCCCAGTACATGCTGGCAGAATCTGTTGCAGTGTGACATCCATCATCTGGAAACCCTCTGTCCAGGAACTGCAGCTTTGCAACACCAAGTCAGGATGCCACAAGTCTCTTCTGAAGTGCCTCAAACAGTCCTCAGGTACAGGTCCCTCTTCTGTTCTCAGTGACACTCCTTTTGCCCCTGGGCAGCACAGGGTCAGTTTGTTTTTTCTTGCCCAACACCAGGTGTTCTGTCCCGCATCTCTGCACCATGCTGCCTGGATCTCTTTTCTTCTGAGAGAATTTCTGGCTAACAAGCAAGACTTCAAGCTGTTTTATCCAGCTAAGCATGGAGAGCATCCCACAGCAGAGCATCCCTGCAGCCACACGTTATTCCAGAGTTCTTAATCTTGCAGCCACTTGCACTGACTGGCAAGCACCTTCCCAGGATGACATCTCCTCCTGCCTCTGGGTCTTCTGAGCAAGCAGAAATGCCACCAGCACTGGCACTACCAGAACCTTCTGAGGGTGCAAACCTGGGAGGGGTTTATTTTGTTTACTGAGTCCACCCAGAGATCTCCTCTAAAGTTCATCTGTTAATACCTTGAACAGCAGAAATCCATTTTCTATGTGTGCCTCACAGGCATTAAATCATTTAGGTCAGATTTTCCAGACAATATAGTGATTATATTTAGTCTTTGCTAAACATTTAGTGAGTTTAGCACTTAGTCTATCAAGCTTTTAAAAATACACTTCCAGCTCTGGGATTTCTATTTTGTGTATTTTCAAAAGTAAATTTGGAGCCAGGCAGCTTTTAAAAACAACAATCAAATTAGCTATATCTAGACAAAAAGAAAAGTTCTTAAAAAAATTAAACACTTTGAACATGAGGGACAGAGTTTATACAAAATAATTTAATCCACTTATAACAACTAAAACTCTCCCATTTGTCTATTAATTCTTAGCTTACATCTGACAAAAGAAAAAAAATGTGCCTTTGAAACTCAGCTGTCAGCGAATTGGGGAAGAGAAGGCATTTTGGACAATTCTGTGAAAAACTCCTACAACAGCCTTCCCCAATCTTTCACACTTTTCCCTGCCTGAGGAAACCCATCCATCCCAGTACTGCTCCTGGGCACCATCTGCTCCCATTGATCCTATGAGCAGGGCATAATCCTCCCACAAACTCTCCAAGTGTGCCCAGAACCACAGAGAAAGCCAACTCAATTTGACAAATCCCATGCTTCAGCATTAGGCCATATTTTTGCATGGCCACTGATCCAGCTTCAGATCCCTCTCCACCTCCTCCAACCAGATGTTGATTGCACCAGAAACCACTTTAAAAAAAAGATAATGACAAACACCATGCGAGCACAGGCTGAAAGGACTCAGTAATACAAGTGCTGAACAGGTATGGATCTGCATCCTCTCCTCAGCTTCTCTCCCTGGGCTCCAGTCTCTTGCCAACCACAAGAGTTTGTTTTTGCAGGGTCCCTGTTTCCTCCCTATCCTGGTTTGCTAAACTCAGAAAGAGCAGCCTGTGGAGCTGGCACAGCTCCTTCTCTATGATCCGTCACGTGTTAAAGAGTTTAATCAAAAGTGGGAACAATTGTTACATCCCATGAGTTTTCATACTCATGCATTGCAATTATTGTCCCAAGTTTGTGTTCTGTATTTCTGCCACAGCAAACTGATCTGTGTATGGGGGTTTGGGTAAACAGGCTCTGATCACACCAAGCTGACCTTCCACAGAGCCTCCTTCTCCTGAGCAGCTGCTCAGTGCACATATTCTGCAAGAAGATTAGGAATAGGGCACTAATGGAAGGAGGAGAATCATTCATTTTAACAGCCATTGAAAAAGGATTATAGCTTCCCATTTTTTCTTGGGCACAAAGGTCAAGCCATCCATTCACTTTGTTAAACTGCTTCAATTCTGCACAAATTGGACTGGACGTGTAAGGGATTCATTTCTAGACATGGAGACGCTTTTAGGTTTCACATTTCACTCTATCAGTGTAAGGAAGACCATAAGATATTTTCCTCCTTTCCCTAAACCACCCTAGAAGAGAATGGAAAGAGCAGCTGTGTATCAACATTATTAAAATGCATGTCCCTGAGAGACAAGTGATTGAAAATGGTGGAAAAAGGGACTAGTACTGAACAGTCACACCCGAAACACCTGAATTACAAGACTGCCAGTCTAGACTGTAACAAAACTGCAGGCAAGAGCTACAACAAATATACTAATGCTGAGGCCATGGTCACAACGAAATTTGCAGGAGAGCCTGAGACACCTTCTCATGTGGAGGGAGGAACTAAAGGTGGGCAACAAGAATACTCAGGAGGGTGAATTCCTAATGATATTTTACAGGCATTTTGGGCTTGATCTAACTGGAGCCAGAATTTACTTTCTCAGTATTTCTTTTGTATGGGTGGTGGAAACCAGCAGCTACAGATGGACTCACTCTACCCCTGGCTGCCCAGACACAGCTGCATCTCAAGCAGGCTGGTCTGAAAGATGAACACTCGCATTCCAGCTTTGGAAGTCCATCAGGACCCTGTCCAGCTACTGAACACATCCTTTACAAAGCCTTACCAGGCATCAGCAAATAAAAACTGAGCTTGGAAATATATTTGCCAGCAGCAAGGTTGTTTTCCTCTCTTCTCCATTAAAGTCTCTTATCTGAGGCACTAAGGAAGTGGCTTGCACAGCACTCAGCACTGCAAAACCCTGGGATTCCCATCTCCAGTTTCCCCATTCAAACACAAATGTTCAGATGTCGCCTCTTTTTCCTACTCACATCCTTGAAGAACGTCATCTAATCACATACATTTCATCAAAACATCCATTTTTTTCCCTCTACAGATGTCTCTCTTAGGAATCTGTTGCCGGCACTCAAAAGCAAGAACCCCTTGTAGGGACCTAAAGTGAATTTTGAGGGTGACCAACAGTTTAGGCACAGAAGACACACCTGTTTCTGGAGGCTTCAAAGGCAACCTGCTTTGGTGGACAGGTAATATCTCTAGCTTGACATTTTCAGAAGTGGCAGCTAAAAGCTGAGTTGCCTCTAATAATGAGCAGTGCTCTGTGCTCGTGCCATCAATGGAGAGAATGTGGTCACCAATGTGCAACGCGCCACATCTGCAAAGGAAACAGCAGGAGAGGTAATTACACACATGGCCAAAATCCACGTCCTTGCAGTCAGGAGCACACACACAAAATTCAACTGCGAATTAGTGTGCAAATTCTTGTTAATTTCTTTTCATATATAATTTTTTTAAATTCCAATTTGAACCTTAGGTTCAAGCGTTACCCAAAATACCAGCTAATATGGTTGTCGTGGTTTGACACTGGCCAAATGCCAGGCACCTACAACAGCCACTCACTCACCTTCCCCTGCCACAGCTGGGCAGAGGAGAGAAAAAAATTAAATGAAGGGTTCATGAGTTGAGATAAGGACTGGGAGAAAACACTCCAAGGGCAAAACAGGCTCAGCCTAAAGGTGCAAAGTGACTTTATTACTAACAAGACCAGAGGAGGATAATGAGAAGTAAAATAAGCCCTTAAAAACACCTTTTCTTCCCCCAATCCCTCCCTCCTTCCCACCAACAATGCAGGGAGACAGGGCATGGGACTTTGGTCAGCTCATCACCTGAGGTTTTCTTCCACTGCTCAGGGAGAGGAGTCCTTCCCCTCTGAGACCGTGGGGTACCTCCCACGGGAGACAGTTCTCCATTAACTTCTCCAGTGTGGCTCTAAATCTCACGAGCAGCAGTCCTCCCAAAACTGCTGCAATGTGAGTCCCTCCCACGTGCAAACAGTCCTCCCAAAACTGCTGCAGTGTGGGTCACTCTTCCATGGGTTGCAGTCCTCCAAGGGCAGGCTGCTCCAGCCTGGAAGCAAGGGCCCCCTCTCTCCACTGGGTCTTCCACTGGAGCACAGCCTCCTCCAGGCATCCACCTGCTCCAGCATGAGGACCTCCCCCATGGGCTGTGGGTGGATCTCTGCATCCCCCGTGGATCCCCATGGGCTGTGGATGGATCTCTGCATCTCCTGTGGATCCCCATGGGCTGTGGATGGATCTCTGCATCTCCTGTGGATCCCCATCGGCTGCAGGGACACAGCTGCTTCACCATGGTCCTCACCACGGCCTGCAGAGGAATCTCAGCTCCAGCGCCTGGAGCACCTCCTGCCCCTCCTTCTCCAGTGACCTTGGTGTCTCCATGTTGTTCCCCTCACATGTTCTCACCTCCTCCTCTTCTCTGGCTAGAAAAACTGCCCCCACTTTGTTTTGATTTTCTTCTTAAATCTGTTATCACAGAGGCGTTACCATCACCTCTAATTGGCCCAGCTTTGGCCAGCAGCATGTCCATCTTCAGAGCCATCAGGGATTGGCTCTGTCGGACATGGTGGAAGCTTCCAGCAGCTTCTCACAGAAGCCACCCCTGTGGCTCCCCCGCTACCAAAAACCAGGCCGTGCAAAACCGACACATTCATGTCTGAGTCAGTGCTGTTGGTGGCTTGGCAAAAAATCATTTAAGTTTGTAAGAGTGCCCTCTCATAGCCAGTCTGGATGGCTGAAGGCTCACCCAGCAGTGTAGTTAAGTCCTGGGAGGCAGGAGTTCAGCTCAGCAACACAATCGAACACAGCTAGTGCTGCACAGCAGCCTGTCTGTGCATGCCCAGGTAAAGGGGTTTCCTGCCTTGTCCATCAGGAAAATGCTCCAGCCAGAAGTTTCAACAATAGCCTTTAGCTGTTTCACAGCTCCAGGGCAGTCAGACCTGAGGTTTTTAAAGCCCAGCTTTCACATGCACTGAGTTACATTCATTCCTGGTGAGGAGTGTCCACTGCTGGTGGGTCAGATATTTTTAGCACAAGCAATGCTAAGAACATGCAGACATGACGATTTCAAGGCAAGACCTGGAAGAATGGCTTATAACGAACAAGAGGACAAAAAAGCAGCGGAGAAAGGAAAAGCAGAACTAGGAGCAGCCTGTTCAGATCTGTACCTGTCCACCACGCTGGCTGGCTTGATCTTGTCGATGACAATGACCTGCTTGTTCCGATGCATGGCTGTGGTCAGTGTGATTCCCAGCGTAGACCCTGGAGTCTTTGCTATTTCAACTAGTAAAGGACCAGAAGCATTTGCTACAGTATCTGCAAAACAAGAGAGCACCTGAAGACACCTGTCATACAGCCTTTTCTATCTCTAAGTGCAGGGGTTGGCCAACAGTGCTGACTCGCCATGTGAAGCAGCAAACCTTTCGCTTGGACATCCTACAGTCCATGTCATGTGGTGACTTAACAAAGAATACTCAAGAAGCAAAATTGCCTCTGCACAAAATCTACATGATAATGAAGAGTATTAAAACAATTCACTCATGGAAAGAACTCTCCTCTCTCTTTACTTCGGGTTAAATAGCAATATTGAGGAATAGATCGCTCAAAGGCTGTGCAACAGTCACATCAATGGTCTTACAAGCGCAAAAAAGGAAGATCATAAGGACATCACTGTTACAGGCTTTTTCCCAAACAATATAAAAGAAAAGGCACAAGGATACAGGATCCCACAATCTGAAGTACTCAGAAGTCTTGTGGCTGATGACAAGGCAGTCAACTCCTCTGGGCTTCAGCACCAGCTTCAAAATACCACCTCAGCTGCTTGTTTGAGCTCCTCCAGTGTGACAGTGGGAGCAGACAGAGTATTGCCAACCCTCTGCTCCCAACAGCCTCCTCTCCCATCAGACAATACAAGGCCAACCCATTTTTAAAAGATGCATCTCTGCAATAAGATTAATAGATGCTGTAAGTGAGACTATGAAACTCCTACGAAATTGCACCTGTTAGCATAAGCCTGCACCAAACCTATCCATCTCTTCTGAGGAAGGGGGAGGACAAAGAAAGCCTGTGTTTCTGGCTGATTAGAAAGAAATTACCTCCAACTCTGTTACACACGTTTGCTTCCAGATGACCTAAAGCTGTCACAAAGAGGTGGGATTCCCAAATGTGTTATCTCCATCAGACATCCAATAACCCACACCCCCATGTGTAGGTGACACCCCCATGAAAGCACTCATGAAGACCCAGCCATTCACTTCAAAGGAAAGGCCAGCAGAGCCCTCTGAGCACTTGATGCCTCCTCAGCCCTTAATTATTCATAGTAAGGATTTTCCCCTCAAAGACATGCTCCACTAAAAATGCTGATGCTACTTGGCACCAAACCTGATGCATGGCTCATTCTTGCTCTCTGATAAACAGGAGCATTAATGCAGATCTGGGAAGCTAAGCTGCAGCAAGGTCTTTTCTGAGATTTGTTGAAGATGCTGAGTCTCTGGAGACAGAAATTTACCTTGGAAATTCCTCTTGGGGATCAGCCAAGGGATGTTCAGGCTCTGGTCTACTCAGAGTGCCATTTTTCACAGGGGAGGAAGCGGGAGGAAGCAGGAGGGATGAGCCACATTAAAGGTTATGCAGGCTTCACATAAAACATTGTGTATTCTCTGATGAAAAAGACCACTAGAGAGTTCTGCAGGTTCTGGTGAAAAGCATAGCCTCAGTTTAATCAAAAGATACACAAAACACCCCGCTAAAGCCTGCGGAAGGTGCACTTAAGCCTTTGTTAGCAAAGGAAGCACCAAGAGACTGAGGAGCTCTTCCAACAGCAAACACCAGGTATGTGTTAGTTTTGCAGCCTGTGTATGTCCAGCACATATCCTCTGAAGAGGGACATGGATTTATATCCCTCCAGCTGAAGGGAAGAAGATAAGGAAAATAAAATCATGAGAAGAGCTTGCTGGAGCGTCGGACCTTTCTTTGCAAGGGAAATACCTACTCGTCTCCAGTTTACCCAGCGTCCAAGCTTCTCAGCTTTGCCACGTGCTTCCCGGGGAGGTCCCAGCATGATGGTGAGAAGAACGAGCCTCAGGACCTCAGGGCCGGGGTTATTAGTAGGACTGTAGGAAGCCACAGTCCCGCCTCTAGCCCATGGTCACTCCTGCCACACACAGCATGGGCCACCTCACCACCCCTTTTAATTCTCATCTTCATCACAGACGAGAATTGCTCCAAATCCATTTTATAGAGGCATTTATTGAGGAAATACCAGCCAAGCCTCTATTAATTATTCTAGGGGAAGATTTGGCTCAAATCAAAGGTCAGGGGTCAGCAATCCAGCAATATTTGTGAGGTGTGATTAATATGGATCTGTTACACTCCAGCTAATTTTAAAAGACATATGGAAGGGACAGAGCAGGCTATGCAATAATTTTACGTTAAGGAGTCAATTGGCATTGTTGCACTGGCACCAGGAGATGTTTCTGCACCATCATGCACAGCTACAACCTCCCAGGAGGACACAAAGGGCTGTGCAACACCTGCTCACACCCATAACTTGCGGGGTACTCACCAATATTGTGACAGATACAAGAGAAACAGAGCCTGGTCCAAGTTCTCACTCACCCCAGGGCTGAGGCTATGGGAGAGGTGATCATCCCACTGCCCAAAACTGAGGGTTGGCAGCTGTTTTGTAGAAGATCTTTCTCTCAGCAGCTTCTTTTTAAGGAAATACTGTGGGGGGGTTTCCTTCTTGCACTAGGTTTCTGAGCCTCACTTGGCTTTGCTCACCTCTCTAAGGAGGAATGGCTCTTGTAATCAGCCTGGAAAGTGCAATTGCTTGGGGAATAAATAAAGTGTAATGGTAGGGATGAATTTTTCCTGCTGTAATGCACTTTGGGAGAGAGGAGGGAATAGAAAATGAGAAGAAGGGAAAGGCGAAAAGGGGAAAGGGGAAAGGGGAAAGGGAAAAGGGAAAGGGAAAGGGAAAAAGGAAAAAGGGGGAAAGGACCTCCCTTGCAAATGCAAACAAAATAAACCAAAAACTCCTAGAAGAACCAAACTGGGGAGCTACCCCCTTCCTAACACAGCCCAGCAGCTCTTGTCCCCAGCTTCACAGGCACATGGAGGCACTTGATTTCCTGGGCCCCTCTTCAGGCTCTAGCCTCTGCCACTGCTCAGCAGACACTGACAAGTCACCCACTTGTGAGACACCACAAACCCTCCACTCCACAGCAGGAGAGCTCCACAGGCTTAAAAACTTCAGCCTAAAACTGAATGGGTGGAGGGGCAGCCAGGGGAAGGGAGAGGAGGAAAATGACACAGCAAATCGCTTTGCTCATCTGTCATCTCTGGCAGAGACCTTCCCCCCTTCATGAGTCAATCCTAAAGGTTTGTAGCCCAGATCCTTGCTACATGGCACACACAGATTATTTCTAAAGTAACTACTCAAATACCATTCTGGCTGATCAGTTTATTTGTGGTGATTTTTTTTTTCCCATTCTCACCCGTTTTTTAAAAAGCCCATAAGATAAAATGCAGCCATGAGAAATCATCTGTTCATTGCAAAGTTTATCTGCGAAGGGCAGAGATTTTCCTGATGTCCCAGGAAGGTGCATGCTCAGCTGGAACTCCTTTTAAATGAAAATAGCAGATTAATTTAATTCCTTCAGTGGCCTTGAGAAATCTCAGCCAACCTGACAAAAAGCCTGCCATGGTCCCATCCTACACCGGCCTCCCTGATGAAATCCCAACAGCACAGAGATGCTCGGTGGCGATGGCAGGCAGCTGCCACATCCCTCACACCAAGAGCAGGGCTGGCCCCATGCAGATAATCCTCAGCATGCAATTTTGGCTGGAAAACCACAGAGACAGCTGGGGAATGCCATGATTCAATGCTCCCCTGCAGCAACCTTGGTCACTCACCAACGACAGATGCAGAGAAACAAGTTTCCCTCCTCAAGGGTCAGCCTGCACCACCCCAGCACATACAGCTGCAGCAGAGAGTGAGCACCATGTAAAAACCTCTATTTTCCCTGAGGAGGAGGAGGACAAACACCACTTCATGGAGGTGTCCCCAGCCCCTTCACCACATTTTCAAAATGGGAATTAAGAGTTTTTCCTTTAGGCTGAAAATATCCCCAGACCACTTTCAGCACCTGCTCTTCCCTTCCCTCATCATCTTCCTGAGGGCTCGTAAAAAGAATGGCTGTAATAGTTGTGAACTGGGGACAACATACTCATCTCCCACTGCAATTATTAGCTGCTGCCTGCAGAGATTGTTATAAGCTGCATGTTCTGCATCACCTTGCCTTAAAAGAAAGCAGGACAAATACATTCTTTTACAGGGTTGTGGAGAGCACTCTCTAGGCAGAAATTTTCTAAGAAAGGGGTGAGTTTTACATTTTTGGGAAGTATCTAGTTCTAGTCCACAGGTTAGCAACACAAGATGGAGAGTCACTGCATAAAACCCTGTTGTCCCTCCACGTTCACTCAACCCTCACAGTTTTAGGTGGGAGAGTTATTCAAAAAGAAACACCAAGACACCAAAACACCTTCATAGCTATTTTTGCTGCAACTCAGGTTTTAAAACAATCAGCTTTCTGCAACATAGACACCAGGGACTGCACAAACAATAAACCCCCCAAAAGGCCCATTTCCCATGCACAATTAATTGTTTATTATTGTTCAGATTTGACAGCTCTGTGCAAAATCCCTCCTAACCTCCACCTGCCCCCCTCCCTGGAGCAGCCTGTGAAGAGAGGAATGGACAACCTTACTGCCCAGTTACCCCAAAAAAATCATTAAAAGGTAGAAAATAGGTTTTGGGTAGTTTGTGTTTCCCATTTAAGTGTTTCCTCTTTATCATGAGCAGCAGTTTCCAAAGAGAAGCTGCTCCTGTGGTGTGGCAGAAGCCAGGCAGTGAGCAGGCAACCGCCGAAGCATCAGCTTTTCCTTCCAGCTCTTCCATGGAGAACGTGTATGTTTAGCACACACTGCCCAGCTCCTGGCAGCCAACCCCCCGGAGACAGCCACTATGTCCATGCTTGTGGAGCTTCTACCAAAAGGAAGGGGAAAGCTTGTGGTGAGGAGACTCAACAGGAAGCAGGAAGCTCTCAGGGCTGTCACAAGGAGCTCTCTTATCCTGGTGCACATTGCATGGGTGAGTTCTGGTGTTCTCAGCTCTCTTTCCTCAGGGGTGACATGGTATCAAACTCTCTCAGCTTCAGACTCTTTTTATTTTCCTCCACACTGACAAATCAGAAAAAAACCTGATATCACAGACTCCTATTCCTCACTGGATCCTAGGCTCAGGCATGTTGGTCTGGTTTGTGAGATTTGTGGAAAAGACTCCAACCTAGTCCACCTCATAGCTCCAGGGGAGGCAGAAACCCCTCTGGACATGTATATGAAACATCACAATCTAATACACAGCTCAATGAGCTTCCAGAACCAACACAGCTTTGAACACTGTGGTAACCTTAAACTCATTAACAACACTCCCTGCAGTAACAGCTGTGTGTCACAAAGTCAGCTCAAAATGACTTTACAGTAGCTAATAATAAACCCTTTCCCAGGGCTTGAAACTTAAAATCAAATGAAAAAAAAAACCAGTAACAATCGCCACCAACCCATCAAACTTCATATCTACTGTGTAAAATGCTTTTTAGAAATACTCATCCTCTGTCCTCCAGTAAATTCTGTCTTATTTGGGGTCAAGCATTTGATCATCCCTCATTTATTTCAGAAGCAGATCTGAAGTAACATTTCTAAGAAAGGGAATAGCTCCAGAATTAAGCAGGGTCAAAATTCAGAACCAAAGCCACAGCTGCATGCAGCTCACTCGTCTGCACACATTTAATAGCGCTATTTGCAGTGCTGGCAAAGCACTCCAGCCCCCTTTAACTCTGACTTCTGTGCCCTCTCTGCCTGCATTAGAAAATTGCCTTTTGCCCTCTCCTCTAAAACCCCTTGTCATTCCTATCAAGATGCGTCACTGCATAAGGGCATTTCAAATGCATTTAGCTGAGCCAACTTTGAACCTTACCCCCCACATCCATGCTGGCAGTACATTGCTCAGCAATTTTTCCACTGAAACTGAGTATCCCAATCACTGTCTCTAATCTCACATAATTCCCAGGCAGTCAGAGAAAAAAATGCCATCACAACCACCTTGTCCTTACCCATGATGGTCACATCATACTCGATCTGGAAAAGTGCCTCCTGGCTGCACTGCCGCAGGATGTTGAGGGCGTCAGCGTGGGTCATGCTGTGCAGAGGAATCCCATCCACGCTCAGCAGTCTGTCCCCAGTTTTCAAAGAGCCTTCCCTGTAAGTAGCCACAGGTAATTTTTTTTAATGTATATATATTTATACTTAGATAAGTAATCTATATTTTATAAATATCTATATTTCTATAGACAAATTTGCTATATATCTGTATTGTCTAAATGTAAATATATAAGCATATATTATTTGTGTGTGTGCACACATGTATGTGTGTGTGTCTATATATATACATATATTAAGAAGTCAATTA
Source organism: Eulacestoma nigropectus (assembly GCA_013397775.1). Taxonomy (NCBI): domain Eukaryota; kingdom Metazoa; phylum Chordata; class Aves; order Passeriformes; genus Eulacestoma; species Eulacestoma nigropectus. The sequence continues at coordinate 104,624 of VZTE01001421.1, read as the reverse complement.
CTCTCATCCCGTAGGATGAAAGAACACTCCTTGGACAATAGTCTGGGTTATTTATAGTACCAGGTCCATCATATTAAATTACCAGCATGAGAGTAGATAGACTGGCTCCTGCTTTCTAGCACGCATCAGCGATTCAGCTGCACAGGGCTAACGTAGGGACTGCCTCTCCAAGAGCAGTTTCTGCTTTTAACTACATCTGCACCAGGCTGGCCTGTAAGCACCATGTCCACCCTCCCCACACTGCACAGGTGCTGCAGCACCACTGCCATTCCACACCACCAGCGTGAGAAGCCTCGGGCAGGCACCAGTAGGAGGACAGGATGGACACACATCCGGGAGTGTGGGGACAGCTGCTGGCCTGTCCTGTGAAGGCAGATGTGGAGATGTGACATGAGCAGTACCTGTCTGCAGGACCGCCTGGCCTCACGTAGGTGAGCACCAGTGGCCTGGACTTGTGCCAGTCTTCATGGGCTCCCCCTGTAATCAAACCAGGAAAGCAGTAAGTCACTGGAGGTTTGAAAGTCTGAGTGAGAGCTCTGAGAAAGAGACATTTATCATGTAACAGCTGACACAGCCTGCCAGCTAAATGACTGCCCTGGATTAGGCAGCCAGCAGTCTTTAGAGGCAGCAAGGGATCCTCTCCAGGACATGCCTTTACTGCTTAGCTGAGCTTTTTGTCATTCACCTTCTTACTTTTCCCACTTTGCACCTCTGCTTCTGCTTTTCACTGGAGAAGCTACTAACCTCTCAGCACAAAGCCAAAGCTGTTGCCTTCCTTGTAGAGGGACACTTCAATGGTCTTGGGAATAAAGCCAGCACTGCTTTCTGGCACTAAAGGAAGAGAAAAAGACCCAGTTACCCAGATAAACCTTTTCCAACCACAGTGCACAATAATATCAAAACTCATCCAAACAACACTGTAATGAAAGTCCAGCCCAAAACCCGTATTTTATCTTCCCTATTTGGAAGCAAAAAGAGCCCAACCCAGACACATGAACCTTTATCAGAGCCAACCATCGTGTTTTAGGATGATTTCACCAGCTCAGTGTTGTGCATCTCCTCTGAAATTTGTCTTGGTTAATATTCTGACATTCAAGTAAAACCATCTTGTTTATCAACTGGCTTTAATGCATTCAGCTTTTCTCTAAAGCTTCTGCCACAGATGGAAACTTATTAAAAAAACAGCAGCAGCATAAGGGATCAAGTCACCAGCTGACCTTAAAGAAAATGAAAATCCCAAATCCTCAATGCATAAAGTTGGGTTTTTTTCCCTTACCTCTCATATTTTGGATTTAAAAAAAGATTAAGTGACTCCTTTAAACTGATCCTAGGTGCAATTCAGTAATTTTATGTTAAATACACAGTACTATTTGTACAAAATACAAAATGTACAAAGTAAAGAGAAAAAGAAAGAAATTGTTTCCATCTCTTGACGTCCCCTACTATTTAATGATTTATTGCACTAGTGCAGCGAATATGGGACAATTTCCCAGTCTTCTCCACCCAGAACTGCATGTGACATTTCAGCCTGGTCCACTCTGAAAACCCCTAATTTTCAAACCAAGTGTCATGAATGGCCACAAGGATAATCAGGGAAAAAAGACCAAGAACTTGACTTGGAGCTGAAGGCTGCCCTAGGCACATCCCCACTGCCATTTCCCTTGGCTCAGGAGGGGGGTTTGAAGCAAATCTCCCTACTGTCCTCACTGACCACATTCATCCTTACTGCCAAGCACTCTGAGGGCTTGCAACCTGCACCCAAACTGGGCTTAGCCCAGCCATTAAGGTAACCCAAAACACATACAGTGGAGGCATGGTGCTGCCCTGCAGGCAGACAGCCCTGGGAACCAGCTACAGTGAGGCCAAATAAACCTCCAGATACTGCCCCCACTTTGCTCCTGCTGCTGTGCACAGACAGCTAACAGTGACACAACCTAGAAATACTCCAGAAGGGAAGAGCTCAGGGCACAGGAAGGCTTCCAGCTAAGGGGTGATACTCAAATACCAAGAAAAGGGTATAAAGCATCCACAAATGAGTTCAGAAGCCATCCAATTTCTGTCCTAAGCATCGAAGTATGAAGTGCTGCAACAGCCTTTCATAAGATCAGTGGGAGCTGGGAAACCTAAGCCAGTGTTAACACAGGGCTTTGTTTATTTATGAAAGAGATGACACAATACAGTGGCCTGAAAACTAGACTTGGACTTGCAAGATCTCTTTCAAAGCAGGAAATTACAAAGTGGGGAGAAGAAGTTGAACCCACAAGCACAAACTATTGAATTGCACTGTATTTCTGCTCTTTGCCCAGGGAAAGACAGAGAGAGAGAGAGAGGGGCAAGCACATACGGCAATAACAAACCCTCACAGCAGATAAAAGCCCACAATTAATTGGAACCAGGCAATAACAGACAATTCCCTGCATTCTGCAGTGCTTCTTTGTTTGGATCATTCATAAACAGCCCCAATAATCTCACTGGAGGGAAGTCACTATCTCAGTGTGCTCTTCCTGCTCACTCAAAGCCAAGGACATCTCGCATCGCTGCTATTGATTGAGCTGGCACCACTCCTTGGCTGGTAAGTAGAGTTTATCAGATTCCTGAAAAGGAATATCACAGAGAATAAGGAATACCATGGAGAAAGGTTAAGAGTGGTCATCTCTAGGGAGCATGAGAACATGGAAGAGTTGAGCCACGGCTGGCTTTACCAGAGGTGGATGCAAAAGCTCACTAACATTTACAGCAGAACAGAGGGGAATGATGGATACATATTCATCTATTCCAGATTAGATTTTACTCTTTTTTGGGCTTTACACAGTCATTTCTATATCCAATAATTTTCATCTAAAGGCAGCAGCTACAGCAAAGCTATGAAGTGTAAAATAGCTTCCTATCTGGGGCAAAATGTTTAGATTTCATTCGTTTTGTTTTTCCTGTCATCTTATTTTTAGTTGTTCTATTTCTTCTGCCCAATCATCCTCTGATCAATCTGGGTAAATGAATGAGTAATAATTGGGGAGATTGTATTCACAATGGAAAGACTGTGATGAGAAATTGCATCCAGGAATTTGTTTTAACCAGAAACATCAATCGTCAAAACAAATGAGGGCAAGAGCATACAGTCTCCCATGACAGGACACAAGCCCTGTGAGTTGGGCTTGCCATCTTCTTCCAGGGCTGGAAAGCAGATTGCTTCATTTTCCCTTCTAAAACTATGTAACATTTCAAAGAATCCTGAGGACTAACAGCACTTGCCACAGTTCAGAAAAGAGCATCTGGCAATACATGTTTAAGACTGAATTAAACCTTTCGTAGCCACACTCCAAAAGGGAAAAAGAGAAGCTGAAGCAGCATCAAGAGGCAGATTGGCCTGTGCTACCGAGTCACTCCAAGGCAAGACGGACCTAATCAGCCATCCCCTGCCAGTGTGCATGAACAGGCACCCACTGTGCTGGAAAAAGCTCGATTCCCCAACTAAACACAGCTCTGCAGCCTCCACCGCCCGCGCGAGCAGATGAAGTCAACAGCAAAACGCCCCTAGACACTGCCTTGGCTGTGGCAGCTCTGTACGAGCAAGTTCATCTGCACCCCAGGACAAAAAGCAGCCAAGAAAAGAGAGCAGCGTTGTCCAAGATGCACCCACCGGCTGGCGGGAGCTCATACTCTACTTCCAGTACCACCCTCTCGCCCACGTTCTTCAGCAGGCTGATGATCTCATCATGCCGCAGCTTGGTCAGGTTAATGCCATTCACCGACTTGATGTAATCCCCCACGTTCAGCTGGTCACTCCTGCAAAGAAATAAAATAAAAAGCAGTGGTAGCACAAAGTCTGCGACTGGCACAGCTGGCGGGTAACAGTAGGGCTTTCTGAACAAGCCACCAACACTGAGCTGATCTCTGCTGTCTGATTGTATGTGTCTGCTATCAGAGGGAAGCAGTAAAATTGAAGCCATCTATCTTTCCTGGTGGCAAGTGTTCAGATCTGTACACACAGCATCAATTGCAGTGTATGTGTTCACAACCTCTCTTTTGTTGCTCAGTTCCCATTCATGTAGAGCAATCAGTCAAAGAAAAGCACAGCAAGAGCTGTCTGAAAAAAAACCAGCAGGGAAAGAGAAAACATCTTTCCTTTTGCCTGTTTTCTGCAAAATTGTTCAATTACTCTTTCCTTTTTCCTGCTTCTTGGAGCCTTTCTTTGCCCATTCCTTTTCTGAGCCAATAATGTTACTTATACACTCAGTATTCAGAACAGATACAATATTAAACCACTTAGCTTGATCAAGATGTATTGTACCATGCAGCTCTCCTGACAAGGCTGCCTAATTTCACAGAATCCCAAATATCCCTACACAAAATTTCAGAGCATAATTGCACAGAGCATAGGAAATAACTCAAAATAGAAGACATTCTACTTTCTGAAGCAAAAACTTTGCATTCTGGGGCACTTGAAAAAAGGAACTTGGGTGCCAACTACTTTAAATATAACCCTCTTCGTTCAGTAGCTGGAATATGCAACTATTCCTCTCCATTTCTGCTGTGCTCTCTGCACCTCATTTCCGTTTCTCACCTTGCAGCTAATCCTCCCGGCCTCAGATTGGAGACTCTTGGCTTTCCATCTTTGTCTGTGCCACCTGAAATGGTTAACCCGAGGGTGCTTCCTTCTTTCTTAATCAGCTCCACGATTGTGACCCCTCTGAACTCCTCTGAAAGATCAGGAATAAAGACAAACAACTCAGTGGAAGGCACATTCCTCTCAATCCCAAGGACACCCTTTTCCTGCAGGTGGTGGGAAAGCAGATCTGGCATGATTTGTACAACTAGCAGGAAGAAAAAGCCTCAGTTTATTTGAAGTTAAGTTGTAAAACAGAAGTGTGTCCTGGTAGACCCACAGCAACGTTTGCATAAAGGTCTGGCAGGCAGGACCAAGGAACACAAGGCAGAGGAATAAGGGCTTATGAGAGTAAAACTTGTGTTTCGAGGTGCTGGAAGCAGTAGAAAAATTCAAAACCATGGTAATGGGATCTCAGTAATGGTCCAGGGAGACCACCTCAGGAGCTATGTTTGCTATAGAGTGAGGAGGGCATTAACAGAGCTATGTCAGGCAGTCACAGGTGCACAGGAAGAGGATGCTGTGGACCTGCAGTACCTGCCTGGATGGACAGAAGAGAGTGGATCTAAAAATACTGTGATTAAAAAAAATATCATGAGACATCAATATAGTTGGGAGATACAGAACATAATGTGAAGTGGGGTGAGATCCTGCCATCATCAGGGGGAGGAGGGGAGGCATGACCTTGATTCACTCACAGCAGTTTGCTCACCCATCTGCACCTAGTCCAAGTCAAGCTCGCTACTGCCACCTCATCTACAGCTGGAATTGAAGACATGAGTCACTTTTACACTGACTTGTTCCACATGCACTGCCTGCCATCAGACACAGGTCCAGATTTAGGGGATGCCCACCCCACACCTGCTGCACCAGTACTGCTTTTCTGGGTGCTGCAGGCAGTGCACATTTTACCTTTTCTAGTCTAAGACTACACTCCTGTCTGTCCAGCACCTACATATAAGCCCAACATGGTATCAGTTTTGATCTCATCACAGATCATGTCTGGGTTTTACAAGAACAGGGTTCCTAAATTATTCCAGCTTCTGGATTGGGCATGGAAAGAGCAGTAAGTGAGCAGGAGAGTCAGCTCTGGCCTAAGGAAAAGACCAAGAGCTCTGAAGACTTGGCAAAAGGCAGCTCTGCAATACTGAACACAACAGACCTCACGCTCTGCTCAAAGGGAGCTAGTCCTGGGGCAAAAAGGATGACTTCCACACCTTGCCAGAGCCTCCTCTCAGAAGCTTTTACACAATTTGTCTATAGCATTATCTATCCACCTCCATTGTCTCAGTGTACAGCAATCTTCCACAATTTTACAGAAACCAGTCACCCTCACACAGGGTGCCCGTCTCCAAGGCTGTGCAGGAGAACGAGGTGATGGGCACTGGCAGCACACAACAAACAGCAGCCCCACAGATGTGGACAAATACTCCATGTTGCAAATGGCCCAGGAGTTTTTTTGCACAGCAAACCTCATCAGGCTTAAATGAGATGCTCTGTTTGGAGAGAGAACATTTGAAACCTCTTGCACACTGATTTCCAGAGCAAGGCAGGGCCCCTTAAATAGCATATTGACACAGAAAATCCATGCTGGTGCAGGGCCTCCTCCATCCATTCAAAACATGGGGTCCTTTGGCACTGTGGTGCCTCATCACCAGCACTTTGCTCCTGTTCAAAGCCACCAGGACACCAGAAATTGCAGCTTGCTTAGAGTGCCGCCATGCACTACCTGTTTTGTAAAGCACTTCCAAGAATAATCTGTGCACTTGATTAATGTGAGTAGGGAACCTCTTTGCAATCTAACTCCAGTCTGGCAGGTGTTTAGGCACTGCTGGGCACCCATTTAATGTGGCACTGGCAGCTCCTCGTAAAAATGTCAGGTCCATGATACTTCTGCTCTTTAAACTCAGTTTTGATGCCTTGCCAACTGCAGTAAATTAATTTTCAATTCACCAACCCGGGAGCCCAGGGGCTGCCAGAAACTTGGGGGAGCTCTCCACTGTGCTGGAAAGAACAACATCCGCCACCATCCTGCAAATTTCCTCTCAACTACAGATATAACTGATCAACACAGATGGTGCCACAAGGGGAGATTATTAGCTTTTCAACAGAGTTTAATTTTGATCTTTGATAAGTGCTTAAAATGAGAACTCCCAGAGTGCAATTACCCATTGTTATGGGTTCAAGGAGAAACCACTGCTCCAAGAAAGGCAAGTCCCTGAGATCAATCAATCAAGGTCAGTGGTAAGGGATTTTGACCCATGCCTTTCTGAATCTACTGCCACTGTCACAGACCCATGCAGTGTAAAAGTGAGCTGGTTAAGGAGGATCTGGTCCTTCAAGACATAGTCTTTAAGCACCAGATACGAGCAGTCTTGGATTTCTTCTAATGGCATATATGATTGGATTTTGCATCCCAGGGCAGGAAGAGCACACCTGAATTTTTCCGTCCCCATTGAGATGCCTTGAGCTGGGGTTGTTGGACGCACTGGCTCTTGAGAGCCTCTCCCCATCAGGGCTGCACTACAGTGCTAATGTGATACAGAATATCCTCTGGAGCAACTGCTGAATGATGAAGCAGTGGCAAAAGGGCCCTGCTTCCTCCCCATTACCTAGAACACACTAAACCAACCCTGTGACTGGGTCACTAGCAGCCGGAAGTCAAAATCAAGCCCCTGGCTTTCCTATGAAGGAGATGAGTTGTCCAAGGCAGCCCATCCAGACCTGCTGGAGTGCTGCTGGCACATGAAGCCCAGCACCAACAGAGGCAAATGAACTACCACTTCTCCAGTTCCCCTTCAGCCGCTGGGGTGTTTCTGCATGGGAAGGTTTATCTCACACAAAAATTTGCTGTGACTTGTCACTGTTGTACCCAGGACGGTGAGAAACGACACAACCAAGATCCGGAGAAAATGGCTAATTTAATTAATTATAAATTGGTTTATATAACTTGATTCACAAGAGTAGCATAGTACTATTGGTCCCTTGGTCAACCACCTCCTAGAATGATTGGTGGAGGCTATACAACACCCATTTCAAAATATTTTCCTCAGTGTACCATAACAATACTAACTGAACAACAGCAGGTGCAAAGATAGAGAATTTGTTTACAAAAACCCGTAGCAGTGTTTTGCGTTTTCGTGAGAGACACAGAGTTCTCACAGAATGCTGCAGAAAGCTGAAAAATCCCTCTACTAAAGCTTTCCAGTGTCCTCAGTAACTGACTAAATATCAAAACAAACTTAGTCAGATGTGGGAAATATGAAACTTGCCAGACACTGCCAGTCTCCCTCCCTGCCTGATGAGCTCAGCTATGGCAGCGTTTCTTCCCTCTCTCCTTTGCTGCTGTTTTCTTCCAAGCTCCCTGTAACTACCATCAACAGCCCCACACAAGACAGGGACTGTACCAGTAATACACCACTCACTGAGACGAGTTACTACCATCCATTTCTGTCCTTCAGCAAAAGCCTTGCTGATAGATGCACCAAAATTAGTGTTTTGAGGGGTTTTATCCATTTTAGGGGTATCCAGGTAAAGTGTAATGGATGTCCCAATGTTTTGGGGCAAGAGCTGATCCTCTTCTTTACCTGGGATGCTTTGTCTCCTGGAGACCAGGGCTGTGTCCATCCCACCAGAGTCCTTGCTCCCCTTCGAGTAAGGGCCATCATCTGTGAGCAGAGCAAACACAGAAGCTGAAATTAGTACCAAAAGAGACAAGCAATTGAACCAGAGCACTTTCAGATGTTGTCCTAGTGACACCAAAGTTGGGATGAGATCTGTATCACAGACTGCAGGCAAGAAAAACATTACCAGCCCCAGCTTTGCACTGTGCCGTGTGGTCTCTCACCTTGTAGAGAGGGAAACAAGAAGGCAGTAACGTTATCTGATTTATTCTTCTTGGAGCTAATCTGCTAAAACAGAACAAAATTCCTTTACTCCTGTAATTATGTGGAACAGCTGAGGATAGAGAAAGCTGGGGCATTAGTCTCACAAGTTTCAAGCCTGTCATTAGACTTGTGAAGAAACTTACGGTCTTTGGAAATGGAGTTATACATCAGGACACTCACAGGGCACTAAATCACTATACTTGAGTGAAATTGCCTATAGATCCCATTATTTCAAAGTCACATTTTCCTGCTGCTGTTCCAGCATCTGTACAAGATAGAGAGCACCATCTTTTAAGTGATTAAAAGAAAAGAAAAAAAGTCAGAGTGAAGAGAGAATAGCATTATACACTGTAAATACACTGTCCAGCATAAGCTGAAATTTAAGATCTCAAGATCTTTGTATTCTCTTATCAGAAGACTGCTACAGAGTTATCACAGAGCTTATCTGCAGAGAAGGCAGCATGCTTTTACAGATCTCATTTCCATCCATCTAAAATGTCTATTTTTATGGCATTTCCTAAAAAGCTGGCATTTTCCAATCAATAATTTCCAGTAATCATATAGTACCAAATAACTCCCATTCTCAGTGACCACATTCTTGGATTTTTCAGTAGCTGTGAAGGTTTAGAAGTTGTACATGATAATATAAATACAGGTTACTGAAAACCTTATCCATTTATTCCTGTCCACAGCCCTTAAGTAAGTTACATTTAAGTTACAAAGAAGTTTTTGACTTGCTCCATACAAAGTGAACAAAAATTTTAGCTGAGCCCCATTCAAGACAAGGGTCTGTAGAGAGAGGACCCAATCCCAATGTTCAGTTTGCTGGCAGCCCACTTTCCCCATAAACAGAAAAAAGATGGTGTAAATCTTAGTCTCTCTTACCAGGAGGTTTTTCCTAATATCCTGTTTTACCCTCTCTCTGCCACCCCATCCCTGGCAGAACTGCAGAGTCAGGTAACAGGGATTGTTTTGGAGTATAAAGCAAGGTGGCAATTCCCAGGGGAGCAGCAGGACACTGCCAATCCAACTGCTCCCTGCTCACATTCCCAACAGCTACAGCTGCCTTCTATTGCTTTCCCAAATGCAGCAGCACATCGGAAGAGGAACCCTAAAGCTCAGGATACGCAGCATGAGGCTCCTTTTTCAACACTGGAGGTAATTGTGCAAAAGGCACCAGCAACATACCCTGGGCCACCCAGGGCTGGAGCTTCTCGCTGGCACTGGAGCATCAGGGTGCCTTTGGTCCCACAGGACACAGCAGAGGGCAAGAACCACCCCAGCATGCAGCTGCCTTCCACGTGAGCGCACTGCTGCTCCAGGTAACGTGCGCAAGGCAGCGACATTCTGCTGCAGATGCGATCCCTGCATTCCTGGGAAACCACGCAAGATGGTTCAAAGCCAACTCCATAATCTGCTGGCAAACTAAATCAGTAAACCTTCTGTTTCACATAAATACACCGCCCTGGACCAGACAGTCACCAGCACCCTCCTGCACTTCATTTCCCCATCACAACCCCGATCAACGTTGATAGGAAACCTCAATTCGCTACTGGTTACTCTCCCTACCCCAACAGCTGTTGGCAAGCATGCCTTGGCTTCCCTTTGAGCAAGACACCAGGTTGCCTGTGCATTAACAACAGCTTCCAGCAGAAGCCAAGTGGCCAAGAGCAGTGACCCAAGCTACAGGTCCTGCAGGCAATTAGCAACTCCCCTCTGCCCAGTTCCACTGCTCCTGACAGCCACGTCAGCCAGCAGATATTCAGCACCACAGCTCCTCCATTCCAAACCCAGTTGATTATGTGAAAAATGTTTGGGTTTTTCCCCTCATTATCTGGCTAAAATGTTTGAACAGGAAAGGAGGCTGCCACACGCCACCTGCCGAAATGGGAACTGGCATTTGCTCGCAGGAGCATCCCCACAGCGCACGGCTCTTTGTTAATTTGCAGCCAATTTCCTGCTCTGCCACTCAAGCTGGTAATAATGGAGTCACTTTTTAACGATCTTTTTTGTTTGTTTGTTTGTGCAAGGGGTTACGTTATTTTTTCAAAAAGGAACTCCTTCTCTTTGTGCTCTCAGTTATTTCTCCTGCCTAGCACAGCATCAGTTTGGAGGTGAGGCTGGTATACCAGCCTGACTACTCAGTCGGCCCAAATTGCAGCACCAACCCAAGCACTGAAAATCCATGAACCTCTCTTCTCCTTAAAATGGGGAAAAAAACTCTCTTTTTTTAATCTTGTGCAGGTTCTTTTTGCAAGCAATCCATGCTGAAGCTATTAGAGTTGTATTTTTCAAGCTTTTTCTCTCACACCAAGAGAGCCAGAAATCTTCCAAAGAAAAGATTGTGTAATTGATGATTTTCAAGCAGTGATGGTAATGTTGGCTCTAGACCTTTCAGAAAAGCTCACGAAGTACATAAGACCCTCAATAAAACTGAGATTGCAACACTTTCCACATATTGATCCCATGGGAATCTGTGACAACATTAATGTTCCTGTAAATCTTTGACAACAGTTTTTACTATTTACATTCCTTACTAACACCAGAGAGAGAAGAACTTCCAAGTCCCTACACCTTCACACAGAGCTCTGAACTCTCTTCCCCTGCAGAAGCAGTGCAGAACAGTGATATACATCTTGTACAGTGACAATAAAGAAGAGATAATCCCCATCTCATTTCTTCAAAAACAAACTGGACAGATGAAGGAGCAGGAAAAATCTCCATGCTTTAGCTGGGGGGCAGGAAGAAAGGAAGGTCAGGACAGACTCCACTATCCCTGCAAGCACAGGCACCAGGATGTCCTGACATCAGTTAGGTGTCAAGCCAAACTCTGTTAAAATGGGGAAAAAAAGGCTTCCTTGGAAAGAGCACTGATCTAAGAGTTCATTATCCCTGCCTGTGGAGGTAAAAAGGAAGGTTTGGGGTTTTTTTCATTTAGAAGAGTTATTAGTCTATGTTATTAGCAGAGATCACCTCTTAATGAAAATAAGCATTGGCTAAATCAGATTCTGTGACAATTAGGCTGCTGTCTGTAAGTTGTTCAGATTCCTGGATCACTTTAAGACAGCTCCTGCAGAGAAAGTGCATTAATCTTATGGGAAGACCAAGAGGTAAAACCTCCCATTTGTTTAATGAAAAAAAGGCAGTTATTTTGCTTACAGGGTAATTGCATTCCTTGTTTAGAGAAATGAATACCAAACCAGCATTAGAACCAAAAGCTGTTCATGCTAAGGCAAGCCAGTATTTTTTGGTGGAATAATAGTATGAGGCTGGAAGCAGAAATCCAAATGACTAAAACTAAGTGAGATTTGATCCATTTTGAGGAGAGTTATTTCTGTAAGTTAAGGGAGGCATTTATCTGTAGTCAGGCAAAGAGCAGCCAGGGGTACACGAGCGTGGGTCAGGCAGCTAGTGATGATTCAAACTGCAGCCCTGGGAGCAAACCTCCAAGGCCTGGGATTTTAAAGATCTCTGAGTGCCTGAAGATGCAGACATGTACTTCAAAAACAGACTAGAATCACCCAGCTGCATCTTTAGGCATCTTATCACCTTTAAAAAGTTGATATATTACCAGAAGGAGGGGAGGGGAAAAGTGATATATCCATGCACACCTATTCTGAGTCTCAAATTGGTGTTTAGCTCCCACATGACACAGCCCCCACTACAGCGTGGCCAGGGGCTGGACCACCATCATCAGAGGACAGTAACACAATCCTACCCACTCTTCCCAGGCTGGCACTCCACATGGCAGCACACTCAGAGGCATCTCATGCGCCAGTGATGGATTTGGGCTTGATTGCAAGGCTGTACTCAACTGCCTCTCCAGCACATCTCCCCCAGGGCAGTTTGGGTTGCTTCAGCACCACTGCATCAGGTCGGGGACAGCAGTGTCAGCTCTGCACAAGAGCAGCACAGTGGTGGCCTCCCATCTTCAAAGCACTTAGCCTTTTACATAGGAGACAAGTAGATCCAAAGGGCCCAGGACAGGAAAACAAAAAGCCCATTGAATACTGTTACAAACAGACTGCATTCAGATTTCCTGAAACTACTTAATTACAAAGTCCACTGCAGAGCAAGAGCTCCTCCCATGTGTCTGCTTCAGACAAGGGGCTGTTTGCATGAAGGATCCCACCTTCCCCAAGCCTTCCTCAGCAGGTGGCTTGAATTTTCTTCTGTTCATCTAAATCCACAGCTCCTCAGGCCCTTGGAAAATTTGGACATGAGTTCACTATAACCAGTACAGCTGCTCAGTTCTTTTCCCATCTCTAGAAACACACTGTTTTAGCTCTGTATCATTAAAGAAAATAAATAAATAGAACCCAAAGAAACAGATAAAACACATCTGTCAGTGATCTCTAGACTGCTTTTCCTGGAATACTGCAAAAGTTGAGCTAAAGCATAATCCTGCCCTACAAAAAACTCGTCCAAGCATATAGCAACAAATACACTAAATCCTTATACAACATAGTCCATGCTCCTGTGAAGTGCTTAAAACAAGAAAACAGAAAGTCACTTTTGCTTTAGGATTCTGCACCACAATTTCATTGTTATCACACTGATTTTAGCTTGCTGCATCAAAAAAAAAAAAACCAACCCAACCTGGAAAGGGCCCAGTGTTTCCTGACTTTTTATTCTCCAGGAGGTAGGGTGGGGCTTTTGGAAGAATGCCAGTGAAAAACCCAGGGCCCACCACAGCTCTACCCCTTCCCTCAGCCCAAGGTACCTTCCATGTGACTCTCCCACAGCACTAAGCCAGACTGAAGCAGCACTTTGAAATGCTTCTCACTTCCTTTGCACCTCGAAGATTAAAAAAATATTCCCCTTAACCAGTGATCTCAGGCTAGAACAGACTGGGTTATTTAGGGAGCAGCTCCTCTCTAATTTCATGAATACATGTATCAACAAATCTGGTAAAAATGGCAGAGGTTGCCATTTGTGAAAAAGAGCTTCTTATTTATCCCTTTACTGGCAACAATTCCCCTGCCAGTTCATACTCTGGAGATACCCAGAGATAAATGAGAACTTGGGGAAGTTTCCTCTTAACTTTTCTCATCACAAATTTCTGAGTGAACAGCCCAGGAAAACAGCCATGCTGTATAAGAACCACCCTTGCTGGAAACAAAGCCCTTGCCCCAAAAACAACAACTGAGCTTTATCCCAGTTTTCCATATAATTCTGGGGAAAAAACTGTTATCAACCTGCTGCCAGTCCCTGTGCCAGCCCTACTGCAACAATGCTGTGCTCCCAACCCTGGCCTGGGAACGTGCTCCATTAACCTCAGCTTCTTGTGCCACCAGAGGCTGTCGTGGCAGCTCTTCCATCCACTTGTGTAATTGTTGCTCCTGGCTTCTGAGCCAGGAAGAACTTGTCCAAACTTCGAGGTTATTCCAAGAGGAAGTCGTACTTCTTAATTTTTTCTCCTCAGCAGACACAGTGTGAAATTCATCTCCCCGTACCTTCCACGTCTCTCCTTCTTTTCTTCTGTGTTCATTCACCTACCAACCCTTCTCAGGCATGTATAATTTCATAACACCTGCTGCTGTATTCACAGGAATGAGTTCTAGGAAAGACAATAACCTACTGTTCAACAGAAACTCTGTGCTTTGTTCTTCTGGTTTTTTCTTTTTAATGAGAAACCAAAATTACTTTTAAAAGAACAATTTGTTTCAAGCAATCATTTTCAACTGAAATGCTGTAGATAATTATTTGCATAGCAGTGGCCTTTATGGGACCAAGATATGAGCCAGAACATATCCCTGTTACCAAGCAGGTTGGTGTCGGTGATTGAAACATGGACTTCACTGGGTCCAATAAGGACTGTCCAGCCCTCATGTCCTCTGTGGCTCACCTACAAAGAAACAAACTGGTTTTATACACTTCTTCAAGGCACAGTATTTCCTTACATGGCAATACTCACTACCTGCCCTATCCCATGCTGCCACATCAGCAACACATTTCTGAATGTCCTTCTATGGGGAGATCACGCGCTGGTCACCCGTCTGTCAGCTTCTGGCAGCTCCTCTCCGTAGGGCTCTGCCACGTGACACCTCCTCCCCCCAGGGCCCGGCGGAGACAAGCCTCTCTGTGCTGCCATGTGCTCCTTTGTGCTGCCATGTGCTTCTTTGTCCCACAGCCTGTAACTCAGCTCCATCCCATCTCTTCCCACAGGTTGGCTTCCAAGGGATACCAGAGTGTATTTCTTACCCCCTGCAAGACTGTAGCAGATAACACTGATGGAAGATTCCTGCTACTCATGACGATGTGGGAAGAGTTTCTGCATTTAGTAGACAAGTTTTGTGTGCACAAAACCCATTTAAGTTGGCTCTGCAGAAAAGCCAGGCTTTGGTAAGGTTTAACTCACATCAACTTTCACAGGATATTAAACACCTCTCAAGGACTGATCCAAGTCCCATTTGATAAGAATGAATGTTGGACTCAGCTTGCAGTGCCCACATCTGGTACTCCTCATGTTTTCATTAAATATATTACATTCCAGAAAAAAGAAATATAAAAGGGAAGAAATGAAAAACCCCACAATTTAAGAATCTACGGTCAACCTGCCATTACAGTCATGTCTTTTATATACCAGAGCCATTGCTACAATGCATTATTTGTTCCCATTATTGCTTTGGAAGCCAGCACAGAGTCACTTTATCTAATCAGCACATCTGAGGGACCCTGTGATAGAGAATCTGGAAGCAGTTCTTAATTTCCACTCAAGCTGTACCGAGACATGGAAGAAAAACTACTTGAAAAGGTGACTAAAATTTTTTATTAAACCCAGGTCCTTTTATTTTCTCTCCTGGTTTTATGTGAAAATTCACTTCTTATGCTGTTCATCTACTGTCCTCTGCATCTCTGGAACCCAGCGGCCAATATCCATCAACTTGGAGGAGAGAGAGAGAGTGCAGCCTGAAAAAGGTTTATAATCTTGTAACTTTCAATAAAATGTGTTTTGAGTAGAAAAGACTCAAGTTATTGCTCTCAGAAAAGCAAAGAGCTGTTCTGCAAATCAGCTCTAGATCAACTTCACCACCCATTTTGCTCTGCATGGTAGGGAGGAGATCAAGGGATAGTGGATGCAAAACAGTTGGAAATGAAGTGTTACATTGGTATTTTGTTCACAGAGGAGCTTATGTTGTTCTTCTGAATTGGCCTGTGATTTCGTTTCTTTCATTTAAAAGTGTCAGGGATGACTCTTTCCTGATTCCAGTGAGGATATGCTTTTGTGCATGTGAGAAATACATATTATGATATTGGCTTTTCGCAAATATTAAAATGGATGCTATATGTGTATAGTGTTAAAGTAGCTTGGCTATAAAGATGTAGGTTTTTTTGTAGCAATAACTAATGCCTTTATTTCTGTTAACTAGACTTAGACCATAGTAAAATAGTTGATATAGTTATGCTTGTGGTAACGGAATTGCCTGCTCGGTTGGATAACATTCAATGAATGTATGGTGGAGACCCCTGCTACGGACATGCCAGCTATAAGCAATCGCCATCTGCAGAAACCACAGAGCAGAGCCCAAGCTGGAGGTGAGAACAACAACTGACCAAAACCACAGCCAAGAAATGTGCATGCTCTAAAAAGGTGGACCCAAGGAGGAGCCATGCAAAACAGTTCCTGGAACATGTAAACTAGTTTGGAGAAAAGTTTGAATATGTATAATTGTTTATGAATATGCACTAGGCTAAAAGTATGTAAAGGGTGTTTCCGAAATAGCAGGTGTGCTCTTGGCTGAGAGCCAAGGGCACCCGGTGCTGTATTTTTGCTTTATTGTCTTTATCCTCTATTGTCCTTTTATTAAACTTTTATATTTTAACAGGAGAGTGAACCTCGTTTTTCCCATGCATTAAGTTAGGCTTATTAAGAGCTGCTTGAGGGATTTCACAGGCTGGATCTTCAGCACAAATAGCTTTTCCCAAAAAAACCCCAAGAATCTTCACTTTTATCTATCTCTTCCAAACAATCCTCTAAAAACATCCACACCAAGAAGATCCCTTTTCACTCAGTGAGCCCTCTCCAGTTCACTTTTCTTAAGCAGTGCTCAGCAAGATTTTAATTTCTAGTGTTAAAAAATTGAAAGAGAGAAATGGAGAGAGACTTCCCTTCCTTCAATCCTTCTCATCCTTCCAGGCATTTTCAGACAGCTTCATCAGTTTATATTTATGGATGACCCAGTGGCAGAGGAACCCCTGCAGTGCCTCACCCCCTTGCAGGTCATTTGCACGCAAAGACTCACACAGAGCATTCACAGTAATTTGGTGCATGAGAGACAAGAACAGTGCAGAAACTCACTCAATGAGATTATTATTTCTCAACGGTTCTAGTGCCTGAAATGACGTTATTAAAGTTACCTTTTCCAGTCAATCTGGCAATTTCTCTTATTAAGCAGGGTGGAGTGTACTGGAGAGAGTCCAACACCAAGCTGGAAAGATGAAATATTGCTGATACATTGATTGTGTTATCTGAAGAAACTAACTTTCAGAAGTAAAAATTACAGAGAATAAGATACATTTTCAGACTGATCTTTCATGAAAGTTATCCAAGTTAGCAATTGTAATATGTGAGAAGTGACCAATAAAGTCTAACATGATTCCCAAGGAAGAATGCCTTGCTAGATACAACTGGATTTATTAATCGAAGCAGCAGGCAGCAGTAAATCCTAGCTGGCAAGGGAATCAATTCTCCCTGTCAATTCCATGTAAGCTTCCGAACTTTTTCTTGAATATGGAGGTGGATACGAAATGCAGCCTGCTGAATCCAAACCCTGAGGACTTACCTTCTTTCAAGTACCAAATGCCACACTAAGTGACTGTGGAGTGAAATCAAATTTTAAAAGACAGCTCTATTGTGGGTTTTCAATCAAATGAAATTAAGTACTGTCAGTTTATTAGACTTTAGCACTCAAATCACTGGTGCCACCTAATCCTAGAGGCCACTATTACTTACTTGTTTAAAAACCCTGGAGTTAGTCAAAAAAGGAAAACAAGCTTTATTTTAATGAAAACCATCATGAATGCTTTCACTGCACAGGGTTTGGCTCCAAGCTGCCTTCCAGCTGAGGCAGCTTGTCAAAAGGCTATACCCCAGCAGGCAATAGCTTTTTATTTTTTTGATATATCAGTAGTTGAAGCCAAAAACATTCTCAATTGTCCATATTATAAGATATTTCATCTTGGTGGGTTTTGGGGGGTTTTACTGTCTTACCTAATGCTGGGGTTGGACTCACAGAGGCCCAGGGAGGAGATGGGGAGACAGGACTCAAGAGCCATTGGCAGTGCCAAGAACTGGGCACCCTCATGCACAGCCTGGGTGGGAACATGAAGCACAAATCAACAGCTTGGGGGTGACAGAACAGGCAGAAGACAGGACTTACATCTTTTGAAATGGAGATCAATTTGCTGCAGTCATAGTGATAGTAAATTCTTGCACCTATTTTTCTTTTTACAAACTCCCTTTTGATCCCTATTATGACTGCTTTAAAAACGGTACCTGTTGTCTTTCATCCTCCAAGATCTTACAAAAGAACTGTTAAATCAAGAGGCTGTTAACTTTCCAGGGAGCAAAGGAGTTTAAGAAGTACAAGGCAGTGCTGTACTGAAGAGAAGGGAGAAGGCAATCTGGTCTGGTGTGTGAGCCTGGCAGGAGAGCACAGAACTCTTCAGTGCAGAGGTAGAGAGCCAGAATTTGAGAAGGAAAGCTATAGATGCATCCTAGATGTTGGAACATGTGCATGTCCTCTCTTTCCACTGAATGCAAAGAATTAACCACCTGAACATTGTGTTACAGAATGTCTTTGTCACGATGGATGGACATCTTTCTCAAAAGCATTTGGCAACCCTTAGGCAATTCAGACGATGGTTCACAGCAACTAAGCTCTTTGACCTGTATTATGCAGGTAGTGAGACTAGATTGCGAAAGGCTCATTCACAACTCAGTCTTAAAAAAAAACAAAACAAAACAGGTGAAGGTGCCTTTTGGGATTAAATTGGCTGAAAAGAAATATCACAGTTCAGTGAAAGGGTAATTTTTGTCCGTAATAAGTCTTTTCTGCAGTTTTGACCAGCTCAAAGCTTGAGATCCCACCTCAAATGAAGCAGAAGGATACATCAATATTACTGCAGCAGTGACAAAAAGCAATCACTGCCAGGGTTCCCTGAGCTACCTTTTTCTGGTGAAAAGATGTTTGATTTCAAACAGAGGAAAACTGGAATACCCACTTCCCAATGTATACCTGGATAGGAAGTAAAGAGATAGAGCATGAGTTCTGAAATAAAAGCGGGAGTAATAAAAACCATCATTGGATATCCTTGAGTTTGTAAATTAGGGGCTTGAGACAACAGCTTTTAATTCTGGGCTTTGCTACGGACAGATGACTTTTCCCAGTTCAGCAGGTAAATTGTCAAGTGCAAATCTCTTGTGACAGGCAGCAGACAAAGCAAAGAAAAAACCATTGGATTCACCAGACAGGGATGATGAGGTGGCAAAAAAGACATTGTGCCAAC
The DNA here is from genome assembly GCA_013397775.1 of Eulacestoma nigropectus. Lineage (NCBI taxonomy): Eukaryota > Metazoa > Chordata > Aves > Passeriformes > Eulacestoma > Eulacestoma nigropectus. The sequence goes on along the minus strand of VZTE01001421.1, from coordinate 85,622 downwards.
GTTCAGCCTGGTAATCCTTTACAAAGAGGGACTTAACTGTAGTTGTAATGCCTTTTTTTGTTTTACTTCTATAGTACTTTAAAGACAGTCCTTGTTACAAAAGTAAATTATGTGTCCCAAAGAGCACATGAAAAATTTTAGCACCTCTAAACTTACAGCAGTCCATGTGGAGAGCAACTGAAGAGAGGTAAACCAAGCTTAAGGAAACCTTTTAGAAAACATAACTCTTCAGGTGAGTTAGGAAAAGCCCTTTCTTACAGCAAATCACATCCTGCTTCCCTGCTGATCTCATCAGTTTGACATAAGCAGCACTTGTCCCAGCAAGATATAACAAGGGGTGGGCAAGGGGAGCCCAGGAGGGCTTTTTCAAGGAAGGCCACCCTGCCACACGTCCAGGTTAGCACCCCTTCTCTGCTCCCAGTTACAAGCCTGCTCTGACTCAGGGGAAAGGCACAGAAAATTAAATGAAGGATCAAATCTGGGAGATTTACTGTGCCAGTTCAAGAGGTGGCTGAGATTGATACAGGTCCATGTGTGGTATGCATCAATCTCAGTGCCAACACCAGTAAGAAAATCCATGCAAACCACAGGAGAACAAGAACAGCAAAAGAAAAAAAAGCAGGCAAATCAGGCAACAGAAGAGATTCATTTCAGTGCAGTAACATTTAATAAAAGCGTGAGCCAGGGATCAAGGTGTGAAGCGAGCAAACAGATTTAGGTAAAACCTCTCTCCAACAGCTTTTTACATCATCCCATGGGCCAGTGCACCAAGGCATTTCATGGCCAGGTTTGCCAGCAAAGGGGTGATCCCCCAGCTGGAGCCCCCAGCTCACAGTGCAGCCCCCAGTGTTTGGGAACCTCTTTTAGCCCTGCGAAGACAGCTGGTACTGCAGGAAGGTGACATCATAGGGGAAGACATTCAATGCAGTAGGTGGCAAATCAGGTGCTTTATCCCAGATTTGCACTGCATTTTGATGCTAAGTGCTTAAAAGCCAGTGGGAGTCAAAAAACAAGGAAGAAGTTCCAGACAACATTAACTGTTTTAAAAGAAAGATTTCTGGCACTCCATTTAGACTTGTTTCCAGCTTATCCACAAAGCTCCGATAAACCTTACTAAGACTTAATTCCCATGAATGTGATTCTCCCTCAGTGTTCAGCTAAGTAGCAATGTTTCCAAAAAAGTAAATACCAAATCGTGGGAGTTGGATTATTCATTCCTGTGGTAAAAACCATTTTATATGAATACATACAGATGTTCCCACTTCATGACTGATCGAAACGTGTAGATTTTAGACTCTGACACACAAATCATCTATTATGCAATGGCCCAAGTACATGCTTGGGCTGCTTTTATCCTAGACTGTGTCAGGAGTTTTCACGGGAGCTGTGTGAGAGATGGAATAAGCTTATAGTTAAAAGACTAAAGAAAGTTTAAGCAAGAGCCTCACTTAAAATGAAAGGAAGGAAGGAGAAGGAGAGAAATCAAAGAGTCAGGGAATATCAGATTTAGCAGGACAACAAGATGAAATATGAAAGTTTCAAAGCTCCAAGTTATTTGATGTTGGAACTGGTGCAGCCTGACCTCATCAAACCAGCTGTTAAAAATTTGCCTGAATTGCCCATTAAATCTTGCTTCCAACAAGCTCAGCTCCTATGTTTGCTCACTTCTTGCTTCCCATCGAGCCCTGACTTGGCTTCAGGCTTTGCCAACATCCCATCCTCCAAATAGGCTGATGACAAAGATCAGCACAGCACCACTGTGATGAAAGCAAACATCTGTTCAGTATGAAAGATGGATGAGACCCTGCTCCAGCAGAGTTATTAATGTGTTCCAGCTGTTTTCCATGGCTGCATTCATGCAAACTGCTGTGCTGGTTTCCAGTTGCTTTACATCACACAGGTGACACAAAGCAGGTAGAGAACCCAGTCTCAACTCCAGCCAGCACAAGAATTCACAAAAGACATGGAAACTCCTGGTGAAATTCAGAACAAGTTGCTGCAAGCTGTGCTCTGTGACCCTCTGAAAGGCTTACAAAGATGCTTCTTGTGAGTACCTGTAAGCAGAGGCAATCTTGGGATTTTCACATGGAAATCCTGGTCTGTGCAGAATTCAAGCCCCATAGTTCTGTGGGTTAGTTTTCCCTTGGGCCTTTTTTAAAATCCAAAACCATGCTAATCAAAGGATTAGCCAGGAGCAAGGTGCCAGCCACAAGGAGCCACAGGTTGGGAAACAGGGACACCGGTTAAAACAGCACTTGCAATTTGGTGAGAGTCCAAGCTCTCCCGACCATCGCAAATGCTCAAGAGGGACTGGCTTGTGGCAGACTCATGCTTAGGACTGAGGGAAAAGTCAGTTTTGCATTGCCCTAGGCAGATACCTGCTCCCCTCTGAACAAGGGAGGGGAACCTGGATAAGAAGGGCAGAGGCGCAGGACATCTCTGGGGCTGCGTTGAGCAGCTCCAGCAGCACAGCTCCACCTGCACCCTAAACCTGCCCTCTCCCCACACACCACAACCCAAGGCTAGGCAGGTTTATACCAGAATAAGGCCACATGTCTGAAAGGATGCAACACGCACCTGAAAGGTTGCAGCTGAGAGTTTTACAGCTTACAGACAATAGGAAGTAGCAATGAACTCAGGAAAATTCAGGTGTAGCTAAAGACCGCAGAGTCTTGGGAAGAGGGAAGATGCGTGTGATAGCCTTTCTCCAGGCAGGAACACAGACTATTAAATGTAATGCTTCACATTATGCTTCCAAATACCCACTTAATTTTGATTCAACAAGGCACTTGTGCTAATAAAAATTAAAACCAGCAGGTTCTGTCGAGTGTGTAATGGATGTGTGGAAGAGCAGCATGCGCAGGTATATCTAAAATTAACTATGAATACTAAACCTGACTACTTTCCAAGTCCAGGGAAGTCTGGGGAGCACTGCAACCACTTGGATGGAAGCCTTTGGCAAGGTGCTGTGCAAATGCCCACCCAGCCCCTCACCTCATCAAGGGTCCTCAGGATTATGGGAGGACAGCCCCGCACCAGGTATCTCCCATTCCCACCTCTCTAACCTCCAGATGGAGTCTGGATTCTCTGAGAGCAAATATTGCCCAGAGTTTACCTCTTGCCACTGCATGCCAGAGCCAAAGGCAGCTGCTGATGATACATTTCCACCAGTTTTGCACAAGATTGGATGTCTGTGGGTCCATACTGGTGCAAGAGAGCTGAGTGTGTGCTCAGGGAGACGAGAGGGAAGAGATTGTCTCCATGAACGTCAGATACAGCACGTCCATTTAATGACTAAACACACATGACTGTTTGCTTATAAAACACAGTGTCCCACAAATCTTCTAGGAGCTAATTGCCTATTATAGCTCATGGATCTGCTGGAGCCAGCTGCTGAATGACAAAGGGTCCTTTAGAAAATAGGGAAAGCCAGTGAAGCTCTGCTCACCCACCTCTGCCACAGTTTCCAAACGTTTTGTTTTCCAGTTCCTGCAAGGTGAATGCTTATTCCCCCTCAAAGTGATGGAGCCCCTCTGACAAGCTCACTTGAGTGAGAAGATTGGGGATAAACTGAAATGCAAGGGAGAAGAGGAGTTTCTTTGATTCTTTTTTGAAGTTGCTATTATAATTATTAATAATAAAATTTCCTCTGCTGTCGCAAGCCTCTTGCCCAACCACGGCACCTATCTCTCGACTGTCTCTGCAGCCAGCCTGGAGTTGGGTGATATTTGCCACCACCCTGATGGCAGCCATCACCTCCCATGGCCTGGCTACAGCAGCAAGGAGCAGGGAATGGCAGAGAAAAGATCCACGTGCTGCACAGCAAGGACAGGCAAGGGAGCAATGGACCACAGAGTGACACCCGGCTTTGGAGGAAAATAGGAAGCAATGAGTGATGTACCCTCTGTCTCTGAGCTCTTCTAACTTCACCCTGATTTTAACTCCACAGGTAAAAGATTTGTCACCTGGGCTGTCTGATCCAGATCTGTACATACCTGAGCATCTTCTCACTGATTCCAGGCATATCTCTGTGGGTCTGTCCCAGGACCCCATGTTGTCCATTCCTACCTCACACTCACATCCCTCTGATTCCCCTGCATGGCTTCACTGCTGCAGAGGCGTCAGCTGAGGCTGAACCTGCAGAGATGGTGCCCCAAAATCCCCCCTGCTCCTGGGGACTGCTGGGCTGCAGGCTGGAGGCATTCTAGCAGCAGGAGCAGCAGAGCACAGCGTCTCATGGCAGAAAGAAACAGGATCTGTTTACGCAGTGGGTTATATGGGAAATGCATTACATTATTGAAAAAAAACCCTTAGCAAAACATTTACCTTCATCTGATGCCAAGAGTTTAATCCTACCCAAATGGCACCATATTCCATAAAGAAATTATCCTCTATAAATCACCGGGGCAGGAGCAGGCCACATCCCTCACATTTCAGGGTGAACAACTCACTGCAGTAAGGACCCTGTACGGATCAGCCATCATGCCCACAAGGGGAAAGGAGAAGATCTCCACTGAAATCTTATGGAGAAGCAGATTTATTGCTGGGACAGCTCCACCATGTGGGCTGGTGGAACAACAGTGGAGACTGCTGGAGTTTTGACTCAGACCCTCATCATTTGTGTGGTCATGCATGTGGTTGCTCAAAGACTGAGGAGCAGATCCATGATGTAGCTTGGCTATTTGCTGGAAAAGCAGCTGTCTAGAGCTGTGCCATCCCACCTTCAGCCTCAGGGGAGAGCTCCCACAGGGCAGGAGCTGTGTGCTGGATCTCTGGGCTCCCCAGGTACTGAGAGGGCTCTGAGGAGGAACAGAAGCTGGGAGGGAAGAATTATTTGGAATCTTAAACAAGTTAGTTTACTCAATCTCTGCAAGCAACTTGGCACATGACCTCCAAAACAGAAGCACACACCAGATCAGGGACCTACATCCCTCCTGTGGGGAAGAGGAAGATGCAATGAAGCAGAAGAATGCATACAAATCCTGTTTTCATCCACACACCTGGCAGCAGGGAGCCAGATCATACTCTTACAGCAGAAGTTCTTGCCTCCCAGGACAAAAGCATGTTTATGCTCTTTGAAACCGCTCCACAGTCCTTCTCACCAATGCTGTTCTCCCCAGACCTGAGCCAGTTCCTAAGTTACAGCTTCGTTATGATAAACCACACAAGTGTTAATTATATATCGAGACTGGAAGTTGGAGTACTGCTGGGAAGAAAACCCCAACGCCTTCCACCTTGCTAACATGAACCTGCACAATAAGAAACAGATCAGTTGTGAGGAGTGACTAAGTTGATCATCTCTTCATCTCTCAGCTACACTAAATAATTTGCAGGGCCATTTTGGGACTGACATGCAAAGCAGTTTAAAAATGATTTAACAAAAAACTATGAGATTCCATCTTTTCATGGTTTCCAGGTGTTGAGATCAATTTACTTCACAGCAATTTTAATTTCTGGGCCTTTCTTTTCCCTCCTCCCCATAAAACCTGCAGCTGCCAACTATGCTGGCATCTACAGCAGCTAGGAAACTAATTTCCCTGTGAAGCAAATTCTTCCAGGATGAATTGAATGAAGGCAGAGCTCATAATCGCGCATTACTGAAAACATTTCTGATAAAAAAATGGGGAGATATTTTTATCCACATCTCCAGTTGAAAATTGCTGGGAAAGATGCTTTTGAAAAGCCATCATCTCCAAGCATGTAATTATCAGATCCTTGAACAAAAACATATGGTCAAAGGAAAAAAAAACTTCCACTGAAACAAAAAAATCCGGGGTGGCAATTGTTAGGAATGGAGGGAAAGAAATTCTTCATCCTGTGTGATTTTGCACATTTCAAGTTACCAGACTGATTTGTAAATCCACAGATTAATAAACTTGGCAGCTAATAACATCAAGCGAAGTTAGTAATTTTTTGTTGTTGTTATGAAGAGAATAATAATAATAAAAATATTCTAAGAAAAAAAAAATCAGAAGCAGACTGGCAGTCAGACTGTCACAGACCCAGAATTTCCTAACGCCCACACAGGCACGTTTGTCTTGAAACTGAATTCTGCCACCTTGAATAGACAGGCGTACAATGACCTGGGGGCCCCATCCTATCAAGGCTTAAGACCATGCCTACCCTGATGTGATTACTCACATGCTAAAAATTATGCAGTAGCTGAACTGACAGCTGAAAAGAGCCTTAAATGTTCTTATGCCTGATAGCATTCCATTGTCAATTGATGAATGTTGCTAAATACTTATTTTTGCTTTACTTTTTCTTCTCTGGCTCTGCATTAGCACTCCTTTCTGGTTATTACTACTTGTTAGACTTGTTTCTTTTATTTGCAACACCTACGCATGCCTACACACAAAAGCAGAGGTGCCCTTCCCTCCAAGTTGCCTAATACCTTTTTCTGACCTTCTGGGTAAAATTGCATTATTTCCATTCTTGAGTTAGGTGGATAATATCACAAGCAATAAACATTGGCATCCTCACGCAATCAATTTTAACAGTCCATTTTCAAAAGAAATCAAATCCTACGTGCCCTAACACACGCAAACACTTTGGCAGTGCAGTTACCCTTGTCTTCCATGGATTAATAAAACAGAACAAACATTATAAAGAATAATGATCCTGGACATAAAGCCAAAAGCAAGGCTTAACACACCAAATGAAACTCAGACACCTTCTATGGGTCACTCTAAGCCAGAGTGCACCTCTTCCAGTGGCAATGAGATTTTCTTAAGCAGGCTGGCAGGGAGGTTACTGCTTGGGCTGGAAACTGGACTCCAACAGTTAATGTTGGAGAGAAAACCTCTGTAGCAGTTGTTCAACTGACACTGTGGACCAACATTTGTATTAATCCTCCCTGGCCTTTGCACTGAAAAACATCCTTCTCTTAACAAATCTGTACTAATAAGATGTGCTTGAACACAAGCTTTTGAGAGGAAAACTCTGTAACCTCCATACTAGAGGAGAAAAACTGAATAAAAAAATAATGCATTTCTATAGGCCATGAAAAGCTGTAGGATATTACTTTCATCTTTTTTCTTCTATAAAGAGCAGTTTCAGTGGAATGGGTCATCTCTAGAAAAGAGCAAGAATTCATTTTGACTGCACAGGTCAGCTTATTTATACTTAAATTTTAGTCAACAAAATTTTATAGACCTGGTCACCAAAGTCCTAAAGCCATCAGCAGGTATCCGTAAGACCCTAAGGAGGAGGGTCAGCCACAAAGGCTGAAGAATAAAATCCAATGTTCAGCTTAAAAACCAAACCAAAACAACATGCTACCAGACTGGGGGTGAGAGAATGACAAATCCATCACCCTCTCTTTCTATTCCTGGAGCTGACTTTCTGTGTGTGAGCTGTTAACACCAAATGAGGACAACTAACTGCAAACCTGGATCAATTGAGTCATGCCCACTCAATTGATTTCCATATGAGAGCAACATTTCTGCATAGACAGAAAATGCAAGTTGCTATATCTCAATTTTAGAAATGCTTCTGACACTGTTTCACATGCTATTTTTGTAAGTATGTTTGGGAAGCAGGATATAGATAATTATGAAGTGTATGCAAAACTGATTGGGAAACCACACACTGAGAAAATTCATCAGTTGTTCACAATCAGGAGGGAAAGATGTACCAAATGAAGTTCTGTGGGGACCCTTCACCAGCCTGGTACGGCTCCAAGTTTTCACTAAATGACCCGGGTGGTTGCAGAGAGATTATCTTATTAAGTTTACTGACAGCCACCAGGCATGAGGGGCTGGAAGCAGCCTGGGAAGTAAATTTTGAACCCAGAATGACTCATACATGTTAGAAAAGACAGATGTGCAGTTTGGTAGAGGGGCATGCTACCAGATGAATGCAGGAACAATCTGATGAATGAAGGATGAGGAAAAACTATCAAAGTGACAGCAAGGACTCTTCAGATACTATGGGCTGCAAACGAAGTATAAATCCACAGTGCCATGTCATTTGCAAGAAGAGCTAATACCCTGGTACAAGTAAAGTGGGTATAGTCTACAGAATCTATAAAATCATCCTTTCATTTTACTCAGCACTGATAAAAGCCTTGGCTTGAATGCAGTCCCCAGGCTTGGGTACCACAGCTCAGTAACAATGTGGCCCAGCTGGAGTTCATTCAGATTGAACCAGTGCAGGCTGGTCAGACATCTGCAAGACTGCGACTTCTGAGGCTGGGGGGAGAGATGAATTGTCTGTGCTAAAAAGAAGAGAGGGAGAAGAAAAAAAAGTATTATTATTCCCTTCAGATATTCAGAAGTGTGATGCACAGAGGGAAAGGAGTAATCTGTAATCTGTGTTAGGACAGGAAGCAAAGGCACCAAAATTAAAAATAAGCAAAGCTTTCCTTAATATTTCAGTTTACTGAATTAATTTGAGCTGATGTGGTGTTCCCAGATTGGATACATTCAAATGCAATGTGGATGGATGATATTATAGGTATGGCTGATACTGTCTCAGGACAGAGGAGTAGCACAAACTCTCTCTGCCCAGTTTTGGCTCAAGGAAATTAAGATCAATGATTCAGTCCCAGAGATGTTTGTCTCGCTACACACACCCCAGTTAGTTTTTCTCTTAATCTTTCATTTGGCTGCAACAGAGGCAAAGCTGACAAGTGACGTAAGAAGCCTGATGAGCAGGAGGTATATTAAATAGCACTATTGTGATGAATTCTTCAATAAGAAAGATAAAATCTTTCTTCCTAGGAGATTTATCTATGGAGATTTTCTCCTGTCTTATTCTAGCTCCTGACATTAGTTTTCTATCCCTTTCAGACATGTTTTTCTCTATTCTTCCCCCTGCTTATCTGGCAAGCGGGGAGAGAACAGGGGAGCTGATCCCTTGAAAATCGAGAGCAGGAAGGGGCAGAGATCTATTAACAGGTCTCTTTTTCTGGCCATTCCCACCCTGCAATAAAGGGTGCAGTTTGCCAGTCTGGAAAAAGGGACAGGAAATGCTGCTCTCCTTGGTCTGCAGAGAGTTCATCTCATGCTAAAAGCATGGCTTCTAATGGCAACAAAAAACCCCACACCTAAAACCAAACAACAAACCCAAACAGAAAAGCACTGAAGATCCTCACTCGTCTACTGTCTTTATTCTTCCTTTGCCTTCTATACAAATTGTATTTTAAAAAATCAAAAATAATGAAGTCACTCAAATGGATACATCTGAAAGACAAATGGTCTGAAGTTGTCTGTGCTGTCCTCAATTAACATTTGACTTGGACTGGTTTGGGATGGGATCCTCTGTGGGTAGCTTGGAGCAGCACAAAGGAGATTCAATGAGTTCTGATGCTCTGCCCATTCCTGCAATGATCCTGCAGTAAGAACTGAACAGGAAGATTACTACAGCAAGACATAGAGGGTGTTCCTGGACTTCAGAAAGGCCATAACACGTTTCAGGGAAGTCCTCCAATAGCAGGACTACAAATGCTCTTGTGGAAACACACTATCACCCTGCTATCAGCAGAACCACTCACTCTAATGAGAAGAGAAACACTTCCCCCACCTCCCATAAAACATCACTGCTACTTTGCATTTTCTGACCTTTCCATTCTGAAGCACAGACAAAATCTCTCTATTATTAAAATGTACCATCAAAAAACTTCTGAGAGCAAGTGAAGGAAAGAAAAGAAATTGCCAATATCCTAATGGTGGTGGGCCCAGAATGCACTTCTGAAATGTCTGGGTGCTTCTTTGAAACAATCCATCTGGTTTCACCTGTTCCACTTAAAATGCTAAAACGAGTGATAAGATTGCAATTCCCTTCATTGCTTCCATTCTAGATTTCCCATGAAAGCACTCCCGTGAAAGCATGGGCTTGGTCCTCAGGAGCACCACAAGCATAAGCTGTGAGGGTCTGATACCAGGGCAAAAAATGCTTCCTTACCCACCCAGTGACTGCACCATTCCCTTGTATGTAACACAACATTGACCCAAGATTCTCAAGAAATGTTTGAGGCTGACATCAGGAAAATGTCTCATTTGATCACCCAGCATCCAGACAACATCACCATTTGCAATAACACAGCAATCTTGAAGCATCAGATGTCTCTGGTGACATGTTGGAAGAGCTTCACAAGAGATGCCCTCTGTGGCTGGTGGCACTGAGGAGACCCCTCCAGCACAGCCGATGTCAGCCACCTCTGAGCCAGGGCCCAGCTCCTGGCTCAGCCCCAAGAGCAGTGTGAGCTCCTGCCAAGTTGTCTTTTGATCTTTCCATGGAACAAGTGCATTCCTGCCCTGTTAAGTCACACGCCCAGACTCCCTCGGCCTATCAGGACTTATCAACGTGTCTCTGGCAGCTTCAAAATAAGCCCCCAAAATGCCTCTTGCTGTGCTGGTATAGTAGGTGGCCATTGCATCCAGTCACCATCCATGGAATTAGCCAGGCTAAGCTGATTTCCACCTGTTTCATTTTACCCCCAGATTTAGGGAGGGAAAAAAATTTTCTAAAGTTAGGTTCATGCTTTAGGGCTTCTTGATGCCAAGGAGAGGACAAAGCCAGTCTCATTACATCCCTTCAGGCAGTGCAAAAAGATTCAGAAACCATAAATTACCTCTGTACTTCCAACTCCAATGTCTTTGCTTTCAGAAGGGAAATGCTTGCATCAGAGCAGAAGACAAGCTCAGTGCAGCACATTCAGCTGCAATAAGCAGAGCTACAGCATGCAACAAAGTACCTGAATATTGCACTCAGTTAGAAATATAAGAACCTGTCCATCCTGGAAAGTCTGGGGCCAGTATTTGATGTCTGCCCTTTGTAAAGGTGCCCTTCTACACTCATCTACCTACTCTTTCGCAGAAATGAAATAGATTTTTTTTATACTCCATAATAACAGTTAATTGCTCACCCCAGGTATCTAAAACAGGGGTTAGCAGCTCATTGAAATGGCAGATTTCTAGCAGGAGCTGAAATATTTATGAGACAAGGTAATAGTGGATTATATAGGACGTGAGGCAATGGCAGTGATCCCACTACATTCAGCAGAGCCCCTTATCTCGTCTTCCCTCCCAGCCCCCATTCACCATTGCTGAATGCCCAGACCATTCACACATTGATCCTGGAAAATAAAGAGCTACATTTAAATTTTATTTTTTAAAAAGCCAAAACAGCTCAGCAATATCTGAGGCGCCATAAGAACAGCCCCTGTGACTGCCAATCTTCCAGGTGGAGAAGGTACTCTCCAGTGGTCACAGGGAGAAATTCTTTACGGAGAAGCAAAGATATATTTCACAAATCAAAGCAATTAAGTTTGCATGCAACGGCTTGGATTTATCAAACCACTTTCAAAGTAGCACATGAAACTGTTCATGCTATTGAAGACGCTTAAACAAAATCAGATTAAACAAAAGTAAACTACTGGACAAGGGAGGAAAAAAATACAGGCAAGGCTCACTCACCAAAGTCTGACTGCAAATCCTTTTTCAGTCCACAAAGCATGTCTGCTGTTATCTATCAAATCATTCAACTAATCGTAAGAGCCGCTCCGTTCTCTCTCCCTGCCTGTGCTGGAATCCCTTCCCAGCCAGCTCGGGCTGCCTCCCACCGCCGAGCGCGGCTGCAGCGCACACGCGGCTCCCGCACTTCCCGGCAGCGAGATTGAACACAAATCGTCCGGGGCTCTCCAGTTTGCGAGGACTCAGAAATGTGGCAATCCTTTAGGAAGAAATATCTTTACACGGCTGTTTAACGTGCGGCTCGCCAGTCCTGTGTAGAAATAGGAAAATGAAGGGTATGGGGGCTTTTTACGAAGTCCTAAAAATCCCGTGCTAGTTCTTTCGGCTCCACTGGCCATCAGGCATTGCCAAGCCAAAGTTGGCAGTGCAGTGATTACCCGGAACAGCTGGTTGAAGGGGAGGCAGCCACTGAACCCTGACGCTTCGGCAGATGCAGCAAATGTCGAGCGAGCACTTCATTCCCGGCAGAATTCCACCCCGCGCCCCGCCGGCGGAGAGCGGGCATCGTCCCATCGAGACGTGCTGGACCCTTCCTGCCCGAGCCCCTGGGTGGCTTTCATGGGCATTTCAGGCGGGGGGTGCGGGAATAAAAAAAGGGACGGGAGGAGGGCGGGCAGGCGGTGCTGCGGCGGAGGCAGCGCTGCCCCCGCGCCGCGCTCAGCGCCAGAACTTGGCCGGCAGCGGAGCCGCGCAGCAGCCCCCGAGCTGCAGCAGCAGCAGGAGCAGCAACAACAGCAGCAGCAGCAGTAGCAGCAGCGGGGCTGAGCACAAGAAGAGGCTGTGACTGCAGTGTTGCCTGACACACTTTCCTCTCCCCCACTCCCTCTTGGCAAGTGCTTGCAGAGCCTCCAGCACCATTCAGGGCAATGTCAAGCTGCTGTCAAAGCATTACACTGCCTCCCGAACACACACAAACACGGTGCTCGTAAGGGAATATGAGGATGCAGTCTTGTGTCCTCCCTACAGCGTTTGCTGAAAACTCAGTTTAACCCTTTCTTAGGAAGGGCGGAGGAATCAGCACGGGCAAAATGCGTGCAAGTCCTGTGTTGAGATTTTGGCGAGAAGAGGCTTTGGGGGCAGTGCTGGGAACCAGCTGGTCACAGGGAGCTTGGCCCTCCAGGACAAGGTGCTGCATGGCTTCCCTCGAAACTGCTGGTCCTGAACTGTGGGTGGGGATAGGGCACCGGCCTAGGAAGAAATGGTTGCAGTAAACCAGTGTCTCCTTCCTTTACTATTAAAATGGAAAAGTTGGCTGACTTGTGTTGAAGACCTAAAGCATGCAGGGTATGCCAGCGCCCTGGCCACAGGACTGTACGGGTGTGCACAGGGTCGGTCCTCCAGCACTGTGCAGGTCCCCTTCTCAGCCAAGCTGTGAGATGCAAACTGTGCCAACCAGCTCATGGCAGTGTTCTCCATAGTCATCCTATTCCTTTGAGAACTACTGTCATCTATAACAGCAAGATTACCCACAAACAGTGAAGAGAGATCAAGACAAGCATGGACTAAGGCACAAAAGGCATCTACATTTTTGTATGAAGGTTCACTCATGGTTGAAACTGCTACTAGATTTGTCTGAAAGTGGCCAAGAGGTTAAGAATTTAGAAGGAAGCTCGTGGAGAGGCAGCAAGGTTAAGTCTTGTTTCCTTAGGAAAGAAATCAGGATAAATCAGGAGGACCTAAACACATCTGAATGTGCCAGCAGGAAATTTTTACAGACCTGGGGACCCTAACCCTGTGTGGAGAAGGATAACTGGGTTTTGGCCTAATGCCAGAGTTCTTGTTCAGATTGAAATGCAGCAGCATCTCTATTGTGGTTCCAAATCAGCTGTTTCATGAGTGGACAACTTATACAAAAGCAATAAAATTTCTAAGTAATAAAAACTACTTACAAAAGAGATATTTTGGTCTATAATTTGTTTAAAATAAGTTCTTCAGTCTGACAATAAACTTAATTAGTAATTGAGGCAAAATTTATGATTAGAAATCTTTTCACACAGCTATTAATGCTTTTGCTGCAGAGAAATTTCATCTTAAAGGAAAAAACATCACCAGTCGCACCACAAATACAAGAAGCTGCTAATTTGAGAATAGCCCATTGCTTTGGATGCCATGAAATGGATGTTTCCATAATGGTGTTTAAACGAAAAACTAAAAACAATTGTTTGTTTTTACACCACCATAAAATTCTTCCCAGAATATCTGCTGCACGAAGAAAGTGTGTGAGAGGCCTAATACACAGCTGAAGCTGCTTGTTTTTGTGGATGAGAACTGGCTGGAGCTGCGCCATTCCTCTGATGCTGGTGGAGAAGGAAGAGGCATTTGGGCATTGCAAGCCCAGAATTGCTGGTGGCATTCATTAAGCTGCTTGGCAAGACACCTGTGCACCAGGAGCCTGGAGAAGATAAAGATGTTTACTCTATGGTTTCTGGCCAAAATCCGCAAACACAATACTTTCTTCATGTTTCAGGTGGCACTATATTAAAACAACTTGTTCAGTTGAAGTGAACAGCTTGAGTTTCTAATGGGGAAGTGAAAGGATACACCACCCACCCCAACAAAACAAGGCAGCCCAAAAACATATGGTATGGCATCAAAATGTGTAGGTGTCATAACAGCGTGAGGCATCAACCTGAACTATGGTGGCAAACTCGAGGAACACTATGTAAGCTTTGATTTTTCAGGAACAGTCTGTGCATTGTACCTTCTTGACATAAACTTTAAGCTTGTGTGCTCAGAATTTGCAGCTTTCCAAAAATGCTCTGGCAATATCAACTACATACAAGCCTCACCTACGAATGCATGGTTTTAAAAATAAGTTAATTTTTTGGAGGTGGGATGTTAAAAAAGTCTTTTCACAGGAAAAAAAGAAAACAAAAAAAATATAAGTTCTGGTTTTTTGGCATGTTTTGATCTCCTATTACCATCCCAGGAGGAAAGAGGGTTTAGGGAATGCTTTCTTGCACCCCTCCCTTCACTATAAAATGCTCAAGGAGAAAGACAGCACATGCTGAGGACAGTCCACAGCTTGAGAGTTTCTGGGTGGTCCCTACTGGAAACATCCATCCGTGCAGGCTCATGGCTCTCATCCACACAACTGAAGTGGTGATGCCAGTGAACAAGCCACCACTCTAGAGAAATGGGCATTTACTTTTCTCAGGAACAGGCTAACCTTTGAGTAAAATTCATTTGTTGTAAGTAAGGAGTATCTACCCTTCCAAGCACAGACATGTACTAGTGCTTGGTTTAGCATTTCTTGTACCCAACGCATCCTGTCCTGCTCATGAATCTCATACATCTTTCCCCAGAGCTGACTTACAAATCCTCCCAGAACCTCAGTGGGAGTGATGCTGCAAACCTTACATGGCCTAAATTGGTTGGGACGACATTTACAGAATACACTTTTATGCAAACAAGACAGGAAGGACAGCAGAGGGAAGATCGCAGGCTATTCAGAATATCCATTATTTAGTCCAATGTTTGATGGGTATTTGTAACCATTACTTATTTAACCACATTCAAAAGGATCCTTGTCAGAAGTCACAAGACTGTGGAATGCTCACACAAGATCCTGACATGAACCATTTAGCTCTGAACATGCTCTGAGCTGTGGAGAACATGGAGAGAATCTTACATCACTCCACATTAGGAAGTCTTAGGAGACTCTCTGAAGACAGCTGAACGAACATAATGAACAGTGAGCCACAAGAAAACGATGAGGAAAAGCCTCCAACCACATGCACTTACGGAGCGCAGAGAAACGCTGAAGTTCCAACCGCATATAAAATTGTATTAATAGCAACAGAAATTGCTTTGGGTTAAGGAAGATTCAGAAGAGACTGACACAGATGCTTTCTACTTTTTTTAAATTCAGATGTTAAATTAAGTTATTTCCATTGCTATCTCCTTCTTCTCATCCTACTTCTTCCATTTAATAATACACGCCTGCACATCAGGGTCTCCCTGGAGCTGGGGACTTATCTTCTTGCTCATCCACCCTCTCAAGGCTTGTTTCTGGCACAGCAGACCCAGTGCTTCCAGTTGTCTTACTGGGAAAGACGGTTTTTACTGGGAATGCTAACAATCTCTGCACAAAATCAAGAAGTTTGGAGAGCCTATACCCTTCCTTGATTGATTTTTGGTTGCAACAGACAGGGAGGAGGAGAAGCCACAAAAGGAAGACCCATCACTCTCTTGGTGGAAGAGATTTCACAGCTGATTACCCAGCTACCCACTGGCTGCACATTTGCTCCATTTCACCTGCTCCAATTTTACGCAGTTGTGCTTATTTAGAAACCCCAGACAACTGCATATCAACCTCAGGCCTCATCTCTGGTCTAAGCAGATGCCCTGATTTTTACATACAACCCCAAAATGCAATGCACTGTTTCATCAATATATTTTTATGACAAATGGAGAAGGGACTTGGAAAAAAAACATCTTTAAGGAAAAGGGTATTTAAACAGCTTAATAATGGAGCTAGAGAAAGAAGCCCTTTATTGTTATTTTCTTTAAGTGCAAATTCCACCAGCCAGTCCTAAACATTAATTACGGGTAATGAACACTGAAAGATAAATTGACCCATCCAGTAAGCAATTAGAACCCTTGCTGCACGCAGACATGCGGAGCACTGAGACAGAGAACACTGCTAAAGGTACTTCCAAGATCCCCATCCATTCCCTCCACCACCAGAGCACAATAAAATGGTTCCTGCACATTTTTCTGGGTAATCAGACTAGGACACTGTGAGGTTGGGGACCCCAATGCTGATAAGAAGAAACAGTGAAAGACAAATAGGCTGCAGCAAAGTACAAGGTCCTTTATTCCCCAGCCAGCTCTAATGACACAAATGAGCTTGTTCAGGGACCTTGTTAGCAAAGGTCATCCCAACAAAAGTGAATCTTGGCTTTACGATGATTTTTTAAGCCAAATGGAGATGAGCTTGACAAGACACAGCAATAAGCAATACAGCAGGAGGTTAATGATCCACCAGCAACCACCAGTTATGCCAGGGCAAGGTGGGAGTTTATGACCTGGTCCAAAAGGAGCAGAGCTCTGGAAGTTGCATGAGCAGCATCTGAAAGTGGATTCAACACTTTCAGGTAGAGCATATTTCTCCCATTTATCTCTACTTCTGTGGCTTTATGTACAGAACAAGCATTTTTTTCTTGGCAAAATACCCCCCCCCCCCCATTTGGGGATTCTCCTGATTGTTTTTACTTTTTATGCCCCTCAAATCTTTCATAGCAATGTAGCTGGCTGGTATCACACAGCCTTGTGACACTGGTAAAATTCTCAAGCATGTGTATGATTGGAGGAACCACGCAGACGCAGAAACCAAGAGCAGCCCCATACCACTGGAGGAAACAAAATGCCTAATAGCTCCCATCTTCCCAGCTTTTAGTGATCCATGCAAGGGAATGACCTATTTGTTGACAGCAAAAAAAACTGGAGGGCAAGTAAGCATCTAAGCTTTTCAGTGATGGGATTGATTTCCAGTTTTAAGGTCATTAAACCAGTCCAATCTACAGCAAGTGCATGGCAGCTGCACTTGGCACTTCCGTATCTGCAGCAGTGGCTGCCCTGAAAGGGCCTATTCATGATCTCCCCTCTGCAGCAAAATTGCTGTTTCTTCTTTCTATTTTATTCATGTCACCAAGAATGAAAATAGTGATGGGTCTGTTAGCAGCTGGCCAGCATCCACCTTCCTTCCACACTATGGGTGGGCAATTTAGGTGAAGCAAGCTTCAATACAATCAAAATACAGATGAGAGAAAACATATTCTTTCATAGACCTTTGGATATAGAGAGAAAATGGGAAACTGGCACTGCAGCCCTCCAAGAATAGGACACAACCCTAGAGCTCAATCAGCCCAAAGGATGGCAGGGAGTAGAGGTGCGAGCGTGTGGATGGGGGTGCAAAGCACATCAGCATCCCTGAACCCCTTACTATGTTATGTGCCACAAGAGCTCAGGTCTTTGCAGTAGTAGGGTCTGAAGACTTCTTCCTCTTGATCCAAAAGGGCCCAGTGCTTGAGCCCAAACACAGGACCCTTCTAGTAGCAGGGACACGCCCATGCCACATCTCGCCCCAAAAGACAGAGAGAGAGGCAATGCTACAGCCTGAAGGACAGATCTTAGTCAGCATCCAACTCCATTCCTGCCTGTGGGAAGAAAAACCTTTGCATCTTCCCTTTAAAAGATTTATCTTGGCACTGGTCTCTTCAGAGGCAATGCTGCCAATGCAGATGGAAAAATATGCAAGTGGGTCATCAGTCTTACCCATTGGCACACAGTTTCTTTTCACTGAGTAGCAGCGTAACAATGCATTAACAATAAATGAAATGCCATATTAACACTAATTTGCATAGTACAGAGCCACATTGCTCTGCTGCCTCTATTCTCTTTCCAAACTCTCCTGACCTGCGTATGAAACGAGATTAAATTTAATTGCTGGGGCATTCAGTAGAATCATTGAATTCCTGCTTAATGAGGCTTCATTTGTACTCTGTTGCATCAGACACCTTCTCTCCAAGGTGCTGTATTAACTACTTCAGGTATGAAATATTTTCCGAAGCGCATTTTCATATGCGTTTCAACAAAGAAATAGCAGGAAAAGCGCTGACTGCAAAAGACGATATTATTATCAGTAGCACAATAAGGCTAGTGAAATCCTAAGAGCACCAAGCTGTATTCCTCAACCAAAAAAAGCTTTAATGGCTTTTATATATGCTCTAGCATGCTATCATGCAGCATCTATGCTGTGCAACTCTTCTAGAAGAGACAAGGCAAAGCTAGGTGAGACCTGGCCAAGGCCTGTGTGAGAGACAGCCTAGAACTAGAAGCAATACCAATAATTTTGGTGACTCAGAAAATGCACAGCCCACGTTGCACCCAGGAGTCAGAGCTCCGGATGGTTTTGCATTCCGGTATCTCAGCGAGCTCACCTCATTCAGAAGTCCTTGGCTGAGAAGGTACCTCATGCGAGGCACCTCAGCCTGTATGGCCAAGCAGTTCCCTGGAAGGTCAGCCTCTCTCCCCTGTTTTTGCACAGCCACTACCAGCAGCACAGGCATGGCTGTGCTTCAGAGTCGCATGTAGTAACCAAAGGCACCAAAGCAGGCGACATTAACTCGTGGTAGCAGGGGACACAAGGCAGCGCAGACAGGGGTGCCCGGCTGAGCGGGGACACAGCGCTGGACGAAGCCACGGGCTGGTGTGGGCTGCAGCTCCCAGCTCTCCCCCACGCTGGGTGGGCAGCACAGACCACGCCGAGCAGCAGCAGTGCCACACTCAGCGGTGGCAGCAGGAGCACGGGGGGAGCCGATCACAGAGAGCAGACGTGAAACAAAAGGCACTGAAACGCACAGCCAGCAGCTTCCCAGCGCGGGGGGAAAACGAGGTCAGGCTTCCCTGCTGCCTCAGGAAGGCTCCCGGCTCTCCCCAGCCGCCCCGAGGGGGGATGCGGCGTTCGGAAGCGCCAGAACACGCAGCCGCCTTCGGACAGCGTTGATGCGGACGCGTGTTCTGGGGCGAGGTGTTTCCATCTGCCTGCTTGGCTCCCGCTCCAACTTGTCAAGTTTTACCTCCCAAGGTGGGGCAAGGCAGAGCCACACACAGCTCCGGGTAACCCCTAAATGCTGAGACCAGTGATTTATGAAGTATTTTGGCTTTAGAACATGCGGAGCTCCCCGAGGGACTGCAAATTGCTTGTTACTGCAGGTTTGCAAGATGGGATCAGCCTTCCTGCTCCCATCCGGTCTCCCCGGGAGCAGTTACAGCACGTTCACAGCACTCTGTAAAGGTATATCCTTTCCCTCGTGCGTTACAGTAACCTATAGAATACTGCTTAGGCTCATCCACAGCGTGGGTCCACACAACAACAGTGGATCCATGATAGCTGCAACAGGCCAACAGACCAATCACACAGTTAGTTTCCCGTTTGCATTGTAATGGGAGAGAGTGGGGATCAGGGTATGGCGTGAGGCAGTCCTAATTGTCCCAGGGTAGCTAATTATAAAGGATGTAAATTGAAGAAATAAAGCCACATAGTCAATAATAGTATTTTTTAAAACCTGGAAATTTTAGCCCATTATCTTTCCAGCTGAAAAGCTTTAATTGAAAATGGCTAATCTTCCAGTGGGTTCAGGAAGGGTTTACAAGCTAATTGCTCTCTTTTCTTTAGGATTAACACTTTGTTCTGTGAATAGGGGTGGAGGGCAGCAGATGTGCAGCCTTTACTCTCTTTAATCCAAGTGCCCCACTGCCACAGATGCTCCCAGTGCTGTGTGGTGGCATAATGGAATCGCTTTCTTGCACATAAAGTGGTTGTTCTGAAATGAAATTACAGCTATCTATTAGGAAGGGAAAAATAAATTTCCTCCACCACACATCCCCATCACAAAAGACACAGCATTGGGCTGTGAAAATCCCTGATGGAAGTAAATCTTGCAGGAGAAAGAGCAGCTAACAGATGAATTTACCATTTTCCTTTTGTAACTGGTAGTCAGTGTCATTTGGACATGGGCAGAAAAGTCATTATCCCACAGAAGTCAGAACAAGATCCCACAAACCTGGGACCTGGCTGCTAAGCTCTAGGCTGGGAGAAGATTTAAAGGAGCCAGTTGGGAGAACAACTGCCTTCCATTTAAACAGAATGAAATTAATTCTGCTAACCACAGTGACAGCTACAACCTATTGCTCTCACAGACTGCACATAAAGCTAGCTGGGAATCTTGACTACCCGGACTAGATGGGATTTGCATAACATGAGGAAAAGAGGTTTGGCTTGATCCTGTGATCTCTCTCGGAGAGATGTACTTAAGGAGAGGAAGATCCCTAATAACAAAGGCAGAGTGAAGCCTGTTTCTCAGAAAGAGGGGAGGGGGAGAAAAAGTACGTTCAAAGACATCTTAAAAGAACAAAATAAGGTCACGGCCATTCAGCTCTTGCTGCTGCAGGGCAAGGAGGACCACCTCCTTCTTCACATGAAATCTGCCCTCCTGTTGCTCAGAAAACCAGGCATCTGGCACCTCCTTGCAAGATCCTGATTACCAGTCCCAAAGCAGTAACACACCTGTTGCAAAGCAACTTTTCATATTCCCATGATCAGATCAGGGAAGGCCACACCATCAGGAGGAACAGTGTGCCAGCCCACCCTACCCAGACTGGAGACCAGCAAAAAAAACCAGAGCGCTTGGGCCCAAAAGGTATAGGGAAAAGGAGGAAGCATTTAGTGTTTGAATCAACAAGTCAAGCTAATGTTTCATGTCATACTGTCTGAGCAGTATTGTTCAGGAAGGCACTTGGGAAGGGATCCAGCCCCACCTATATGAGCTGTCTAACAGCATCACCAAGGCTTCCCCTAGAATGGCCAAGGAGAAGGACATGTTTGCCTAGAGAACAGCTCATCTCAAGTCCCTTCAATTAAGTTCCTAACTTTAGCAATCTGTAAACTAGAGAGAAGATTAATCTCTTTTGACAGAACAGCAAATACAGCTCAGTAACTACTTCCCCTATTGCTCCTCCCCCTAAACCCTAGAATTTTCTGCTGAATCACTATTTAAAAGAACATACTCAAACCCAGGAAGGAAGCAGTGCAAACACCACACATACAAGAGCGTGAATTGCCCAAACCGGGCCAGGAGACACTTCAGAGACAGAGTCAGAGAAGTGGGTATTTGCTTTTATTTGGTGCGCCGGGTGTGGGGGATCGCTCCTCCAAAACACACACACCGGTACTCTCCACAACACAGTATTATGGGTTAAATCATGAATATTCATCACATCCTTTGGGACAGGTGTGGTTATACAAATTATTTCTCGGAAGTCATTAATATCATTAGCATATGCGCCACGCATGCGCTGCGTGTCCTGGTGGTTGAACTGAGAAAGGCTCCTCTTCTTCCTCAGGGATCTTTCTGATGAAGATTAGTAGTCTTCCTCACAATGCACTTTTCACCTCTCTCCCCAGGGCATGCGTAGTCTTTTGAGGAATGATTCAGCAGTTTCTGAGATGATCTTTGTCCCCCTCATCTTGACAAGATTAGGGCGAATCGGCTTCGGAATTAACATTTGCTGTCTGAATTAACATTTGCTGTCTCCTAATAGTTAACTGCGCTTACATGAGTTAGCTATTGACCGCCCCTTCCTCAAGTGTCTCAGTCAAACTCATGGAAGGAGAAGATACAAGAGTCCAGGGAATGGGTACCAGACTCAGAAATTTCAAAAGCTCAGCTAGTTTTCAGAAACTGAATTTGTGTAAAGTACAGCTCAATATTGCCTTTTCAAACCCTTCCTGGAACAGTCACAAAGTTGCTATCCTAATTCAAGCCTTTCATTAGCTAGTGAATTGGAATATTTAGTGTTCAAATGAAGATGAATTGTTGCCAGAGCATCATCCCGCATTCAGCAGTGATTTCGATCTTGCAGAGTATTTACTCAACTAAGGGAGAAAATCCTCAGAGCAAGCAGATGACAGAGACACATATCATGAGCATATGACAGTATTAAAATCTAGATGGATGCTGAGATACTAAAGGCATGGGTTAGGAGGGGATATTTTCAAAACGCTACTAACCCAGTGACCCAGTGTACGGGAATTCTCATTTGTACCTTTTGGTTACACATGAGAAGAAGCAGCAAGTGCACACTCTCTGTTACCTCAGCAGTTGTTCATATGATGAAATGCAGTAGTTACTTTTGCAAGAAGGCATTAAAAGTTAGAGATTTGTTCATTATTGCTTTCCTGGGTGTTGTTTCTGGTACTCAAAGGCACAAAAATCCTGCAGAAGCTGACTCTCTAGAGCTATGTCTCCTACTCCAAGAGTGTGTTTCTGTGCAAGGTCCACTGGGAACAATACCGAAAACCTTACTACTCCACAAAGATAAACACACAGAATCCAAGCCAGAATCAACACTGGATGAATTATGGCTAAAAAAACCAAGTTTTAAAGCTTTACATTTGGCAAAAAGATGCTTTGACTGTCTTCTTCTTTTCAAAGAAAAAAAAAAAAAGAAGCACAGAGAAAATTATTTTCTGAAAGCTGTAAGAAGCACTGTGAAGACCTAGTTTTGTAGTTTTGTGATCACCCACCTTCATATTAGCTGACATCCCTGACATGAAGTTACAGACCTACTGCAGAACAGAACTAGCATTACAGAAGTGGTCCCTAGAAAAAGCTTTTTGTAATAGAAATAATCGGTCCAATTACTTACAGAGTAAGTACAGAGTGATCACTTAAGAATATTTATTCTCCAAAATATATTGTACTATAAACCCCTTTTACTCATCTATTAATTTATTTCTAAGAAGCAGCACAAGGCTTAGTAGGATGTGGAGATTTGAGTGAAAATTATGGGACTGCTTTCTTTATAGCTGAGAATTGATGCACAAATGTCAGGGGACAGACAATAGGAAAACAGGTCTTGATCAAAATGATCAGACAAAGCAGTGAAGCCTACAGAGTCTCTGAACCAACAAGCAACACCTGAGGGATGGGTCACAATGGGGACATGAAAGCTTCCTTGCAAGATTTCAGGTGCACCCCTGCAGTAACCACACAGTCCTGGACACCATTGCATGCAGATGGTGCCCAGGTATGGCTGACTAACAACTACCTACATTTTATGTGGTGTTTCAAGGTAATTAAAAGCTTGATTCCTTTAGAAATAGCATTGTCTCAAGCCCATCAGGATGTTTTTTTAGGCAGTACTCGCACCATTGCAAAGGGTATTTGTGATCTGAATTGCAGCCACATTAAATACATTATTAAATATACAAAGCGTCATGCAGCTGTAGTTATCCCCAGAATGACTCACTCCTGGTGTACAGTGATTTAGCCAGAGGAGAAGGGTATTGGAGGAGGAAGGTGCAAACATTCTTCACAGGTCATTCCTGTAGCTGCCACATCAGTCCTCTCTCCAAGGCACTCTCCTGTCCCTTCTTCATGGAACCACTTAGGTTGGAAGGAACTTCCTTTGGATGTACTGCCATGAAGGAATCCCATGGACAAAGAAAAAAACTCCCCTTACTTGGGAAGCTTCCAACAACATAAATGTTCACACTGGGACCACATGGGTGAGGGAAGGTGGGGGCCTGTGGCTGTACCTGCTGTCCCCTGTGAAGAGGGACATAGTCACAGTCACTCCAGCAGCATCCACATCTGTTCATCCTGCCCAGGGCTGGGAGCCTCAGCCTCGTGGCCAGGAATCTCCTCTCTGCAGAGGGCAACCCAAGTGCACCAGCCTCCCTCGCTCTAAGAAGGTATTTGACAGGATTTGACAGTCAAGCGTAATTCCAGATGAAACACACCAGATTGAAGGATTTCTACATAATTAGGGATATAATACTGTATTTAAGAATCTCCTAAATACCTGCAGTTAACAGAGCGTGCTCGGTGGAAACCCATCTCCCATCACCAGGGACTAAAGCTGGCACTAAGTGGATGCAGATCTTCACTTTCTTTAATACCTCAGCAGCCAAAAAAAGTCCTTTCTAGAATGGGCCTAAGTCCACAGCAGATCTCCTGGACTGGATGCCCCAGTTCAGAGGCATCTAGTGTTCCCAAAACAGCAAAGTGGCTGTGCTGGTACCCAGGCTTTGGGAAAGTTTCTATAGCAACAGGACACAAAGAGAATTTAGGTGTTTATGTGGTGCAGCTGATTTACGCCATCACAGCTGTGTTTAAGTCATTGAGGCCAAGGGAAAAGCTTGAAAAAGTAAGATGCAATTCCCCATCAGAGGAGTTTTTCTGCTCTTTGTTTCATCCCCCCAACAGTTTTTAAGTCTCAGATTTTGTGTTAATAGGTCACTTTTCTGTTACCTCTTCCAAGGCCCATCCCTGGGTAGATGCTTTCTTTACATTCCACCTGTTGAAAGTCCATAGAATCCCAAATTTTCAAGCTTTCAGAAAGACCTCGTCCTGAGAGTAATGCAAGATGCACTCTTCTCAGAGCAGCAAGTGGAAACATTGGTTAGTTACTGGGCAGCGTCAGTTCTTACTGGAAAAGAACAGGACAGCTATGCACACACATCTTCTAAGTATACATCCAGATTTTCTGCAAAGCTGCCAGGCAGCAGTGGACAGCACCATCATCAGCTCTTCCTCCATGGGGCACCTTGGTGCACAGGGAGCTGCAGGGTGGGCAAATCTCTGCACTGAGACCAGGAACACACTGAACCGCAGCTCTGTACCATGAGGTCACAGATGTAAGGTTGGTGGGGACCTTCCCATGTGTTTTCTCACCAGCCCACAGACACGTACCTGCGATTAGCTCATCCTCACATCACTGCAGAGAACGCGTCTTCCCTGCCTAGCAGAAACCTCAGGACAGACATGTCACCTCAACAGGCTGATCTCAATGCTCAGATTAAAGGTGAAGCCTTCCTGCCACTCCAGTCCCATGCTGCAGCAGCCACTCCTTGATATGTTATTGCTCCCTCTGCCCCTGGACTGGCAGCCCCTGCTTGTCCAGGGGGATGGGTGCACAAGAGTGTGCGGCCCTCACACAACATACCGCCACTATGGAAACACTCGCTGGGGTGAAATTTGAGGCTCTGCTGGTGTTTGCAGCCCTGCAGGCTCCTGCCCCAGCACATTGCCTGTCCCCGAGCCCTGGGGTGACAGAGCAGATTTATATGCTCAGAAATGAGATGCTCATCTCTGTCATGGGGTGGAGGAAATGGCAGCTGCAAAGTTCAATGTGCGATTGGGACAGCTATGGCTTTTCCCAAGACAATATTGCTGCCCAGTTGCTGTCACAGCTTCCCTCCCTATCCTTTTGCCCTCCTTGGACTTTAACAAATTAGGAGTTTCACTTCAGTTTTGAAGTAGCAAAAGTTTCGAAGCAAGTGAGAGGTGACCATTCACTGTTTTCTCTCGCCTTTCTTACAGGTGAAGAGCTCTTGAAGGACGGTGTCACAAAGCCTTCCTCCCACTGCTACCTCACACCCCCCTCCCTGAAAACACTTGCTGGAAGGCAGTTAAAATTTTAAAAAATAATAAAATGGTGAAAAGGATAGGCAAGGAAGGGGAAGCATGGGGATTGAGCAGACAGCAGATTAATAGCCTGGCATTTATGGCAGTTTAATAATAGAGCTGTCACAATAGGAGAGATTTACTAATTGCAGAGTCATTTGCTATGGATTCCCATCAAGCTGCCATTTAAATCACTGTGCAGTTTTTAAGACAGCTTTTGAAACTGGGGAAGGGGGGAGAAGAGACAACACCCACAGTACTTATACAGCTAAATTTAGGAAAGCATTGTGTTTTCATAGAGATGACCAAGTCGATAAGGAAGCAAGAAAGGAGCCAGCAGTGCTGCGAGCCCAAAGGAGCTGGGGAGGAAGGTGGGCAGGGATTTGTGTCTGAGCCCCACCATATAATAAGCAGGTCTTACATCTGGGGACAAGACTCTGACCTCAAACTAAGCCCTGGAGAGTTTTACATAGCTTTAACCAGTGACCTGCTAATACCTCCAACATCTCACCAGGCACTGAGCTACAGCTCCAACACGTCTTTTTGCAGTATTAGTCAGCATTGGATTTAGGGGCAAAACATCATCTTAAACCACAGATAGAAGAGTTGTAATCCCTTGGGTCTGTCAGCAGGAAGGATCAGGTTGGTCCTTCTTCTACTGCCTTCAAAGTGAGCAGTAAGCTCCTAATTCGTACTTTCTCATCACACAGAGCCTCAACCTGAGGCATGCACAGCTATTTTTGTCAGGGGAACCTGGTGACAGAATGCTGCAGAGCTCTGCATGCCACCTCCACAGCTTCTCCATCGTGTCCCTGAGGCCACCAGTGCCAGGCCAGGGAGTGATTCACAGAGCTATGAGTCCTACTAGACTCATGATGCGAGGGTTGTAGGAAAATTAAACAAGTTGAGAAATTTTTCCAACTAAATCCTCAAGCGACAGTTGTTACCTGGTGAAAATACCTCATTCCAGTCAAACCTGATGTTCCTCAGCCTTGACCAAAAGTTTCCAGCACAGCCTGGAGAGAATTAAAACCAACGCAAGTGCAAGCAAGAGGCCTGAATAAGGGAACCACAGAACAGAAGATGATTCTCAATCAGGAAATAGAGCCTGGAACTTTATATACTAGAAGGGCATGCTTAACTTTTGGGGAAGAAAAAGGGCTCTCAGCACTATCAGGAGCAGTTCTGCATCCAGCAGCCCTTTGCCCCACACTCCCACCCTCCCCAGCATCACTCTCTGGGACACATTTCCCCCAGAATAAAATGGGGCAGCTGTCCTTTGCACCCTAGTCCTTGCACCTGCAGAGGCACAATAAACAACCACCACCACCAGGATGCTGAGAGAGCCTCAGGCCAGTCAGGTGGGCTCCACTTGGCACCACGGGAGAGGTGGGGGAGAAGCTTTTTGGGGGCCCAGAGCAGTGATGCCATCCCATCTCAAGCAGCAGCCCAAGGGGAGGCCGTGCCTTCTCTGTCATACATGTTCTCATAGCTCAGCTGAGAGGTTGGAGAAAAGGCTGTTTTATTCCTCTTTTCCTTTAGGGATACAGAGCACTCTCAGAAGTTCAGCCAGGACTTTGCAGATCAACAACAATTAGCA
The DNA here is from genome assembly GCA_013397775.1 of Eulacestoma nigropectus. Taxonomy (NCBI): domain Eukaryota; kingdom Metazoa; phylum Chordata; class Aves; order Passeriformes; genus Eulacestoma; species Eulacestoma nigropectus. The sequence continues at coordinate 58,569 of VZTE01001421.1, read as the reverse complement.
GCCTACAAGGGTGCATGTTCAGGCTTTTGCGGCATTTCAATTCTGCTGTCATTTAATAACCACCCATGACTCAGGTTTTCCTCCCACATGCTGTGGCCCAGCACTCCTGATCTTTTTCATCTATTTGGATCCACTGGTACAGAAGATAAAAATGTGTTAAACAATACTGCTTTGCCATTGCACCTGCAACTAATCTGACACACCAAGAGCATGATTTGATCAGGTATTACATTTTGTCCTGGTCTCCAGACTGTTGTTCAAATACATTTGCAAAAAGGATGCTGTATTAAGGTAACATATAGCTCTTCTTATACTTTCTCTGAGGACAGGACAAGGCAGCGCCAGCCTCCATCCAGCCCCAGCATCCAACTCTTGCTGCAGCTGTTTCTAAACGGTTTTGGCCTACCAGGAACACATTTAGACACAGATGAGAACTATTACATGGAGTTTTCTTCTCAGAGGGAATCAATCCCCATTTTACATTTAGCAGAGATAAAAGGTCTGAATAATAATTGATTTTATTTTATGGGATGTTATACAATGAGCATCCTTAAACAGAATTCAGTTATAATGAACATACAGTACAAGATGAGTCTTCACTGAGGCAAATGCCATTGCCTAGGGACAAGTTCAGATTCTAAGTAACATCAGATTCATTACTCTGAATCTTAGATGAGGCTCTTCAGTCATGTTAAGTCAAATGTACCAACATTTATGTTCCCCATGCATTCCTATCAAGATGAGGACAATGTTTACCACCAGCTCCCTTGCTAATTGAATGCCTCCTACTGCGCCTGTTTCACTTTGGAAAGTCCTTTTCCTTCTGTGTCTTCCTGTCAATTCATCTGTGGTACTTGGGAAATCTTGCCTCAGGCTTTGCAGTGAAATTTGGGTCAATGGGAGAAGTTAGGACCACTTCTCTTTGCTTCCCTGAAGAGCCACCCCAGTGCCCAGGTTTTGGGATCCTTCTCATGCTGCTCCAGTTTGGAGGCCACGGCTGGCAGCCTCATCACTGGTCCCTCCTACATCACCATAGGCACTCGCCTGCTCTGGAGGGGAGCGTTTGCTTGTTTAGACAGGTTCACCCCATCACCCTTGGCCCCAGGATGTGGCTCTGCTCCAGGAGCTATGGGGACACATCTTCCCACCCTCATTAGCACAACCCACCCTCAGCACTGCATTGTCTGCCACCAGACACCACCTCTCTATGGGTTACAAGCCCGAGGAGTTAAGTCGCCCAGCCAGCAAGCTGGAGAGCAAACACAACTAACCAGTGAAAGAAGTTTTTTTTTAATCCTGTGAAAATGCTGGGCTCACGTAGGGGCAAAAGAGGATTAAAGCAGTGTTTAAACTAAATAAGTGAGGGCTGGGGATGTAAATTTGGAAAGTCCCATTTAAAGCAACTCCCAAGACTGATGAGGCAAAAATTAAGGGGTAAATACGAAGATTAAGAAGAAAAATATAGAAAATTACTAAGGGGAAACACACACAAAAACTGAGAGGTTTTTTCAGTTTGCTTTTTCTTTAATGTTAGGGTTTTGCCCATATTCCCTCCTTAACCCATCGTCAAAGTCTGAGCTTCAGTCTTACTTTCCTCATGCATGGAGTAGGGGAATGAGGGAAGCAAAAAAATGAGGCTGCTCTGGAGTCTGTAGAGCCTAAGATGCTTCAGCAACCCTCTACTGAGTTTAGCCATCACATATTAATACGAGCTGTGTCTGATCAGAAACTGAGTAATTAGAACAGCCTGGAAGGTTAATGGCATGCATCACCTACCATCACCTCATTAAAAGAGAATCCATAATCCAGACACCAATATTGCACCTGATTAGTGCAAACTCACAGCGTGATAGATGGCAGAGCCGACTCTGAACCCTAACGAAGCTGCACACAGGAGCTGCTCCCCAATCACACAAGAGATTGCCAGCATGACTTGGATGGTGGCGTGGCTCTGCCTTCAGTTTTATAACTCCAATTTTTCTTTCCAGGAAAGAATAGGAGGAGAGGGCCAAAAATGCCATGCTATTCCCACACCCCAGGAGAAATTCCACAGAATGTAGAGCTGTCCATTCATTGTAACTTTAGTGCTGGACTTCATGGCATCAATGAAACTCAGAAAACTGGAGTGAAGATTGTATGGAGTCTTACCTAAAAATCACACAGGTCGCACTTTTATTCATTGCCACACTTCAAACTGTTCAGTAGAGTTGTGCCATGGATTTCTATTTTGACACAAACCAGCCTAAATAACACACATTAAAGATTTCCTCCTGATAACTCCTTATGCAGAACATCAAGCACAACACAAAGCAAAAACCCTCCCCAGTCCAGCAAGTACCTCTGCAGTAAGTACATTACAGTTTCGCTACATTTCAGAAGGATAACACTGCTTCCAAACAGTTCACTATGTTCAAAGATTGTCCAGTCAGGAAGAATTTTAAAAAAAAGAGGGAAAACATCCAACCCCACTAAGCCTGATCGGTTGTCACTGGTTGTTTCCCATTAAGTTAGTCCACTGCTCAAATGAGAAACTGAGAAACCTGTGTTTCCTTGGCATAGAAACCAAAACAGCCAAGAGGAAAAGCTGTTGACAAGGATGTGGTATTTGGATTATAACTTGCAGCTGGGAGGAGAGCTGAAGTAAAGCAATCCAGTCCTGCCAGTTGTTTCTCTGCCATGTAGCTCCAAAAATCCTCCAAGTTTGAAGACCAAAAGAAAAATCCCTTGAGGAAGAGAAGCTCCCAAGCTAGAGAGGGGTGAAGGCAGTGAGACTCAGCCACCAATCTCCCAAGGACAAGATGTTTCTGCTGTGCTTCAGCTGCCTTTTAGAACTTTGATCTAATTGGATTCTCAGTGTGGAAAACAGGGTCTATCTTCCACCACAGTGCTGCACAGCCCTGGAACGTCTGGCTGACTACACCTTTCCCTGTGACAGGATGAAAACCAGTTGAAGTAAGCAGCACTATTTCCTCTCTGTCCTAAGGACAATCTACAGATCCCCTCATCTTGAAGTTGAGGGCAGCAGACAGTTTCTATGGCATCTCTTACCTCCACAGACCCTTCTTAAGAAGCACGTGAGAGCCTGGATGCTTCTCCATGTGACAGACACCTGTAGTCGTGGACTGAGAGCGATGGCAGTGCAGGAAGTGATCCCAGAGGCAATGGCTGAACTTACCCAAGCCATTGTTTTCCACTGGAACTGAAAGAGAAGTTACAAGACTTTCTCCTCCCATCACTCTAAATCTAGAATTTCTTTAAAAGCTTAAACTCTGCATTTCTGCATTATCTGAAAGTGCCAAGAGCAACCACCAACAGGTGACCAGGAGGCAGTCTCCCACCATGATCATTCCAGCTTCTTCCAGGCAATGTCACAAAAGACAGGCTCAAAATGTGCCAGTATTAGTAGCCTGCTGGGTGTCTGCTCAAAAGATGTGTTCATTAGCAATTGCACCTCTACTATTTTAACTGCAAACAGGACCTGTGATCTGCATTTATGCTGTTTGCAGAGTTCAGAGCAGACACTGCTTGGGAAGCTGCCTCCATGCATCATTACCAGCACTGCTCAAGCCACAGTGCAGCTGCTAATTAGCAATCAATTTATGTTTCCAATTCTAACATCAATATTAATTTGAAACTTTTATTAATGTCATAGGGAGACGCCTACAAGTGTAGCACGAGTACTGCTGACCTTTCAAAGCAACTAGAGAAGGGTCACAAGAGATATTCCTGTCTCATTTATATATTCCCCCAGGTAACGCTGGTGCTGAAGGGCACAGTCAGAGGGATGGGTCACATTTGTGCCGACAGCCCAGCAACTGCGGCTGCTCTGGCTGCCACCAGGGCCGATGGCAAGGCCAGTCCGCTGTACCGTGCTGGATCCATGAGCTGGAGGAGCTCTGGAGCCATGAGCCAACTCTGCCCTCTTGCGATCACAGCCAGGCTTCCAACCTCTTCCCCCTCCCCGTACATCAGCGGGGAAGAGGGCTCTTCTCCAGAAAAGCACCTAATTCCGACACACATGTTAAATTTATCGTTTATTTTTTGAACTCTCCAAGAGACAGAAGCCACTGGATGACGGTGGGACTTAGTAGACTCCTCAACAGAGCAGGAGACCTTCAGGGCAAATCCTTCTCCTCTCTGGGAACAGCCCAGACCTCAGGTTTGCTCCACGCTTTGCAAGAGGGATTTAGCCCCGTGTTTGGCAGTGCCCAGCACTCTGCCTTTGCCTCAGGCTGCAGCACTGCAGACATAGGGCTGCCTGTAGGGAGCACGCTGGACACACACGCAAGCCTCTAATATCCTGGGTATGTATACAGGCTCTTCAGCTCAACTAATCTCTAAAAAAGGCTGGAGAAACCCGTCCCTACCATCATGTCCTCATCCTTTCTTACCGCTCACCAAAGCCAAGCCAGCTCCACAATATATTCCTGCATGTTCCATCCCAAGGCAAGGGCTGGCTGGAAAATAAAGACAGGAAGCCCCTTCATTTCATCACCTGTAAAATCTCATTTTCCCTTCCAAAAAAGAGCATCAATCGTTTCAGAGGCTGCTACACCAGGGCTGAGCCTAAAGCTGCAAAGGAAAGCAGCGCTGTGCTCCAGCCTCGCCTGCAATGCGTGGAGCTCCACGAGGGAGCAGCATGTCCCTTCAGTTGGGAGTGCTGGTCTCCACAACTCCTTTTAAAATGACTAACGGAGATCTGTAGGAGGACAACGGGGACAGAAAGGGATGTAGGTTAATATTTTTATTCTTACACGCACATATATACAGGGTCACAACAAGACCCTTTTCTTTCTGTAAGAAAGAGGGTGCTGCTGCAATGCACAGTTGATTTTTTCTTGCTTTGTTGTCTGTATAAGCCAACCTACCAGAGTAAATAACTGCTAGACAGTTTAAAAATAAATTATTTTAAAAGCCCAATCAGCAAAAACAAGCACCACCCCAAAACCAAACAAAAACACCAGGTGTCAGGGGGAGTTAGGCTTCAGAACATATTTCAATCTGGTTACACCAGGCTTTTCAGGATTCACAAGTCAGGTATTGAAGCCAGGAGGGACTGACTTGGCCAACATAATAACTTGTTGATAAAACAGTCAAGTCCAACAGCACAGGATACCCATTATCTTTTCCTTTCCCAGCCTTTTGACAGCAGTGAGATCCTATTTTGACATTTGCCTTTGCTGGTCCCCTCATGTAAACTCAGCAAGATACAAAAATTCATGTGCTAACTTGAATTAAGTCTCACAAAGAGTAAAGAAAGAAAAAAATTAATATACTTCAGCCCCTGAAGCCAGGACTTCTTGAAGGCACAGAGCAGTCAACTAGAAGGTGACAGGGAGTGGGTTAAGACAGTTCACACAAGAGCTTTTTGCACCATGGTATTGATTATGTGAGGAGTAAGATTACAGTGTTATTTCCACTGAGTTATGCACCCAGGACTGCTCAATCAGATCCCTACCAGATCAGCACCCATTCATTTTGTGGTGATGGACATACAAAAGGCCCTCACACAGTGGCAGCAGCAAAGCTTTACAAACTTCAGTAGGAAACAGTGGAGTGGGCACTGCGTAGTGCCATGGAGGGTAAGAGAACACAGCACAAAGGAGGAGCAGCACAGGTTATTTATTGTCAAGTAATACTATCAAGAATATTTACTCAGTATATGTTGGAAAGTGAACAGTGATCACTACTTTATGAAAGACCTTGTAACTCTGGCTGAGCATGAAAGTGGAATATAGCAGAAAGCTGCAACATGTCTGCCTGGGAGCTTGGGGATAATGCACAAAATCCCCACCATCAGCTGCTGCACCACCAAAGGAATGTGGGAGAAACTGGTAATACATTCAAGTGCCACCAAAATATTTATATACATATATATATACCTACATATGTCTCTCCGCAGAAGCTTGTTACATATGTCTCTGTCACATTATGTCACCACTGCATGTCACTGTTTAGACAAAATGACAAGGAAGGTTTTGAGCAAGGGTTTAAAAGTTCTGTCAGGGATGAGGATAATGAGGGATGCCCTCATCAGTGCTATGAGGGAAAAGAAAGGGAATAGGAATATCTCAAGGAAAAAGAAAAAAACCTCATAAATATCAGCACTTACCCTTCACAATGTTGTTTCAGAAAGTGTCAGAAAAACCCAACCTCAAGGAACATCACCTGGTACAGGAATTACTCTTTAGAACATACAACTCTTTCCAGCTAGGATGTTTCCCAGGACTAACTTGTAGAAAAAACACTCTAAGGCTGCAGTCCCACACTGTTGGGGCCTGGCCCAGAGTCCTGCTAGGGGTGGCCATAGAGAAGTGTAGGTATTCTCTGGGAAGAGCGTTTTGGTCATTGCCCAAATACCTTTTGTCAGCTCCTGTGTTCTGATAGCTAACGCACAGACGTTTAGCTTGGTTGGTTGGTTTTTTCTGTGATATTCAGTAATCTCACCCAGTTTTGTAAGGCCTCCCTCCCACATTTTCCCCCTCCCAGATATACCAGGCATAGATGGAGCAAGAACTCAGAGTGACAGATGAAGTGCTGGCTGCCCCAGCCCCTAAAGACATACACACCCACACTAGGTAGAGCTGCTCCAAGAATTAGCACTGAATCTCAGATCTGTCAAACTCAATGAATGCTGATTAATATAACCTTTTAATTAATGGATTTTAGCAAGTAAAGAAAGGAAAATTATAACACTGCCCAAACTGCTGCAATGGTTGATGTGGATTGGAGAGTCAGCTTCCCCTGTCCCTTCACCTCCCAAAGCCAGCCTCTTACAAAGCATTTCATCTACATTTTCTGATTTCAACCAGAGGAGTTTAAAAAATGCAGTAAACCCAACTGTGCCATGTCATTCCATCAAAACGTCTCTCCCACAGCAACCAGTTGAAAGGCTGCTTGATACTTACAGAAGAGTCTTACAGATCAAAGCACACCAAGCTTGCTTAGACATGCCTGCTTTCCAAAAGGCTTGTCTGGATATCTCCTGATTAGCTCCGAGTCCAGCGCAGGTCAACAGCAGATGAAAGGCAGGCATTTAGCAAGCACCAAACTGCTACAAGACTGCACTCCCCAACTTCTTACTCAGTCCTGTACTTGCAACTGCCTTGCTCCAAACCTCCTTACTTGCATCCCAGAAATTTGGATGTCAGCAGGTCAAAGGCAACAGTGTTGTCTCCAGTTGGGACTCACCCATGCTGGACATCCTACATCTTTCTTGCTATGACACACCAGCTCAGCAAGTTCCACATCATTAAGGCTATAATGTTTAATTTATTATCATTATTATTATTACTAAAAGAGTGGTTAACATTTCCAGGATTCCTGTTGGTCACCCTGCAGCCACTGAAAACACACACACACACACACATACACACAGCAGCCTCAGCTCCCAACACTAAACACTGAGCAGACAAGTTGCTCATGGCAGCCGTGTCACTTCCCTTCCTGGGGGACAGGAATGAAAACTACGGCGGTGCAATAGCTTAACCCCAGTCAGTCCAGAGCCAGCATTAACACAAGCCAGCAGAGACATCATGATCATACAAGATTCTTGTTCCCCTACTAACAACAGCCTAATGGAAAATTCCAGTAATATTTAAGGATTCTCCCTACCCACATACTCTAACTCTACTCTGATATCCAAGTAGAAATAGGGGACACAAAAATCCATCAAGGAATCCCTTTATGACCTGAAAAAGACAAGATCTGTAGAGATTTTCAAAGCAAATTCTGTTCCTGCAGAGCCCCACAATCAGGGGACTTCAATGAGAGACACACACATGCTGTGCCATGTGTAGGTGCTCCGTGGAGGGATGTGTTTCCCTCATTAGGGAGATCACAGTCTCCCATGGGCTTTGGTGGCCTCCAGAGTACATTCCTCTGGAGCATCGCTCTCCTGGATGGCAGCAGCACACCACACTTTAACCTCTGTAATGCAAAGATCAGGTCTAAAAGCCTGAAGATTTCTGACCTCCCCAGGCAATGTGTACATGGAGTTGAACTACTGAGTGACACAGGTGCCAGAAGGTAACACTGAGTGACACCGGTGCCAGAAAGTCAACGCTCACTTACAGCCCTGCAACCCCACCACAAAGAATAAACCACAGACTCAGAGGCAGCAAGCACTGCTGGCAGAGCATAGGAGGTTTGTTATGGAAGCACACAAAGGTATACTGTTCTTCTACAACAGCATCATTTAGGAGGTGTTTGGGAGATCGAAGGTCCATAGGAAAGAGGTAAGACGTAATTAACGGGATAACAGAAAGCAGTATGTAGTAATTAGCTGGATAACATGTTCATACACATAGCTTGGAAACAGAAAAGCAAAGGATGAAGTTGTAATTGTCAGAAAATATGGGGAGAAAAAAAATTTTAAAAAATATATCACTGCGCTTTGGCCAGATGCATCAGGAAGTAAAAAGATTCTTAATTCTTACAGATTTTGAAAGAAGTAAAAAGTTTGCTGTCTTTAGGGGATCCAGATTTGGATGAACTGGGTTACTAACTGCAATTTCTATTGTATATCACCGCTGTGTATTTGGATTCTGTGGCTTCTTGAAGGTAAACAGTTTTCTCAATAATCAGCATGCAAAAGGCTTAGAAAACTACAAATAAACCTTCAGCTGAGGCTCAGAAACACAATACCTGTTAGAACAGTGATCCAAGCCTCTGATCTCTTTCTCAATCCAAACTTCTTCGATACTCATAAGGTAATATCTCCCTAGCCCTGTCCCTGCCTCCCACCCCAGAGGATGGGGATGACTGCAGTCCCTGCTGCAGCAGTGTTGTCCCCAGCCAATTCCTCTATCAGGAAGAGGACAGGAACATGGAAAGCCTGCGAAATTTAAGTAAGTAGTAAAACGCCCAGATGAAAAGATTATTCAGTACATTAAAACATAATTATGGCCAGTTAGGAAGTTAAAGCATATGGATCATAATTTTAGATCTCTAGAGAAGACAGAGCAGTGGGTTTGGCTTTCAGCACAGCACATGGCTGCTGTCCATAAGGAGGACAGCACAGACACCTTTATAGAAGGATAGAGGAACATCCCAAGGTATTTGGTGGGGGCAATTACTTCCAGTTATTTTGTTAAAACCTGCATAGTTTACGTCACCTATAAGTGCAATTCTTAAGGTTGTTTTCGTCAGCATTAAGAACAGCAGGAATCAAAGACTTAAAAGACAACAGAAAGAGCAAGAGAAAACAGCCCACTGCCACAGCAGACCACTCACCACTGCACTGTCTCATGCAGAGATTAGACACCAGGAGCAGTCTGCAACCCTAGTCAAGCAGAACAAAAAGTCCTGCTGTTCCAGAAAAAAATAAAGCCAAAAAAAATAAAGCCGAATAAAATAATTACTTCTCAGGGATGACTCAGGTTCTCCCAACAAGCACCCACCTCACCAACAATTTGGTCACTTGAAGAAGCCAGAGTGTGCCATCATGCCCATGGCACACCACCATCTCCAAACTGCTCCAGGTGTGCCCAAGGAGACACCTTCCCACTGCATTTTCCCACAAAGTCCCAGCTTCTGCAGCATGTTAAATTTTACTATACTGCTGCCTTCAAAGCACCTAATCAAGACCATCACTCTTCTGATATCCTTAGTCGCCAACAAATAAGACTTGAACCCACTGCTTTTAACAGGCAAGCCCTAGATCTGGTTACAGGAATAAGCCTCCAAAGGGCGATCAGCCTTATCATTAGAAGCCCATAACTAGGGAAGGGAACAGACATGCCACCTCTTTTTCCTCTTCCCAACTCAAACCCAGGAACACAGAGGCAGTCAGGGGAACGTAGAAGTTTTGTTCAGTCAATGAAATATCAGGTGCAAGATCTGCAGAAGAGCTTAAACACAGACCTCAGACATGCATCTCACAACCCACCCTGCTCCCTCATAGGGACATTTGAAACAAAACAAATGATGAAAGGTTAATTAAGCCACAAAACAAACTAAGACTCTGGTTAGCAGTACAATTACCTCGGAGTGCCCTCCACCGGAGGAAGGTCTGCAAGAAGTGCATGCTCTTTTTCCTCAGTCCCGGAGGAGGTGGCAGCATTAGCAAGACCAGGGCTGCTCCACAGCTTGCTCACAACCACTCCGATATTCCCAGCCTCCTTCAAGCCCCAGCACTACCTCGGTCCAGCCTGCGCAAAGTGCACCTGGTCTGCTCTGCTAGTCACTGAGGGGGAGTCTGGGGCTTCTCTCTCTCATGCTCTCTCTCTCCAAATAGGCAATTAGCATGAATAATTACAGCTCTGATAATAATACTCAGACACCTTTGAGCAAGAGGGAAAAGACTGTAATTAACTCTTTCTCAAGGATCAGAGGAAGTTGAAACAGTGCAAGCCTAATTATCTTCTTCTGGGATGCCTCCTGGCTACCAAGAAGCCCCGGAACATGCAGGAGGCAGAGGTCAAGTAGCATTCTATTGGAAATCTCTCCATCCAACCTAATTTTATGTGTCTGCTACCTAAGTGATTATTAGATGTGCAAATGTACACAAGGGGGAAGAGAACCCACAGTTTCCCCACACTGTGCTAATCAGCAAGGGGCTGTCCATTGCAGCATTACCCCATGATGAATCTTTGGCTACTGAGGACTTTGGAGCAGTCCCTCTCCTGGGGGACACGTTGTGGTGATGTGTGGATCCTTCTATGCACAAAGCACAGCCATACCAGCTCTCAGGAGACCTGACCCCAGGCTGGAGAGGGAACCAATGGCCAGACAGGCTCTCACTATAAACCCAGCACAAAGGCACTCCCACTCCAGAGTTTTCTTCCTGCCCCATCCCCCAGGTCACAAAGCTGGGGGAAAACACAGAAATGATGCAGGTGAGGATCAGCTCAGGAGGGGAACTGGGGTGAGCATGTTTAATGTGTCTTTGCATCAAACTGGCTTTGCCCCCCTCCCAAAGCCTCTCCTAGCAGGCAGGTGGGACGGGCACATGTGCATGTCCTGGTCCCAGTTCGTTCCAAGAAGGAAAACACACTACATGCACCTCCCCCAAAGGAGTTCTAGTCAGTTCAGAGACTAAAACAATGGGTGGTGGTCCTCTGCGATAACTGCCCCAAATTGCCCAAGGCTCTGAAAGGGTGCATGGATTAGATGGCTGCTGTAACATACCCTCTTCATGCACTAAAAAATGTGATAAATCGAGTTATTATACAATCCTGTCATGCTTTATTGCTATTGCAGTACGTGGAGATGTTATTAGAGTGCTGCAGTAGAGCAGCTGCCCCCCAAACACTCCAGTCTCTTATGGAAAGAGCACAGGTTTTGTTAACATCTCCTCTTATGTTCCATTGATCTGAAATATTTAAGAGTGGAAAAATTAACGTGTTTATGAACCCTTATCACTAGTCTTAGAAAACCTGCTGAAATGTTTAAGTCTCTAGGCATTTAAGCATTAATTTTTATATTACAAAGATTCCGCATAATTCTTTTATTTATGAAGTCAAGGTGCTCACGGCACTGCAGAATATAATCAAGCATATTAAAAAACAACATCATATAAATAAAATAATTTCAGATATTTAGCGATTTTGTGAGACTTTACCAAGATGTTGTATATCATATGTATTTTAACTTTCTTTACTTCATCTACTATTTTACTACAGAACTACCTTTTATTTTGCTAATTTCTTGAAAACTGAGAAGGTAAACATATTCCTATAGACTGCCTGAATCTCACAAGTTATTATGTATATTAGCTTCCCTGTAACATGAATAGTTCCATGAGCATTAAGTAGACTAAGCAGTGGAATAAATTGAAGCTTCTATATTAAGACCCAGCCCCTGAAATGGTAATTATTAATAAATAGTATGACTGATACGGCTCAATGGTTATAATACTGGGGTCTTAAAATGCTGTTTTGTTGTGAAAAACTATACCTGGCGTACCCACACTTATGGTGTGGCCTAATGTAATTTCAAGAGTTGGTTAAGTTTGAAAAAGAAACGGGCATTTAGGGCTTGAATTTTAATTTTGCTATGACCTGATTGCCAGGGCAGGCAGTCCAGCCTTGGCTCTGGATTCTTTCCAGCTTTTGTGTTACCCTCAGCATCTCTGACCCAGCAGGCTATTTATGTGCTATTAATGGACACTGGAGGTGGAGGCACACACAAGGATTCTCCTATTGAAAATGTCTTTCCCACAAGCTGGATGTGGCCCCAGAGACAGGGAGGGTCTCAGTGACGCTCCACACCACAACGGCGACAGTCGCTATCATGCTGTAGTGGGAGCCAGGGCCCACAGGGATCCACTGCTGCCAGCCTGGGAGGTGTTTGAGGTCTTGGATGTGCGTGTGAAAGTGTTATGGTGAGGGCCTATTGGCAGAGGGCAGGACCACCCACAGTTCTGCACTCCACACCTGAACAGGCAGCCACAAAGAGGGGTTTGCACAGATCTGCACCAAAGTACAGCCTTGGGAGGTCAAGTGAAATATCCCTAATGGATCTGTCAGGGATGACATTATAACCTATGGGGAAACTGCAGCACAGACATTTGGAGACAGTAAATTGGTCTGCAAGCAGGAGCCTCAGCTTTAAAAACAGAGATGGGGGGCTGTTCAGAAGTCTGGGGCTTTGTGGCTTCGTCATCTGGTTCCAAGTCTTAAAGATGCTCTTTGATTCACAACTTTTGGTTACTACTGATCTGCCTAAACAGGAGTGAGTGGTGCAGCCCATTGTGGTCTGCTCTACACACTCATGTAACCAGCTGCCTTCAGGTGTTACATTGCTAAAATCTACAGTGCTTTCAATTAACACATAGCAAAACCATTAGTCATGTTGTCTTGACAAATAATTGCTCTCTCTGGCTCCCTTCCACATCGATGTGAGTTTCCATTTAATTTATGGGCCCTAATAAAACATAAAGAAACCAAGACTAATGCTTCATCTGTTTCCTAAGCTTTTCCAACTTCTTTGGTGGGGAGGGGAGCTGGCACTTCACTGTCTTATGGATCTGAGGGAAGAATGGCTCATCCAGCAGCAGACAGGGAGTTTGCAGCAGGGCAAAGGACAGACTCACACCCTCTGAGTCACATTTGGCATATCTGCAGGGTGGGGACACGATCACCAGCTCCAGCCCCTGCTGCACTGGAATGCGCCTGCCTGCCCCTTGGCTGAGCCTCCCACGCATCCCATGGCTGTGCAAGGTGCTTGCCACAGAGGCACGAGATGAAAGGAGAAGGATGCAAACATCAGAGGAAAGGGAGAGACTGTGGGATAAAGAAAACACAGCTAGTTCCTTGCTAATTATTCAGATCCCATGCCTCGCCTTATCCAGCAGCTTCACACAGGAAGCACAGCCAAGGATAGCTGGGGAAGGAAGAAGGTGCTTTCCAGTGCTGGGGGTTCCTGCTAGCCCTGCCTCTGCCACCAGTAGCATGTAGTCCACGGCCCTGATGCCCCAGAGAACAGGTTCAGGTGTTGCAAGCTCTCAGCTCACCCATTCGGAAACACAACCCCCGTAACAACCACAGAGCCCACTGGGCCCAAATTCACCCTATGCATGTCCACACACATCCAGTGTGTGATCAGAGACCAGCACACTCAGGGTCACCCCACACCTGCCCCACAATGGGCACAAGGCCCTGCCACATGCAGAGACCTGGCAAACTTCTTTGCACAAATGACCAGAGAGAGCAAATTAAGGCAACGAGCAACACCCCCAAAAACAAAAGGCTGAAGAAGCAACACTTGCGTGATTACAAAAACTTGAACTGAAAGCTGTTCAAAAAGCATCCAAAAGAGAAAGGGAAGAGGGCTGCCGAGCCTGACTCCCCACATAAAGTCTCTCTGCTGACAAGTTTGCCTCCAATTTGCAATTCTTGTGTGACTGCACCCAGAGTCGATGCCAGCCCTGTCTGATGTCTCCCCTCACACAAGTAATCACTGGAGTGAGAGGCCATACTTGGAGGGACAGAACACTCAGAGACAGCTGTCCCACTGCTCCCCACTGACTTGGGCAGTGCAGGAGCTGGGACTGATTGCCATCCACGGGCTGAGCCCCAGTCCTTTCCCAGCGGTGCCACAGGGCGAGAAGCAGCTCTGAAGCTGCCAGGTTCTTAAAGTGCTGCAGCCTGGACAGCCTTGCTCTGCGCTTTGAGGTGGTGTGAAAGGCTTGAAAGGAAAAGCAAAGAACTGTGAATCTCAGCAGAAATGGGGGTTGTGTTATTATACCCCAGTACCAAGGGAGAAGACTAAATAATTAATCACAAAAGCAACTGAGTGTTAACGAGCTGCACAGGATCAAACCGCATGGAAGATGCAAAGGCCCCCCAACCCTCTTCAGTGTGCTGACAAGCCTCATTTTAATAACTTGACTACCAAAGCTGAGAGGATATGCCACAAATAAATAAATGTATCCCAATATCCCCCTTGGGCTTCTGCTGGGGATCAGGTTGACACCTTTGCCACCAAAGGAGCCAGTTCAGAGCATGTTTTGCGGGGTGGAGTCCTGAGATACACTGAGGTTTTGGGCGGTCATTGCAGAGGTCTTCTGCACATGTCACACCACTCTCTCTGTAGCTTCAAGGAAAGGGAGGATATGAATTTGGAATAGGAAGAGCAAACACATAATACTGCTTCAGTGCCATCCCTAAATAGCAGAATCTGACTGTGCAGAACTGAGCAGCAGCATCCAGGAGCTGGCAGGGATAACATGAGATGGGAAGGGAAATACATGGACATGCCTCTCTTGGATGCTCTGTCTACTCAGCCATACTGAGGACAGATCATAGAAACATTCAAATTGTGTATTACCCTGCATACAGTTTATCCCTGTGCAGACTACAGGGCTATCATATACTACTAATACTAGGACACAAGCAGTAAAACACAGTTTAGACAGTACCAGCATTAAATCACCTTCCCAGCACACCACACCAGACCCAGCATACATCTCTGTTACTGCAGCTTGTGATGGAGATCTTAAGTACTAACACTTGCATCACAGTCCCTTGCATCAGGCTTTCTCCATCCTACAGTGAGAAA
Source organism: Eulacestoma nigropectus (assembly GCA_013397775.1). Classification (NCBI taxonomy): domain Eukaryota; kingdom Metazoa; phylum Chordata; class Aves; order Passeriformes; genus Eulacestoma; species Eulacestoma nigropectus. Next base: position 43,566 of record VZTE01001421.1, on the reverse strand, counting down.
GGGCTGTGCCAAGTAGGATGAAAGACCATGTGGATTCCATTGTGCCAACAGCTACAGCAAAACAAATTCTAAATAATCATATATTCTGCTTATACAGCACCATGGCTTCCAAAAGGGCTTTGAGAAGTTAAACTGACTGGCAGGCAATAGGCAGGGTTCTGCAATCCATCACTCAGATGCTACAGTTTGATAGGAAATAAGGATCCTGCTTAACGGCCCAGAAGGAATATATAGAACTTAAGGGTATTCACACACTCAGTGCAGCGCACATGCATACACCACCTTCAGGGATCCTCTACAGGAGCTTGTTTTGGCTCTAGTAACTTTATCCTGTAAAGTCTGAATGGGTTGATTCCTATGCAGCTGAGTGTGGGAAGATAATTCAAATAAGACAGTGAGATGGGCTTTTCTACAGCTTCTATGAGATTGCAGGGCACCAGCCTCATGAAAAGAGCCGTGTGCTGATGTCAGAATGATGCTTCTGAAAAATCCCTGTAATGAAACACGAAGCCTTCTCTCCTCCACCATAGTATCAACATCACAACTCTGGTTAAATTAAGGAAAGTCATAATCTAAAACAATACTCAACATTTGGTGTATTTCCAATATCCAAGTGTAATCCTATGGACACCAAAAGAACTTAAATCCAGTGTATTTTACAGAAAAACACAACAGACTATGGAATTACTTCCTCTGCCTGCATCTCTTACTAAGACCGAAAGAGAGCAGAGTGAATTTTGTAGGCTTGCCCATCAAGGTATGCCCACAAGACACGAGCAGGGTCAAGATTTACCAGGGACAAGAACACCACAAACAACAGGATGCTGCAGGACATGTTCGCAGTTGTAAAAGCTGATCTCATCGCACAGGTGGGGGCAGAGAACTGAGACTTGGTCAGCAATTCAGAATTTACTGAGACACTCACTGGCTTGGGGAGGCATTCTGCAACACTTTAATGATACATGGGCTGAATATTTTGCATTTCTGTGCATAAAACCTCACTCAGCTGGAATGAGTTGTGTCCCTTGCGGGACATCATTTACATCAAAATCTCCCCCACTTCTCAGCAGGACTTTCATGTCCCTCCAGCATTTAGAAGGCAGAGGCATATCTGTGTGTGAGGGTAGACATATCATTTTTAAACATTCATTGAACTGGAAGTGTAGAAGATGCCAGCATATGAAGGGTTGAACTGATGTGTAAATGCAGCTCTGAAAAGAAGGAACTGAACACCAAAACTGGTTCAGTGCAGCTAAATTGGTCCCCTAAGGGCCAGTGGCAACAGAAACCTTCAGTCCAAATAAGAACAAGCGAAATATTCAGCAAACAGCATTTGATGCTTATGTGCAGGAAAAAAAAGTGGTGCAACTGTTGGAAAAAGAAAATATCATGTTACCCCAAGCTACAGTAAAAGTAGCAGATAAAGAGTTTTTTTGGAAAATACTCTGGGTGTGGCAGAATTCTGACAAGCCAGTGCTGGAAACTCCAACATCCCAAGACCATGGGTGAAGCCAGCAATGAAGGTTGTGCCAGTGGTCCCAACACACCAACCCGCTGCTCAGACTGGGCCCCCTCCAGGCACTACAGCTCTAAATCACATTCCCTGTGGCAGTGTTGGGGAGACAGCACAGACCTGAAATGGGTCCCCAAGGAATGAACACGGAGGATATCCAGGCTCTGATCCATGTATGAGTAGGACATGCATGAACAAACTTCCTTCTGTGACCCAAGGCCGCCCCTGGAGACCTTCAGCTTTGACAGGATTTAAAGGCTGATGATATCCTCCTGTCCTTGGCTTGAACTTCACCTGATGCCTAGGAGTGGGAACAGGACCCAACTCTTTTTCTCGTATTGGGTGTGTCCCTATGGACTGGGAGCATGAGCCCAAGACTGCAGCTAACCCATTTGTATTAACCACAGTAAAATGGATATGCTGAAGGGTCACGGCTTGTACAGGGTTTACTTCACCCGCTGAGGTTCCCAAAATCAAGCTGCACCTGCCATAGAGGCTTTGACCATCAGCACATCTCCTGTGCTGCTGGCAACCTGAAATCAGCCTGCTCCACTGTGCCAAATGATTGCACCTTAGCCAGCCAGCCAGCGCCTGAACTTGCTCAACAAGAGCTCAGTTCTTGATTGTTTTTTAATAAAAATATATCAGAAATGCCACAGTCATTTTAATTTCCCTCTGAGGGATGCTAGAATTGCTCTTGTTTTTCAAAACAGTCTGTTTTATCTCTTCCCTCTGTATCTTCCTGGTTTTTTCCCACTAAGGAATGTATAAATGTGGGTACTCTAGTACCTGAATTTCTTGAGTCATTTTAATATCTAATATTATGTTCATTGTTTGAAGACAAAACTGTAAGCAATAGCTCTTTCCAGGGCAGGAACGGAGTTCATCAGAAAACATGACAATAGATTCAAAGAAAGAAAATGCATAAGAAATTAACTGCTCAGGGAAGCAGCACTTGCTTTACAGGTGGAACACAGACAGCATATTATTACTATTTAAACTCCTTGCTTTCTGAAAATTTCTCATCTTTATGACTGTTCAGCTACATATCATAGAAACAAAATGGAGTTATTTCTTCCCGTTTTATCAATCAAGGGTTGATTTTGTCAAAGAAAGACTTTGTCAATACCTCTGAGATGTTATATCACAGGTACTGCTAATATATGGCTAAAGCACCTGGTAAAGTAAACTAACTGGTCATTATTTTATTTTCCAGCAGGGATCAGTGAGAGGATATTGGAAAAAACAATGCTTATCCTTGGAGCTTTCACTTAGAGGCAGAGGAAAAATTATTTCAGGAAGAGAGCCCTGTGTTATTGGATTCATATCTCTGTGCTTTTCTTGTTGCACTGGCAGTGAATCCAAGTGGGGAAGAATTTTTTTGTCTTGCAAAAACAGAACTTCTTTTCTTGTTTCTATGTTGATACAGAAGCCGTACATGTCATAGTTGATAAACTAAAATAACCTGAGATGGCAATTCCAGCTGCAGATCTAAATCAGGCACATCAGGGATCTGAGCTGGAACCTCTCTGCTCACGTGAATATCCTGACCACCCAGTCATTACCTATTTCTCACAAAAATGTCTCTTTCTTTTTGTTCTGACTGTGGTTACAAAGCTCATCCTGGTCTCTCGAAGGAGTTTCTGATGGCAGGTACACCAAAACACTGCAGATCTCATGCATCTCTGAGTTCTGACTCTCCCTTTTATTAAAAAACTCCCAAATCTTCATTTCTTAGACCACTTATACGGTTGCAATAGAGCTGAGAAGGAATTAGATGGAGAGAAAGACTGTCTTCCTCACTGCCAGAGGTATCGGCTACGTTCCTGATTTCCCAAAACTTCTAAAGATATGCAAATGTACTTTAAGCAAAACAAGATATAAGCAAGCAGAGAGGGGAGGGGGGAAAAACCCCAAGCATAATGTGCAAAGGCTTGAAGTGAAAAAGGCTGATACTCCATCTTGGTTACATTGCCAGCCGAGAAAAGGCCACATCTTCTCATAAACAGCGCTGAGCCTCTGCTAACTTCATGTTTAGGCTGAGGTATCTCGGTTAAAATTATGCTCACACAAAGGTACCTCAGCAAGCGTTGGTTTGTAATCACTTTTATTCTCTAATTGGCATTTGGCCCCAGAGCAATGCATGCTGATCTCTCCAAGCAGCACAGACAGAGCAATAGCATGAAGCAACCCATTGCAAGATTCTGGACAAATGCCCAAAGCATTCATTTTCTGCTCAGGCATGTTTTCTCAGTGAAAAAAGAGTGTGTATCAGGAGAAAACATTATCTCATGACTGTTCTGCTACACTCCAACGCACTCGGATAAGAAGGGGCGGATAGTTGCAAAGACAGACCATTAATTTTAAAAAGCACTTAGTTTCTTTTTGGTTTGGGTTTCCTGAAATAGATCGTAAAAAAGGAAACGCAGGCATATGTCTTGGGGATTGACATATCATGTGGCAATTTTGTAAAGAGCACAACCCTTCCATTGTGCCCCCCCCCAGTCAGTTATGAAGCCCTGAATTACACACTGCTGTTGATTTTCATGGCTTTGCATGATTAATCTGGCTGCACTCCATAAAGCAAAAAGAGCAATTGGAACAGAGAGGAAAGGAAATCGCTCACAAAAAACTAGGTTACAATCACCCTCAGGAGCTGAGTGAAACCAAGAAGAGGAGAAGAGTTCAGCACTAGGCTGCCAGCCTGGGCAAGGGCACAACCTTAACTCCAGCATGTCAGACCCAGTGAGCCTCAAATGCACGACACAGCATATTTAGAGAAAAGTTTTTATAAACCCATATTAAAAGAAAACAGTGGAATTTTTTTCTTAAGGAGTTAGACCCAAGGATGAGGCACACAGTGCTATTTTCTTTGCCCTGAGTACAGTGGGGTGTAAGTAGTTCATGCAACAGAGTAAAAAGTGAATAGAGGACTTCTGTTCAGACCCGCTCATAACACACTCTGCAAGGAGAGAGATCACGCCTTTTAACTGAGCTAAATGAGCCAGCACAATGTATCCAGGAGGGAGTAGAAATCTAGGGAAGTACTTCTTGCTATTAGCTAACAGTTGCATTAAGAGAACAGCTGGTGGCCACCAGATTTGTTGAAAGTAATTGAAAAATTACCATAATTCCAGCCTACAGCAAAAGTCAGTGTTGTTTAGCTTTCTGTTTGTGTCTGTAACTCATGGAAACATCTTCTTTGGCCAGACTACAAAAATACAAAATTGAAATACAGACCTTTATACCTTGCCAATATGCGGCCTTCTTATCATCTGAGGACTCCACCAGAGACAGAACTGAAACCTCACTTCACATTATTTTTGTACTCTTACTCTTCTGCGATACATTGTTAAAATATTTTGCTAGTTAGTAAATTAATTTCATTTTATCCATTACCTATTCAAAGTAATTACTCCAAAGTATGAAATGAAAACCTACTTCCTTACCAAGTATTTACACTGAGACAGGATAGAAAGCCTAGATCTGCCAGCAAGTATATAAAACATCACATACTGGTAACAGCAGTGTGTAGATAACTTCAGTTCCTTTCTTTCTAGCACTTTTAAAGAACATATTTTTGTAGGTGAATAAGGAAGAAAGATGTTAAAGGAAAAGATTCATTTTTACTGATACGGGATTATAATTTTGTCTTGTTCCAGATGTCACACTGGAGGCACAGATCAGCCTGGTAGGAGCGTGAATTTTAAGACTTTGACGAGGAGGGAAAACAGCATTACACAGAAGTTACTGAGAGTGCCCATGGGGTCATTTTAGACTTTCAATTCTGTCAGATTGAGGTAGATTTTTACAATTAAAAGGGAAGTACTTACTGCCACACTGAGAGAGCAAAGAAGCTAATATAATCTCCTTGACATGGCTCTGAGGCACAGGAGCAAATTGGCCTCCAGACAGACCCACTGCAGACTCCCTGTCAGCTCCAAAATAAATGAAGAATTGTGATTTGGCACATCCCCATGAGTATGCAAAGTCAGACGCCTGTACATGAGGGAAGAAATGCTATGGAAAAAAAATGGTACAGGTGCAGGGGAATAAGAGATCAAGGTATTTCCTCACCTGTTTTAAATGCTGCCTTCCAAGTTGCTTTATATTATTCGCTGACTTAGAAAACTCTGACAAAAATGTCCCATAGTTGTATGTAAGGAATGGAGTCAGAGGAAAGTAGCTCAGTGAATAACAGGGAAAACCACTTCCTTTGGATCCATGGTTTTAGCATCCAAACCCTCTCTGGTGACAGGTACACAATGGAAAAAAAAGAAACTCCAGACACACCTTACAAGCAGCAAGATGGTAATTCTGAAATTATATTTTTAAGTGTTGTTTCTATTGACCCTGAACTCACTGCATCTTACAGCTTTGGTGCACTGGGTTTTATTTTTAAAACAGTTAAATGGCAACTATCAAACTACAATACCATGTGCATTTGCATTTCCTTCGCTCACACACTCCAGATAGGCCAGTGGTGACCTCGTGGACCTTCTACAGCTTTCCAAATTCAAGGCCTGGTTTTCCTCTTTATGACAAAGCAGATTTAATGTCATCTGAGTTAAGGAAATTATTCTTTTTTCTCTAAAAATGCATGTCTGAGCTTGCAAGCCAGAAATGCAAATCAGCAGCACTTCCCAGCCTCAGGGGGTGCCCACGTGTCTCTGTGACATGTCCTTGTGCCAGGGGATACATGGGACAGAGGGCGATTCGTGATGCCCTGCATCAAAGTGAGCAAATCCATCCACATAAACAAGACTTGATCAATAATAGGCACCTGCTCTTGCCATCCTGGACTTTTCTCAAGGGAGATAGCTGGAGTAGTTGTCACAGAGAAAAAAAATGCCCAGTAAAATCACCTGCACAAAAAAAATTGTTAATCCCAGTAACACAAAGGGAAGGTATGGGACAGAGTCCCCAGCCCCTGTGTTCAGCTTTAATAGCACCCCCAAAACCCCCACATGGTTCTATATGCAAAACAGAAAGGATGCATGGATACACACAAGGAGCACAAGGATTTCACCCCTTGTGATTTTTGCAGGGTAAAAATCAAGGCCTAGATTTTCCAGACCACTCCAGAAACAGCCTGGGACTCCCTGTGCAGCGCAGCAAAGGGTCAGTGCAACTGCTCTTTTGTAATGTATCCACAGTAAGGCAGGGTGGCCTTTCATTCCTGTACCAATGAAAGCACAGGTGGGACCCAGGTAGGAATCCTGAACACAGGATTCCAGCACGTGCTGTACCTTTCCAGCAGGAAGGGTTAATGCCCCCTCAGACACACTGTCTTGCACACTGGCTCCCCTGCAAGGATTTATCGCCTGCCTCTGGGCTGCTAGGGGCTTTTTTCATTCAGTTACCCCCCTAAGAGATCAATATCCTCTCTGCTGCTGGAGCCTGGAGGAAGATAAGGGATGAGCTTGGGCTGGAGGAACCACACAGTGCTCAGAGCAGGTGACAGTCACCTGGGATGCTACAGCATCAGGCTGAAAAATGAGCTTCATTTGGGGACATAAATAAAGCATGCCCAATCATGAGTTATTAATGAGATATGGAAAGGGCTGAAACGTAGCCACTCTGACAGAAAAGGAATCACAGCCACTGCCAGCTCAGTGGTTTGGGCTGAGGGAGTTTCCTGTGTTCATTACTGCCTGGTTTTCATTGCTGCAGCAGGAACAGCCCCATAAATATTCACAGCAGCACCTCCAAGATGCCCTCTGCTTTGAAACAGGCAGGTTTCAAAGAATAAATCCTAGGAGGCAGCAATCATCCTAAAGAAAAGGTCGCCAAGCGAAGGCTATAACATTGCACTTGGCCTCAGCTTTCTGAGACCATGGGCTTAACCTCTGCAGCTGTCCTGGGGCAGCACCTCAGCTTTATTTTGGGGATGAGTCTGGTTTCTCTGCGTGTTGGTTGCCCATCTGCTTTGTTTTGCTAGCTACTCTGGGCCTGGAGGATAAATACAGTAATAACAGTGTTTGTGTCCTCCAGGAGTAGAAGCTTCACAGGACTTTTCACTCTCTCACATCGCTGTGCGGTGCTCTGGGCTTGGCACCACACCACAGGATGGAAGCAGCTTACCTGCTTGCCCTTTTTTTCTTTTTTTCCTTTGTCAAGTAGAGATCCAAAACTTTTCTTGTTTTCCTGCAGTGAGAAAACCTTTTTGTGACAGAAACCCAATTGCAGCAACATTCCCTGCTATGAAACACACCCAGGAAGCTTTACAACGTGACAGTGCTGTACAGCAAACAAGGTGAAGTGGCACAAAAGCATGTTCCCAGTGCTTGGGATTGATTCCCATGACACTGTTCTCAATAAATACATGGAAATAAAACCAAACATCTTACTACACCAAACAGGATGCAGTAACTTCCATCTAAGGGACAACGATGCCTACATTCCCAAATGTCGTATTCATTGAAAATCTGGGTCTCATTATAAAAGCTGCTCTTCTAAAACTGGTTTTTTATTGAAAATTTCACTCTATATGACAGTTTTTCTGAACATATTATTCTAGTTTATCCCTGGGGTTTTCAGGGTGTTTTTTCTTTGCTTATTTATTTTCTCAGTTCCCAGTCAAACACAAGACAGGAAGAACAAAATGCAAGAGAAAGCATCTAGTCCAAAAAAGAAAGTAGTAAACATGACTCAATGAAGCTTAAAAGGCTGAAAAACACAGAGGTATGTAAATGGAAAGCAGAACATGTATTTTCTTTTACAGGATGTGATGCCTGGCATGTTCCAGATGACAGCTTCTGACATCAGAAGGATGTCAGAAGGATCAGCAAAATTACTTTCATTACATTATTCACACCACACACTAGGAGAAACTAGACAAAAACTGGACAAAAATAAACATGTTTTAAACTTGAATATCTCAAACCAAGTAACCAAGCTTTTCTTCTGCCATGGCAGTGGGGTCCAGGCTCCTTGGTGTGTGCTATTGATTGCTCAGGTAGCAGCTGGTCTCACTAGCTCTTGCAGAGCATCCCCCCTCCCCTTGGGCTGCAGGCTTTGGAAAGCAGGGGAAAGAGTGAGAACACCTTTCAATTGTCTCATTTGCTACTTTTCAGTCCAACACAGGTATCTGGTTAATTATTTAGGCTCTCCACTGTTTCTGTTTACTTATTTATAAAATACAGTTGGTTTGCTGCAGTAATTGCGGGCTAGCAGGGCAGGAAACCACCAAGCACCCCTCCCCAAACAGTCCCATTTGAGCTCAGCTGAATGACGAGCGTGACCAGACAGAAATCATTTCGCTTTTCCGATGGAAAACACACTAATATTGAGGAAAGTTTCATTATTGTATTTGACAAGTGATTGTAGGTTCCTTGGGGGTCTTCGGTAGCACTTTCTGCAGAGGATCAAGAGTCCTTGAAGAGGATGGAGGAGCCCTACAGCTGTATGAGCTGATGTTGGCCAAAGACAGCTGAGAGCTGTGGGCAGGGAAGTGGTGCTAGCCCCAGCCAACCGGATGAATGCTTAGTGGATTAACCGTGAATGTTCCTCATGCCAGGAAAAGCTCAAGGGCTCAGCAAGAGAAGGAAAGCAGGAATCCAAGAGGACTGGCAGCAAGAATTTCTCCCCAAAGTGAGGGGATTACCGGGGGAGGAGCAGGTAGAGTTTGAGGGATGGAAAAGAAAATACCACAGAAAGCAGAAAGTTGGGGGAAGGGGTCTATTTTGAAGCAGAGAGTAGCAATTAGTACAGAGAGATCAATCCTCATTTCTATGAGGATGTTTAGATTTAAACCAAACAAAACTAACAGCAGCTACCATAGCTGAGATTTGAACACCTAACCTTACAATTCACTAAAATCAACTTTAGCAGAGGAGCCTCCCCTCAGCAAGCATCCACCTGCAGAGCCAGGCAGAGCACGGTTTTGGGACACTGAGTCATAAACACCTGGACCAGAGGACAGAGAGATACCTCTGCTGGGATATCTGCCCCTCTCTATCACAGATCCCCGTTTGCCATGTCTTCCTGTCTCTCTTCAAAAGGTGGTGGGAATTTTAGTGCCAAATAATGGCCTGACCATCTCCTAGGATGCAATAGATAGCTAGTGAGCTTTTGAGTATCTACAGATGTGAAATGCAGCAGTTTCATTACTCACGGACATAATTCACAGCAGCTTCTGTCCTTGGTTGCTGCTCAGTCATGATGGGCTCGTTCTGGTACCAAAGTGCCCAGGCATTAATTATTTTTGATCAATCTTTTGGGGATGTTCTTTAAACATCATCTGTCCCCAAATGCTGAAGACAAGTAACAATGTCTCTCTCTGGTTGTTCCTTTCAAAGCTCAAGTCCCAAAAGCCACTTCCAGCTCAGTTTAATCCTTGATCAAAGCAGTACAATTTAGCATTGGATTAGCAATTCTCGCATTTAAATCTGTCACTAAGAAATGCAGGTGATCTAAGTCAATTCTAAATATTTCAACTAGAGCCACTAAAACTTTATCAGGTAGTACAGGGATAGCTTTTTTTTTACCTTCATTACAATCCCAGGCTGCATTTCTCTGTTTTGCAGGCAGAGATGCACTTATTCTTCCTGATGTTCCTAACTTTCCTGGAAAACTGCAGAAGAAAAACCCCTCATGTTCCAACACTATTGCCAATTCCTTAAGGATATTTAGCAAAAGAGCATGCCAGGGAAAAAGAACTGTAGAAATGAATAAGGCACCAGATCTTCTCCTGGCATCTGCCAACTGAAAAGGGACCCCAGGACTGTGTTTGATCCAAACACTTTCAGGCATCACTCTAGAAGGTGGAAATCCTGCCTGTGCCACCCTGTTTGATTGCAAACATGAAACTCTTTCCAGTGCAGAGAGAAGCCCACGAAGCCTCCAAACCATGGAGGCGAAGAAACAAAGAAGTATGAGGATAAACTGTCAAAGGCAAATGATGCCAAATATAAATTTATACATGAAATAAGTTCAGCTCCGAGGCTGCCACAGCAAGACTGTAACCCCAAGGTGAACGTGACCTTGTGTGCAGCAAAGAACACAAGAGAGCATTTCACTGCCTGTGCACACTCCAGAGGAAGGAGCACAGCGGGGCAGTCACAACCCACGTGTTCCCTTGCTCTCTTAGCACCCCAGTAACTGATGTCAAGTGAAGCAGCCCTCAGGCTCCTGCTCTCTATTCATGTCTGTCCCATAGAATTGCAACCTTGATCTGAGCAAATACTTTTTTACTTACTAGGCAAGTCACACATAGGAATTGCACCCTAGACTTAAGGTCCACTCCATATCAGAAACCTGTGCATTTTGTTCAGGCTTTTTTCTTTGCTACCGAAGTTCTGTACCTGCCGGTCCCGACAGAGTTTCTGTCTGTCAGCACACAGATCCTTGCATCAGCATATGTCTCTCTCCCCTTAAGTGAGGCCAAAAGCTGAGTTTATACATTCGGTGAAGTCTGGAATCAATAGCATCCGAGTTACACTGAGCCCCTAAAAGCTGTTTTGCTTTAGAGGTCCCTATAAAAATGCGGGCCATCTTCCTTAACAGCAAAGGGCTTTGATCTGCTGCAGGAGTGTCACCGGCTGGAAGAACTTTCACAGGGAAAGTCGAGCTCCCAGCGGTGAGATCTGCTCCAGGCTCCATTAAAATGCAAACCTCCCAGAAATCAAAGGCAACAGCAGCGGGACCTAGCCCTGGCTGCGGCACACCCCATGAGCTGGGAGTGCAGAGACCTCCGAACACTGGCACAGCAAAACTGGGGGCGAGGGACCGTGGAATCACAGTCCAGTACAACAAAAATTCTTCACTTCTGTTCACATGCAACCCTGCAGGATGGTGAGTACAGAAACTGTCCTGTCTCAGATTAACTTGCTCTGAAATAAAATATTACTGTTCCTCATATCTTCTCAAAGTTGATTTTCTCCCCATTATCCTGCCAGGTTTCTTATCCTTTCAACCCACTCCCCTTCTGGAAGGAGTGTAGGGAGGGATAGGCACCATGACTCCCTAACAGTCTGGTAGAGTCTGACACCCAAGTGCTTCTCCCTGCAAAGTAACAGCTTCCACATAGGAGGAGGGAAACCTTGTAAGGCTCTGAGGCACACCTAAATCTACTTTACTGCAGTAATAACCATGGCAGATGAATAGAGTAAAAAATCCAGAGAGTCAACGGAAAAAAAAATCCAGCATCTGAAAAATATAGGACACGCAAGAAATTAAAATAATCCTACTCCTGTCTGCCAATGCACAGAGGGTGAGAATCAATCACAGACCAAGTAGCTTTTTTCCTCTTGCCCAGCTAAGGAAAAGTAAATGCTCAAGTGAGTGCCCTCCAAGTCCCTCTCGCAGGCAGGAGCGAGCTGCTCCGCTCTGACCATACCTTTGCTCCTCCGTCTCACCACCCTGAGCTGGCACTTGAGCGAGACAGCGAACATCTTCCTGCAGCCTCCAGCGCTGTGCTCACATGGCTCTGTGGCGCTGCTCCCTCCGCACCTCTGCCTGGCTCTGCGAGGGGCTGCCGGCTCAAAATTAATGTGTGATTACTGTGACATAGAGTGGAGCTTTAGGCAGTGGCAGAGGGAGTGAGAAGGAAGGGGTTTTGGGGGAGGGTGGCAAAGACTAAGCTGGAGGGGACACAGACCCTTTTCAGTACTTCCAGTGCAGGGCTGTTTTGTTATCTTGTCCAGATGAATAAAATCACACATTGATGTTTTAAACCTATCACCAGTCTCCCACTGTTAAGGGCTGGGAATCTGGTACTACATTAACATATTTATTTGCAAAGTAAGATTATTCCTTAGCACACACGGGTGCATGCTTGCACTTCACCAGCAAGCTAATCCAGAGATTACCAGAGCAAAGGAGATAAAAGCCCTCAATTTTATGGGAGCAGTTCACCAGAAACCCAGCACCAGCACAAAATACAGTGGGACTGTGCTGGTAACAGCCTCAGCAGGGCAAGTCCTGCTAAAGAAACTTCTCTGCAAAAGAGCTTTCTGTATCTGTAGAAACCACTGACAATGTCATTCAGACCTAAGAGGAAAGCCACCATTCCAGAAACCACGTTGAACATCAGCTTCCCAAACAAACTTCACACTTTTTTCATGGAAGGACTTTAGAGAGGGTTCATGATGGCACACAAGTGTCACTGCCTTCCTTATCCAACCCTGCTCATCCTCACTCTCTTCTGGGAGAACAGCACCTGCTGAGGACTCTGCCTGACCAATGTGTTACTACTCCCTTTCATCTGAATTTTAGACCAAATCACACTGCGAGTAGTGCTTTAGTTGACCTTTTCTGCTGAGTTGAGCCTCTCCCAGCAGCTGAATAAGCAAAATATTCTTCCCTCTCTCTCTATGGGAACTCAGATGACAGCAGAAGTCATTCTCAACTGCTTCTTACCATGGTCCCAGGGGAGCTCAGAGGTGCCTTCTAGGAACCCATAGGGAAACTCTGGATCTGTAGAAGAAAGCGTCATTACTAAATGACTAAATTACTAAACCTGAGGGCTAAAGGCTGCCCTCAATAGATGGACATCTGCGAGTTTATCTCTAGCCAGAATTTCTGCTGAACCCACAGATGACTTTGGAGATTGCAGTTTGCTGCCTGCAGCCATTGGTCTGTGGAAACAACACACTGTGGTTTTCCAGGAGTCTCCTTAGAGACGTGACACAAAAAAATTCACCTCCAGTGCCTGATCTCAGCAATGCTATGCGACTGAGTTTTTGCACTTAGTCACCAGGGCTACCCTCCCACTTTTTAGGCTGGAAGGACACATGCACAGTTTTGCAAATTCAGACTCAGAGGTATATGTTTGGAACCAAAGCATAGACTGACCCAGAAAGCTTTCCAGCAGTGAAAGGGCTATGGAGAGCTGCTCTGAATGTGTAGAAGTGTTAGCAGCACACACAAAAGGCAATCCCAGACATCTAACACTGAATTCCAAATTCAAGAATTCACATAACAGACCATCAAAACTCAAAAAAACCTCAGTACTTTTGAGGTCAATCTTGATGTAACAACACAAGAGATTTTCTTCTTGCCTCCATCTTGTTTTCTTTAAAATTATATAGAGTTGAAAGCTTTGACAAGTGTGTACATGTGTATTAACTATAGTTAAATTTAGATGTAAAGTATGAAGTTAAAGCCTTGTACGGAAGATGAAAAGCCTGAGCACTTGGGGGCTGATTAGACCCTAAATGTTCAGTTTCTGAGACAGCCTGAGAGCTGACTCCGAGTCTGAGAGCTCCTTATGCACAGTTGCTTGCTCTGTTCACGCTGCTTTTTCTTCTCTCCTCTCTACTGAGCATAGGCATCTCCAATTAATTTCACTGGAGCTGTAGCAGACGATATTATAATATTTTTCCAATTAAAATATCATTTTGCACCAGATCTTCTCTGCTTTCATGATGCTGAAGTACCAGTCTACAAATAAGACTAGAGGAACCATGCCATTTCATCCTCTCTCTAGGTTCATCACTAGAATTTAAGCATATTCTGACTTTAAGCATATTCTGAATATTAAGATCCAATTTACCCTCCTCTGAGAGTCTCAGAGAACTCCTTTAGCCAGGGGAATTGCCTGGATGTCCCAAGACGATTGGTTTTACCTTAGAGGAAATTCCATTTGAAACAAAACACAGCTGTTTCTCTTTGATACTGAAACAAATGTGTTTTCTGCTCTCCCACATATAAATCTAATCCTCATTTCAGCTCAGGGACACTGGTCATCAAGAGTGCACAATAGAACAAGTGAGAAATGCAGCAATTAAACTAAGAGGATAAAAAAGCATTTGTATAATGGGAAATTTATTACCATTTATCATGTCTAGTATTTGAAGTGGCTCTGCCAAGCTGTAGAATCCATTGCAAATAATGCAAGAGGATAATGAAAATATACACCAAGTTTAAGAAAAAGTAAAGCAAAACACGGTGTGATTAATGAATATACAGTATTCAGAATATATGTATATGCTGCTGTATTTATCTGTCTGATAATGATTACACTTTTTCTATAACAGTAACCAGTGGAGAAATGGTAAGGAAAAAAACCAGCCTTCTATTCAACTAAATATTTAAAAATTTGTATCAGAACAAAATTAAAGGAGCAGAAACTATTCAAAGTAGAGCTCACACTAAATTAGTTCATTTTTCCCTTGAAGTTGCCATACAGTTTGTTTCCTTCCTCGGGAATAATAAAGCGAAGTACTGTGTGTCTAATACATATCCTGAAAATTGCACACTGTACTAAAATGCATTTTGGAAGGCAGTATTTCCTTACTAACAGCTGCAGTTACGGCTGAATGTATTAATGTTACAAATACTGATAATACTGCTTTTGTGAATTTGTTCTGATTATTTTCATCTTCTCTTCACTAGTTTAAAGGATGTTCCTACATTACTTTTTATGTGCTTCAATGACTATCAGTACAGTCAGTGGGCAGACCCATAAAACGGGCTCTGGGGAGAAAAATGCAGATTTATATGGAAAGGCAGCCTCTTCTTTTCTTCTTTTCTTTTGGCATTTGCACATTGTCTGCAAAAAAAAAAAACCCAGATATTTCCAGATACTGGGCTAACAGTCTTTTTATCATCACTGTAGATCAGACCATGTTAAAGTGGCTAACCAGTGTACACCTTCCATTTAGAAAGAAAGCAAAATAAACAAAGATCACTACAGATGGCTTTTCTCCATAAATAGGATATAAGTATATATGTGTGTAGGATCTCCTCATTTTGGACGGTCGAGACGGATGGAGACGAGAGATCGCTGAAGTCAGGTCTTAGAGCATGAGGTTTATTGCTAAGGGCTTGGGTATAGGGGACCTGCTCGGAGCTGCCAGCCACAGCTAGAAGCAGGCCAGAAAAGCGGGAAGCAATAGAGAGAGAGAGAGTAAAGAAGAAGAAATGCAAAAGCGTATGTGTAAGAGGTGTAAGAGCGAATGTGTAAGAGAGGTAAGAGGAGCATAAGTAAGAGATGTAAGAGAGAATGTGTAAGAGAGCGAGGTTCTCGTTTACAATAAAATAAATCTTCTTCTGTGTTGAATATTCTAATTTTCATCAACCAATCTAGTACAAGATACAAATCCTATAGCATTTACATACAGCCTATAAGAATCATGGCATTACCATACTGCATTATATTTTAAACCCTAAAAACTACTCTTTGGACCCCTTCTGCCAAGCTAGCAGGGTCTGCTTTGACCCTTGGACCTGTCTGCTAGCAGAAGGTAATGTTCAATCAGAAGGGGATTCAGTCGGCCATACCATTGTTTTCCAGTTGTTCAGTAACTAAGGCCTGGTATCTCAAAGTATGCTTTCATTTCAATCTCACTTATAGTTTCCATATTCTTAGCATCTTTGCCAGGCAATCATACTTATAAGGCTTTCCCGTTTCATTTTCCCCAACATATGTGCATATAGATTTTGTGGTATTACTGTCCTGCAAAAGTATGTCAAACAGATTGACCAACAACAATCTGAAGGTATCTCTCAAAAACCTTCATGCCATAGTGAATATTAAGATAATCTATTGCAATTAACAGACAACAGATCTCCCCCTAAGAGCTTGGGAGCTCTTTGAGAGCCACAGAAGCAAATAATATTGGCCAACTGTGGCATTAAAACATTTGGAGACAAAAAGTCTGCCTTAGACAAGCAAGCGGGATCAATACTGAAAAAACAAATCCAATACAGTAAGCCTTGAAACAAAGGCAGGTTGAGCTGATCTATAAAATTCAGGTATCCCACAGACTCAATGGCTGTTATCTGTTGGCAATGAAGCCCCCCTTCCTGGCATATGAATTCCCACAGAAGCACCCATATCTTCTGTGGAAAGCAGAGCAGCACCAGGGTAGCCAGGAGGGGCTCACCCCTCCCCCAGGCTCCAAGTTTATTGCCTCTTGGAGTCTGTTAAATCAAATATGCTGCTAACGAATGCTGTTAGTTTCGGTTGGGGGGGGTCAAACTGGCAGCTCAGCAAAGCCAAACTGAAGTGGTTTCTCCTCATGTACTGACATTGTCAATAACAAATGTTTGGAAGAAGACGTTCTGCCCACATTGACACTTGCACTGCTTTAACTGATTACCCTTAATAAATGATCCTGTGACAGCGTGAACAATGAATAATTTAATTGGAACCACGCTCATTAGTAGACAATTCCCAAAAGGAAATGGTCTAAATTATGCTTTACAAGTACCTTGCTTGATCTTAATTAGCATGGCTACAGCTTTCCCTGTGTAATGCCACAGCCTCCAACACAGTAACATGTGGAGGGGGGAAGTTTCATGTGGCACTATTAGGTTTAATTACCCTGACAATAACTTATGCAGGTGACAGTCTGTCATAAACCGTGTTCAGCAAAAAAGGCAAAGAGGCCTCAGTCATTAACCCTCACCCCTGATATTTTGAAAGTTCTTATTTTCTGCATCCACGGGCACCTTTTCTGACACATGCTCTGAACATTCTGTGCAACTTTTTCCAAACTCACCAGAAGGCCACTTCATGAGAAATGCCATGTTTAGTTTTCAGCTACATGCAATTATTTCCTCTGAATTAGAACTTCTCCGGACCCTGAACCTTCTGTAGCACCAGCTGCAAGAGGCTCTTTGGAGAAATTCCTCGTTCTCACCATTGCATTTGCTGAGACCAGGAATGCAGCCGTGTGTAAGCACCGTTTGTGCTGACAATGTCTTCCCTTTTTTCCTCTCCATAAGTCACACCCCAGACAGGCAGGAAGGCTGAACACATAGGATTTTTTGGGCAATTTTCTGCAATTCAGATGGGTGAATGGCATTTGAGATATATCCTAGAGCTAAGAAGATGACTAATTTAAGCATTCACCTCTATGTTACTTTCTTGAGCTTGCAGCTTGAGGCGTATTGGTATTACTCATAGACATCTCTTCCTACTATGACTATTTTATCAGCTGACATTTGGAAATGGGTTTAGCAGAGCTGTATTATCCCAAAGAGTAGTGACCAAAGTGGTACTGCCTATTGCCCACAGTAAGAAGAGTGGTCCTGCAGGTGGAACACTGTTACCAGGATTCAGCCTAAGACGATAGCTTATTTTGCCAGGAAATGCTGAAGCCATCCTTTAATAATTAAATGATACAGTATGTTTGTTCCATCTGTGAATCCATGGACAAGGCATCAGTCTTTCCAAGGAGGCAGCTGAGTCTCCTGAAGCAAGAAATTAAAATAGTCTTATCTCCGTGTGCTGTGCTGCCACTTGCTCTGACTGCCAATTGACTTGGAAGAATGAAAGGCTCTTGCAAACGCTGACTGCAGATGCCTGCCTAGACAGAGGTCATGCTCTGCCTTCATGTGTGTACTCCCAACAGTCTTCTCACTATATTTTACATTGTTGTTTTGCTAATGAAGCAATTAGCCAGGAACAACCTAGACGAGTTAGTAAGCCAAAGGCCAAAAGGCATCTCCCTTTTAAGCAGGTTCTTGTGCCCCAGATTAAGTGCCAGCTGCAGTCCTTTACTGTGAACACAGTTGAAGATAACACACAAATCTGTCACTTACAGAGCACCATCAGCCCCAGAAAGGATGGTAAGAAAGCTGCTGTCACTGCAATCTGCAGTTTAGCTTTGAAATTAAAACAGCCTCATTTTAGACATGTTATATAGAGAAAATTTAAATAACCATGCAGAATCAATACTGCTCATGCTAGAATGTATATGTACCTTCTAAAATAGCGTGTTTGTGCTGGTAGAATTGCTGTTACTAATACTTGGCAGCCAGTAAAAACTACTTTGTTTTTTAAGCAAAATATTGGAAGCTTCAAGTTAAACAATTATTAATCAATAGCAGAATGTTCAAGAGGTCTTAAGGACCCATGAATTTGAATTCTATTATTCTCATTAAACACATTGCACCAATATTATGTTTGCTTATAGAAACCTCATCTGGGGGTTCATTTTGCCTACAGTGTAGAGATGTTCCCATATCACAATGAGTAGGGTTTGAGTAGAAGAGGTAAAGAAAGAATGGGCCAAGAGAAGTACAATTATCACCATTTTAAACTGTTATAGACAGATGCCTTTTCCAAAATAATACTAGTAAAGGTGTTTAACTGACAAGAACAAATTAATGAAGGCAACAGCACATTATCTGTGTTCTGGTCTCCTTAAATCAAAACCAGATGTCTGTCTAACAGAAAACCAACCGGGTTTGCCTTGGTCTTGTCCAAGTTGCCAGGAATACATGGCTGAAGGATTTGGCCTGTGGTTTTATAGGACATCAAGATGAATTATCTTTTTCCATCAACAAATCTAATGACCAAAATCCATTGTCACACATAAATGACATTGTTTTTTCATCTGCAAAACAGATGTACCTGTTTACTCTGGCAGAAAATTTGCCCATCAGTGGCCTACCCACTAGACTGGGAGCCAACAGCAGAGTAGGTAACTCAGCCCAGCCCTGAATAAATCCATATATCCATCTGAAAATTCATCATTAATTTTTCCTACTTTAAGCATTTTTCTGTTCACACAAGGCTTGAATTTCTCACCCCATTCGATAGTAGGTGCAGATTTGCCATCCCCTGTGGTTATCAGACCCAGAGCTGCACCATCACAGAGGTGGCCCAATGCTCACTTTTCTAAGAACTGACTGCACCTTTAATTAACTAGAGATTTGTTTGGGAAGTGTCTAAATTGTAACAAATATCACCATGATGGCATAATTAATAATGGATTGAATCTGGCCAACAGCTGATATTTTGAAAAGCACTTACCAGCAATTTCATACTTCCTACTAAGTGAGATATTTATTTTTATCATCCAAGGGAGACTTTAAGGACTCCATCTCCCACATCTACTGTCTTCAGACTTAATTTGTTATCCCCATTTCTGAAGTATTTTCCTACCCCAACAGCCTACATTTCCCTCATCCCAGAACTGCTAAATTGATTTCTCTAATCATCAATGCCAAACTCAACCCTTCACAAAGGCTGCAATTCAGTCTATACCGTATATTTATGTTGATGTCTAAAAACAATGTCAAAGCTGCCTTTTATGATCAAGGAGCCTGAAACTCTCACTCTCTATTTGCATTTCCTTATTAATGGGTTGGTCCCATCATTAGGTGAATGAAGTGAAAACACTTTGCTCCAAAGTCAGCGTTGATGCATGCTACAGGTGGGGCTTCAGATGGATCAGAGGAAGGATGGTGCCTGGATTTTTCTAAAACTCTTATGCTGCCTGGCTTTGCTTATTTATTTTTATTTTTCAACTGCAGAAAACCTGCCAAAGCAAGTGCTGCAGAGTATTTTGAGAAGCTAATTCAGTATGAGTCTCTGCTTCCCTAGAAAATCCATCTATTGGCCTCCAGGTTCACCTGTGCTTGTCTCATCCACAGACAAATTCAAGATCTGGCTGCAAAAAGGACTGAACTACACAGCTTCTGCAACTACTTTATAAGCAAGCGAGATATGGATGCCACCTCTAATCATTTGAGCATTCACATACTTGCTCTTGAAGAAGAAAAAGGTCTGTCTCACTGGACATTTTCACTCATTTCCTTGATGTTTATTACAGTTGAGCCCAAGATGGAAGGAATGGATTGACTGATCACTCGAGTCCTCTGCAAGCTGAAACCTGCAGCTCTTATTTACCCACTCCCTAGCACATGGCGAGAAAGAGGCACACAGAAATTCAAAGAATGCTTAGCAGTAAGAAAGTATATTTATCAGAACAAGATTAAAGAGATTTAAGGAACTCATCTACTTTTCTTTTTCTTTTTGCAAATATTAGCCTTCAGCAAAGACATAAAAATATTTGTCTTCATTCTAAAGATAATATTATCAACTAATTAATTTCTAGCACCAAACAGTCCAAATGTAGAAGGGTTTAATTGCTGAAAATGTTGAAACAGAATATTTTCTCAGCAAAATTTATGTTTGGTTTCAATGGACTGAATCTGTTTGATCAAAAGCTTTCTCTGTACAATTGTCTTTGCTGGAAGTTAAGAGAGACCAAAACCATTCATGAGCTTTTAGTCACCTCTGAACCTCCAGTGAATGCCAGCAATCCCCTTTCCATGGGCACTGCAGGCCGTGCAAGTGGGGTGACCAGGAGGAGTTATAAATAATGCAGCTCCACAGCGCCCGTAGCAAAGAGGGAGATCGGAGCTGCTGGGGCTTTGAAAGGGCACCCGACTCCAGTCAGGAAGCACAGCTTTCTCCTTCTGCTGGTCCCCACAAGGGAAATCACTTTGAAAGGTTAAAAAAGGGCAACTCTTTCTTGCTCAATAGACCAGTTTATATGTTGTGATACGAGCAGAGCTACTAATAACTGCTTCATTTATAGTTCACTCACCACCGCAGTGCACAGGCGGAGAGAGGATTATTAGGGTCTCCAGCCCATGGCTTTCTTGGGATCCTTTGCCTTTATCTACAAATACCCCAGCCTCGATGCTATTAACCTTGACTTCTTCAGAGCCGCACATTAAGTCCCACTCTAGGTTTTCTCCCTTCTACCAGCAACAATAGTGCTCTCACTAGCAGAACACTTGGTGCTAGGTCTCAGTGCTGTCCCAGGACCTTCAAAGGTTTAGCCTCAGCTGCTTGACTGCTGCTTGCAGTGCTCCAGCACCATCCCCAGACCACGGCCTTGACCAGATAGTGCAGCAAACATAGACCCAGCCTTGTGCCAATGCTCTGCCAAAAGGATCTCTTTCTCTTTCCTGTTTCTCCACCTTCCCTGATGTAAAGTCTTGTCCAAATCACTTCACCTCTTGAAATCCCATATAAAAATTTATTTAGAGGTTCCTCATACTATTTAAGTCACCACTGCTTTTACCAAACATCATCCTGACACCTATGGGCATATAGAGCTCTATGAGCAGTCACATTCAAAGAACAGAGGCATAGGAATACACAAATCTCTTTTTCCAGCATTTGAATTTATGGCTGGAAACTAAACTATCAACTTTGCAATGATTTACTGCTGTACAATGAGACCCATGAGATATAAACAGAGAAGACAAAACTGCAGGACAATAAATTGCCACAAACCAAGCTGTCATCACAAAACATGTAAAAGCCTTTTGAAAACCACCTCACTGATGGGACGCAGAGGGTTTCATGGCAGCTGCGCTTCTGCAGACATAAGGTACAGGGGCCTCTTCCAAAGTAAGAGATGTCCATCCCGGGCCTCCACCACTACCTGCAGCTCTTCCTGTCTCCTCCCCTGCTGAGGGTCTGCAATACCCTTCTCATGAGCTCTGCCCATGATTACCTAAAGCACCCAAATGCTTTGGACAGTCTGGCCATGCAGTTTTGGACTCTCTTATTGGTGCAACCGCCTTCTGAAGGGGAACCACTCTGATAGGCACCTATCTGAAGACGTTTGTCTTCACTCCATAGATCAGGTAGGACAAGACCAGCTCTGAGAGCAGCCCATCAGAGATCACTGCAGTTTCTGATCTCCTCTGCCTGCCAGGGTCCTTGTGGGTCCTCGTGTCCCTCCAAGTCCCGGTACTTGTGAACATCAAAGCCACAAGAAATGCACTAGCTATTCTGGCTAGCTCAGCCAGCGACTTTACAAGAATGGCTTGGTTTTAATCATGTGCCTGGGGGATTTCTTGTGGGAGGATGAAGCAACTAGGTCTGGCATCACTTAGGAATGAAAGGGTAGTTGTTTAACAGAGATGATCTGAAAGGCTGAGCAACATCCCTTTGAATGAATTTACATAACCAGAAGTTCAGCAGCTCTGTACATCTAGGTATCGAGTACTGGGGAAAAAAAGTCACAAGAATAAATGTATTTTAGCTTTCAGAGGGACCAGAGGGGGAAAAAAATTAATTCCCCATAACATTACACATGACTGGGATGTAGGCTTATATCCAGAACCCTAGACCAGTGCAAAAAGAGCTGTGATAGATAGCAGACGTGTTTAGGACACTGACAATTCCCCCCTCCCATACCAAATTACTCTCTTTGTTGAGAATAACATGAGATTTTCCCAAACAGCTCCTTTGCTGAATCTGTCTTTCTGCTTAGACACCACAAAGCCAGGCAACCCAAAGCTGCTTTGCAATGGGAAAGGGAGGGACACAAAACAAAGAAATACAGAGAGACTGTCCTCAGGGAAATCCAAGGAGCTACGAGAAGATAAAACAAGAGGCAAAGAAGAATCCTTATGAAATGCATGAGATGTGAAAAACTGATAGGCCAATTAAATATGCCTAAGTAGGATCAGAGATTATCCCAATGCCACTGTCATGTCCTATTGTTCTCCACCCTCCCTTTGTTCCCCTCCTCAGCTTCCAGAGAATCAGCTCACTAGAGATTCCCAGTCCCTCCTGCTCGTCCCTCTGACCAGTGACAACTACACACATTACAGACCCATCCCTCCCTGCCTTGTGTCTCTGCTTTTCCCCAGTCCTCAGCCAGCTGCTGGCATTCCCGCTCTCTGTCCACTGCTTCTGCAGAAGGAACACAAACGTTGAGAGTCTGCAGGGAGTGGGGGCTGGCTGACGCTTCTGTAAACACCACACTAATCCATTTCAGATATTAGACTCCCATATATGTGTTTTCAATAATAAAAGCAACATTTAGATGCTGCCAAGGTATCAGAGAGACAGTAGCAGACACAGAAGAGCCACCCCACCAAATAAACAATGGAAAATGCTCACTTATCTTTTCATACCACTAGGCCTCCAGGCTCCAAAATAAATTATTACATTCATTTACATTTTATTGTGGAGATATAACTGGCTGGAATAACTGCTGGCACTGAACCCAACTGCAGGAATGCACTATTTTTCTCCCCATTTGCCCTAACTGATGCTTTTTTTTTTCTGTCAATCCATCTCTATCACTTTTGCCCGGATGGCAGAACTGCATTGACCCACTACCCTTTTTGCATTTACGAAAAAAAAAGCCATCAGTTCAGCTTTTTAAAAGCCTCAGGCTAACAAACTGTTGCAGAGTAGCAGAGACTGTGAAAGAGGGGGCCCTTCACCTAAAGCATATCCAAGCAATAAAGCCAAAAAAATCTTAGACAGTCACACATTCATGTCCTAAAACCCCTACAAGCCATATAAAAGTCGGCCCACAAGAGACATCTTAGCCTTCAGTTTTACTTCACTTACAAACAACAGAGAGGAATAGACTCTCCAGAGAATACACCATGCAAGTTTGGGATGTTTTGCGTCGAGAAGCACCAGTTCTTCTCCTTTCCCTGCTAAGCAGCCTGAATCCACGGCTTAGAGGGCGATATCCACTGTGTACACCCAGCTGAGATGGACTCAGGCTATCTAACTACTATTGCCCACACAGCTCGGCACTAACTACAGGTTCAAAAGATCTATGTCATTATTTTTATCAAAAGAAAAACCAAACAAATAAAAAACAACCAAAGCATTCCATCTCTCAGGTCAACACCTTAGAGCTCACTAGATGAGATGGTTAGAAGAAAGTGGACGGAATATAAAACTCAGCTGTGATGGGACCACATTCCCAGGCTGAGGAACTGAGGACTGGGAGTGAACCTTCTCAGTGACAACTTCCTGTTAAAAAGATAAAGTAAAATATACACACGGTTAACAGTAGAAATAACTGTCAAAACTGGTTAATGTTTTCCGCTGCCTTCTCACATTCTGATACCTAAATATTTTCAGGTTTTAAGTTCCTTTCTTATCTGTCGATCAGTTCCTTACTAAAGATAAGGTAAGAAATATAATGAAAACTTTAAGCAAAAGTATTTGAGTATATTTCACTGGAAAAAATGGTGCAGAAACACATCTCAGACTCTTGAACTACCTAGGCAGGTAAGAGAGGTAAAAGTCTGGACAACTGGAAGCTGAAGCCAAGAGAAGGACAGTCACCAGTGCTGCTCGTCATGGCACTTCCTCAGGCCTCAAGCTCAGAGGCCAGTGCCCACCCCTGCCCCAGTCTGTGTAACCCTGGGCAAGTCCAGTAACATTGCTGTGCCCCGGGTCTCCAGCTGTAAATTAAGCCACCCAAGGCCCTGCAAGAATGGGGCCATCAGATGCTCCTGAACTGGGTCAGAAAAGCAGCTCAACAGAATTAGGTGTGTGAGAAAGAAAAAGAGTGAACCTCTAAAATGTACAAAAGCTACAACAATATGATTGCAAACAAGTTACCAAATGTGACAGCAAGGAGAGCATTGACCCACATTAGACCTGAGCATGGCTTCATCCTAAGTGTGGTTTCATAAGAGCTTCACATCCCTTGGACACTGGCAATGCAGAAGGAAGGAAACTGAGCCTGACGGCCAAGTGCACAGACCTCTGCGGGGTCACAGCCCCCTGCAGAAAGTTCTAACGTGCTGGGGACATGACAGTGAATGCTCTAAATGACCCTTTTTCATGTTCCTGGCATCTTTTGTTTTGCTGTTTTATAGACAAACTAAACACAGAATCAGTTTTAATGATATTACAGCATCGTTTGCTTGGAAGGTAAGGATGGATATAATGGACTTGGGTCCACACCAGCTTTGGTGGACAAAAACATCCCTCAGAAAAACAGCAACCTATATTCAACCATTTCACATTGCTTTTCTGTTGCACAAATATACAGAATAAACATTCAGGCTTAAATATCTCAAAATGCAACCACATAATACCAAACAAAATTCTCAATGAGCTACACTTTCTCGCTACGCTTTCAGGAGTGCCATTCTTCCAGAAAGAAGATTCCCTTCTCTCCCCACCTCACAAATGTGCAAAATTCCACCCATGCAAGCAAGGGAAGGTTTATAAAAGGAGACCCAGGAGTTTCAGTTCCCTGCCTTTACCACCTCCCCCATCACTATTTTTCACAAAAAGCACAACAGCAGTGGCTGGCTATAGGAAGCTCTCCTGTCACACGTAAGCAATGGATATCAAACAGGCACATTGTCCCAAGGTGAGTAGGAACACTCCTGTTTCCTTACCAGCAGTACAGAGGTGCAGGTGGCACAAACCAGCTGGGTCACAGAGTTCCTGGCTCTCTCCTTCCTCCTCCACCCTCAGCTCCTCTCTCCATCTCTTCCTTCTCCTCGATGACTTCTTAAGGGTATTCAAAACCTTGTTCACTTTATTCATTTGGTCTCAGGGCTGCAGAGAGGGGATGAGATCTCCCCAGCTCTGATGTCTCAGCAGCTCCAGCTCCCAAGGAAGGAGGGACAGCTAGAAGCAGGCAGGTCACTGGGAAAGCACCCGTGTGTGTATGTGTGTGTGTTTCAAAAGCTTCTTTCCACCCAAAGAGAGAGTTTTGGGTGGTGGTGGGAGAGGGGGGAGGAGGGAGAGGGATTTCTTTTGGCTCTGTCCATCCACAGCTCTTGCAGACAACAAGAGCAGGCATTTCTTCTCCCTGATGACTTGGGAAAGCTCATAACTCACAGGGGCAGCAGATCCTTTATAGGGTTCTCAATTTCTGTTTTTGACAATACATGCATTCTGGCAGATTTCAAATACTCCTCAGGCAAAAGAGACAGCATCAGCTCAGAAAAAGCAGTGACTTAAAGAATTCTGGCTTCTTTTCAAAGACTAGAAATAGCTAACACAGACAGCAAATAATATCTGCATCTATGAGAAATGCTAAATAACTGTGCAAGCTTGTAGGAAAGAACCTTGACTTTCCTGTGCTCACACAATTGCTCACCTTTCAGCACTTATTTTCTCACCAGCATCTTTGGAAAAAGGCAAATAATTTTTCCAGTTTCCTGCAGACACTGAGGCAATGGAAGGTGAAGTAGCTAGTCAAGACATTTTTAGCAGAACCACTGAATACATCCCTGCAAATAGCTTCTCTTCCTGTTTCAAAAGCTTAGACTGTGTAAACTTTCCAAATAATTGAGAGCCTTTAAATGTTTCTACATGACCCTCTGGTATTTTTACACAGATTTTAATGGACAACAGCATGCAGCCTATAGTGTCCACAGCTGCTTCAGACACTGCCAAACCACTGAGAAAAATGCAAGAACTCTGTGTGGGAAGGTCTGACATGATCCCCTGCCCACGGCAATCTCCAAAAACACAATTCAGAGTCCCTTCCAGTGCTGCTATTCTAGCACTGCAAACCAAGGCATAGATGAGCAGTAAGAGGAGCGTTCTCCATGAAAGACTAATTTTGTTTGTAAATGAGAGTTTTTAGATTCAGGAGGCTAAGTGGAAAACAACCCTGTGTGCCTGGGAGTCAGGTGGATGACAGTATGAGTGAGGCCCTGAGCAACCTAATGTAACAGGTGGCATCCCTGCCCATGGCAGGGGGGGCAGAACTAGATGATCTTTCAGGTCCCATCCAACCCAAACCATTCTATGATTCTGTGACAAACACACACCTTTACTGCTGGCTTCTCAGATTTAAACCAGACCATGAGACACAACCTAAGACTGATGTTTATTAACCCAATTATACCCAAGAGAACCAATAGCAGAAGCAGATTATCAGTTCACTATAGTCAGGTCAACCCTTAGCCAACCTACAAAGTTATTTGGCTGCAATAAGAGCTTCCCTTGGAAAACTTTGGGAACTGAGGTAGCTCCTGGCCCAAAGTTTCCCCTTTGGTTCTGCCCTGCAGAGAGAGTCAATACGATCCTGTCTCCCACACTGATGCTAAGGAAATACCCATCATGATTGTCTCCTGGCCACTTCAGGGAGGAATGATGATGTTTGGGCAGTGACTACCAACTTGGAAGAACCCTCCAGGAACCCAACCAGGCCAGTGGAGTTAGTGGAATGGAAAGGACCTTCTTCAAGCAACCATGTGCAGGATTAGACATGGCTCTGCCTGGCAGCAGGACAGAGAGCCTGTTAATATGCCTAAAACTCCATTTAGAGTGATACAATTAAGTACAAACCCTGCACAGTATTAATGGGTGTACAAATTAAATTATCCTGCACTTCATTTAAGGCCTTATAAATAGGGCCATCACTCTCACCACTGAGCAAGATGCAGCCCATGCTGCAAAGGCCCCCTGCAAAGGTCAGCACAGGGCAGAGCATGGTCACCAGCCACAGCCACTGGCAGCCTTGGGTAACCTTTCGAGGACTGAACTCTCAGCACCCAGACATGGCCACATCAGCAGTGCCACAGAGCAGACCCCAAGTGCAAGATCTGGCAGATGTTTCTCAGCTCATTAAAGCCTAGATTTTAATGAGTCATGTCTCCAGACAAGCAGCATCATGCAAATTGCACCACCCCAGGAAATTGTGCATGCATCACTCTGAGGCATAATTCTTCTCCTGCCACCTTTCTCCAGGGCAGAAGGTAATTTGCAGTGCTTCCTCTCAGCAGTTTACCACTGTCAGGAGCAAAAGCAGCTCTTCTGCTGAGCAAGGATCTCCCTGCCTCTCCTCCAGGGCTGTACGGATGCGCCTGCTTCCCTTTCCTCCTGTCCACAGGCAGCACCCAAATCAGAGCCTGTCCCGGCAAGAGCTTTTCCCAGTTTGCATTGGTGTCCACCATTTGAGATCCGCCTGCTCTTCCCAGGCATTAAGGCTCCCACAGTTTTCCTGGGAGATGGACAGGGTGCTGGCCCAGCCTCACACAATGGAGAAACCCTTTGCAGTGGTTTCCAGATTAGATATTAAGCCGGCAGCAGAGTCCCAAAGGGAAGTGGGGACCACTAGGCAGGCAGCCAGGCTCAAGGGCAATGAGGTCCATAATTCCTGCAAACATGCAGGAAAACCCAACCTTGTCCACACAGACAGCTGCAGACTTCAGCCCTCATCCTGCTCCGCTTTGCTCAGGCTCCTTCTTCGAACACTCTTCAGCATACTGCTATCTTTTCCTGAATTTTCTTCCACATCCATCTCACTCCTACTCCAGACTCACTCCATTTCCTCTCTTTTCCTTTGGAGAATGGCTGTAATCTTTCATGTACTCCTAATTAGCGAGATTTGTGAGTACAATTCCATTTTATTTTGATGGTGAATTCTAGCACTAATTCTGCTGTCATGTCTCCATAATTAATAACAAGACTAGTAATACAAAACCAATCTACAAGTCACTTTATTGGTCTTCAATGTCATTAGTTAGAACTGGCATAACCAATTCAAGTTGTCATCCATACTGAGCCACCATTACCATTTCTATAAAAACAAAACACATGTATTTGGGACTGTACTGCAGCCCAGCCTCTCAGTCCAGCAAGCGATGCTATGGAGGTTCATCTGAGGGTGATCTCCTTCTCATCTCATTACTATTTTAGAGAGCTGCAGCAATACACTGAGCAGCAGGAAAGCAAGACAGCATGGAGGAACACAAAAGATTTTGCTGAGGTGGGCTCTCAGGGACCGAAGATACAACCTGCATGTCCCCTGTGACTGCAGATACTGCCTGCACTCAGCCCATTCTGTATTTTCTCACCTGCCAGTATAAAAGGCAACAAGCCACCATGAACCACCCAGGTCTGGTAGGCTACTTTTTAATGATTAAGTAACCATAAGATCTCTCTGTTTTGGAAAGATTTCTGCTTTTTGGACTATCTGTTAATCCTGTAGATCGCACTCACACTGCTTTCAAAATTTATTTCACTGTCAGGGCAGCAAGTTGCTGTAGTCATTTGAAGGCCAAAGTCGCTGCCTCAAAGCACTAAGGATTTAAGAGGTGAAAAAACCTTCAAAGCATCTCGCTAACTACTGTGAGTACTGGAACACTTTGGTTTCCATTCAGGTAATCACAGACTCTTTTCATGTCCTACTCCCACTTAGTTTCACCTATTGCATCTCACAAATTGTCTGAAGCTGTTCGATTTGAGCCAAGATTTGGGTAGAATTTAGGAAGGTTCAATAATAACAGAATAATACTGCTAAGTTAATGTAAACAATTTACTTGTCCCTCCTTTTCCAATCAGAGTCCTACAGTTAAAGTATAGCTGCTATTAAATGTCTTCCAAAGCAAACCACGCATGTTTTAAATTGGTCTCAATTTAGCAGTTTTATTTTTGTGTTAAATGATAGGGAACAGCATTAGCACAAGGGTCATTATGTGAGTCAGCAGCACACGGCAGGTGCCTCTTCCCAACATGACTGAGAACAGCCTCTTGCTGCCCTTCATCCTGGGCAATCCTCCTCTTCTTCCTGCTCCTGTCTATTCCCACCCTTGACTGTAGAGCCATTCTATGCCCCGTGGAAGAGCTTGCTCCCTAACCAGCAGTATTATTCAGTATTTCTCAGCACTGGGACATGCCAAGTGATTTCAAACAGGAGGAAGCCAATACTATTGCCTTGAATTTTTATAAAGCATAGGTATGATGCATCTGCCACAAACACCAAAGGGAGAGAAGTTTTCAGCAGGAAAACCCCAAGGAGCAAGGTGTAGAGGGCTGTGAACTTCTAGCACAGGAGCCATCTGTGTTCCCTTGGAGAAGAGAGGCCTGAGGGAAAAAAAGGGATACTGTCTCCAGCATCTCACTTCGAGGTTACGGCGAGCAACGCCAGCATGCTTTGTTCCCCTATGGTAATACCTTGTATCCAGTTGGCTAATTGGTTTCTCCCCACCCCCTGCCTTCCCCATAAAAAGGGGCCTGAATCTGCCCTGACCTAGGGGGGCTTGTCCCTGGCCTCGCCTTCACAGGGACTGCTGGACCATTAAAGTTGTCTCTGTGGAACTGCCATACGAGGCTCCTGTCTCTCTGTCCCCGAGTTTGCCTCGGGTGATCCTGCAAAGAGCTGAATCACAAGAGCTGGAATCACTTGTATCTGAGAAATCGCTACACTTGCTGAGATCACCCACTGTCTAGGAGGGCTTGCCTCGCCCCTAGAAGGGTCGTTCTCTGCAGGACACTCTCTCTAGGAAGGCCGTGGCATACTGGTGCTTGACAAGCATCGGACCCTCAAAAGGACAGCAAGGGATGCAGAAACACAGCCCTGTTTGCCTATGCCAGGCAACCTAAGTCACAGCTGACAGATTTAAGCAGACCCAAACCTGTGGCCTGCATTTTGGTATGCAAACCTCAGGCAAAACTGAAGGCATTGCTCTCCAGAGAAGGTGCTTGGCACTAAGTTTTCAGAGCCATCACTAGCTGCTGCAACATCGTTCCAGGAAATCACAGGAACACCGGGGCCTGCTGCAGCACAGAGACACCACAGCCACACTATGTCCTTGTTCGACCCTGAGCAAATGCCTCCAAACAAGCAGATGCATCCTGCTCCAACTACTATTTCACAGGTGAGCCATTACCTGATTGTTCCCTACCACATTATATTTTGTTTGCTGCATAACTCTGAGTTTCCGTGAGGCTGGAGACAGCACAACATGCTGCAGTTATTAATCACACCATGCAGCACTGCTGTTAGGCTTTATGCCATGAAGTCTTCACTTCCTTTAACACCAATCAGTGGCACTGACCCCCTCTGCAAGTGTCTGCTGATGCCCTGCCGTTTCGTTCACTTCACTATTTTCCAGCTGTTTCAAAGACCATGAGAAGCTTTTGAGAAGACAACAGTTTGTTGTCTTGCAACTGCTGCATTTTAAGTGAATTATTTTGGGCTTTTGGCTTCATTACAAAATAATAAACATGATAATAATCAAGGCAAAAAAGAAAGAGGATAATATTGGAGGTTTGCCACCTGTGTGCCGCATCTTACCAGCTTAACTGCAGCTACAGAAAATAAAGTTGGGGATTTCAAAATCTTCAAGCAATGAAAGAGCACAGGCAGAGCAATTAAGGACTTACACAGCTACTTCCAACCACTCACACTAAGCTAACGCTTATTTCAAGGGAATGTGGTCTCAGTATTAAAACTGCCAAAGAAAAAAAGGCTCGGATGGTTTTTAAAATCTTCGCAATTTTAAAAGCATCGGGTGCATATTTGCATTTTTGTTTATTTTTCTGGGGCAGGAAAACACTAGCTGTCCAAAAATACCTGTGAAAGAACAAAGAGCTGTAATTGTTGTAGAGACAACAAAACCCACACCAACCACATAAATAAATTTCAATGCTTGACAGTGCCCATGGTATTTTAACCTTAACAATAACAATACTGGGAACAGGGAACAGACTGTGGCCGTTTATCATGGGAAATTATTAAAAATGGCTGAGTAAAATATGAACTTATTTGACCCACACATTTTCTTTTCCAGGTCCTTCCCCACAATTACCTCAATTTCTCTCACTTGTTTGATAGTAGTTCGCAAGATATTCCAGCACCTGCAGTACCCTTCTGGCTTCCAAAGGTTGCTGTGTGATCATAATAGCACCAATTATATAGTAAACCTCACTAGGTAGGGTGAGAGCCATAGCCCTGGAAAAGTGGGGTGACACATTTGGGAACATTTGGTGACTGACACGTAATCCCTGGAACTCACAGACACCCAAATGTACACTGCAGCCAAGTCCAGGAACACGTAGTAAACACTTTTCTACTGGAAGGGAAAGTGGAGAGACCAACGTAGAATTGTTAAAGCAAAACTCTGGGTTCTGTTTTGTGAAAGTTTGAATGCTGCACAATTGATGCTTTCAGGTACTGTTTCTTAGCACTCCCATGTTATAGCCTCTCTGAAATTTTCACCAAAGAAATCTGGAAAGGTGACAACTCTGATCCTGTGCCAAATGCAGGCTGGCAGACAGCTGACAAAGAAAATAAGCTCAGAGAAACATGGAGCTTTTCAGGAGCATAAAGTATCACAGGTAGCTCAGTAGTATCTGAGTCTAAAGGGACTGACCTTGTAACCATGGTTTCTATGTGGTGGATGATCTCCACCCCTTCACAGAGGCAAAAAACACATATGGATCCAAAATTCCACTCTCACGTGAATCCCTGAGGCTTGTAAGTGAAGGACTAGAAAGAAAAAACAGTACTGACATAACTTAGAGCAAGCAGAGCCAAGTTACACACATGGCTTTTAAGACAGAATGGCTGGAGAACCACTGGTGGAATGAAACTGGAAGCTGCCCTGCCAGTCTGAAATCAGCCTAAGGGTGTCATGCAGAAAGAGGCATTAACTGACAAGGAGTTTGATTATGAGATGTGGGACTCAGTTCAAACCCTGGTGAAATATGGCCTGTGTTCAGTGGGAATTCCAGTGAAGGTGGGGGATTCAGCACCTCAGAAGAACTAGAAAGATATTTACTCTGCAGCAGACCAAAAATGTACTGATGGTGCAACATGTTTCTGTGGGATGAGGTGGGCAGTTTGCTCTCCTACCTCCAAAAATGTACCTGTTCTACTGGCAAACAGACACCACTACACATCACAGAGGGGCTCTGGGCTCATTGCCTCATAAGGGATTCACACTGACAAATGTTATTATTTTGCCAATCAGAAAGCTAAAGAGGAACAAATCCTACCCTATTCTCCAGCAGTGTCAGGCATGACTGTGAATAATCAGCTGCCCAAAGCCTACTTGCAATCACTGCAGTTGAAACAGCCGTGGCTGTCTTGCTATAATCAAGAAAAGGAGGCCAGAGGCAGCCTCCTGCAAGCAGGAGATGGCTCAGGCTGTAAGGATCTCTGGCCAGATCATGGAGAGACCTCAGAGCTGCCAACTGGCCCCAAAACACCCTTCCTTTTCCTGGTAGGGGATCCATGATTTACCACTAGGAGAGGTGAATGGCTTTGCTTCAGGACTGTGCAAAGTGATGGGCCACACCACGCGGTCTCAAGCCAACCCCTTGAAATCAGCAGGACTTTGACTTCAACCACCCAGCTAAAAACAGGGATAAGAGCACATGCACCATTGAGATGCTCTGAGAACTGAAATACATTCAAGCACTTAGATGACATAGTAATCAGGGCTATAATACAGGAATATAAGCTTATTTAGGAGGAAAAACAATGTCATTCTCTCCTTCAAATGACAGATTCCTGTGGCCAGGTTTCAGCCTTGATGAGAGCTGCAAGAAGGCTGTTCCCAAGTTTTTCAGTGTCTTCTCTCCTCTTCACTTAGTTTCCACCCAGGATCTCAGCTCATGTGCCAGGCACAGGAGCATTGTTCCCTATTAATTGCAGGATCTCCTGACCCTTGAAGCGGCTATAGCCAGGGAGAAGCAGCCAGCTCACTGCTCCTCCCAAATCTCACCACCTTCTTAATGTCCTGAGGAGGCCCCATTTGAAAATGAAGTCATGGGCTCATTACAGCTGTTCAGAGACTCAGCTCTCCCAAGGAGGTTCTGAGGGAATTGAAACAAAATGCTCTGAAAAGATGGCACTGCCAAGCAAGCAATACACAGTGGTTCTTCTGGCACAAGATGCTGAGTTCCCTCACCAGCACCTTGGACAGTTAAAAAAAAGGAATTACACTCCTGGACCCAATTTCCCTCTTCCATTTATTTCTTTCTCCAGTGCCTAACCCAAGTCAAGCCTAAGCATCAGTGTGATTTCCACTTGCTCTCTGCCATCAATTTTCCTTTGCTTCCACGTTGAAGCAAAGGACATGTTGAAGTTAAGGAGAGACATTTGCACACCACGTTCTGTCAGTACAGATTATTTCACTCTCCTAAGCTCCTTGGGGGTGTAATTTGCAGGAAGCCCAAATAAAGCAGATGTCTAAAGCCGTAGGCTTGTGGAGGCAGGTATTACTAAAGCCTGTCACCAATAGCAGTGAAGTTTAGCATATTCTCCCCAGACATTTAGGTTCAGTCCTGTAATTACTACAGATAGGTGAAGTTGAAGCTCTTATTGAAAAGTAATCACTGCACAGCAGCTCCAAACAAACAACAGCTCTTGCTAAAGAACTCCATGACAGTAAAAACTCCCTGGATTTTATCAGGACTAGCTTTCAGCTCTGTGGTTTCCTCTGTTGCCCCAGAGAAACTGCTTGCATTTTTCCAAAACATGCCAACTCTGGCTGCTTGCAAGTAGCTAGCAGCCCAAAAATAGCACTTGGTACTAGAACTTTGGGTTGGAAGTAAAGGAAAAGACAAAGACAAGCTTGGGAATGGGAATGAGGAAATGGATGAGTAGAGAGAGGAAGAACAGAAATAAAGGAGATTTCTGATTAAACATGCACTTTTCCAAAGAACTGACAGGCTTTAAGAGAACTTTTGATAGAAGCAGCTCCATTTTCATGAATGTCCATGGGAGCTTTGCTACTGGCTGGCTCTGCTGTGTTTCTCCAAGGTTTCCACGTCCATAGTAGGCACAACACAGATAATGTTCAGAAACTAACTAGTTTGAGGGTCTGTCAGGAAAAGCTCAACAGTGAAAAGAGAGGAAGGACGGATTAATATCATGCTGTGCAAGGAGTCTGGACCAAATGGCTGAAGGCAAAACGAGAAAGGTGTGCAGTTGTGTTTTCTCTTCGTATACAAACACACACCACAATGGCCAAACAGCCTGCTCAGCCCTGACATTTGCAAGTTCATTCCTGGCCTGGAAGCACAGGGACCCATGGACCTGCAGAGGCTGCAAGCCCCAGCAACTGCAAACTGGACTTGATGTGAATTTTCTCACTCTCCTACCACCTCCCCATGTGGAACTCAGATGAAGCTGATAAGAATAATGTCAAGTTCAGTTCCCACAGAAATGCCAGACAGCAATCTACTCTCCTGGAAACACATTTCAGTGTTTTCATAAGGAATACACTAAAATTTCAACTTCCTGGGAAAATCTTAAAGTTTAGATGCATTCCGATTTAGAATTCATTTTTGTCCCACAAACCTCAAGAATGATTGTGGAAATCAATTTCTCAGTGAGCTTTAATGCAAATAACCAAACAAATGCAATATCTCCAAACAATTCCTAAATCTCACTTGTTTCCTTCAAAATTATCCGTAGTGTGGACCGCTGCAGGAGAACAGGAGGTGCTGCATCCATTTCAAGGGAGTCTGAAGAATATCCTTGTCATAATGAAGGAGAAAGCTCTAAACTTTTGAAAAAAAAGAATAAAAGTCTGTGGCAGTTGAGACTCGTTATTACCAACAAACAGTCCCAAATGGTATATTTCAAGGTTTCTATCTGACTGAGCTGTCAAAACCTGCCATCCTAATCAATACTTGTAAGAGCACTTACACACAGTGGGGCTTCATCCAAGTCAACGGTCCAGCTCTTGGCAATTAAACAGAACTGTCCGGGATGTAAAAAAAACCAGTATCGTCTTATTTAAAGAAAGATGCTCTGGGTGAGTAAGACCTACACAGGGAAATACTGTTCTCAAAAAATTCATTCACTGGAAATTATTCTGGAAAAGAATGGAGAAGGAGAGACAGATAAGTAAAGAGGGACAAAGAAATATTCATAAGTTTGGGATGAATCCAGAATCTAATTTAACAGCTGAGAGATTCCAAGGGAGAAATTGAAAAGGCAAAAGGAATAGCATTCAAAATGGCTTTTTTGTATTATTATTAGAGGGTTTGGAAAACAAATGCAGCAAAATGATTTACCTGAGAGTGGGAGTTTTTTCTTCTACTTTTTTGGTGGCTAAAAGTCTTATTTAAACAGTTTGAAACCTACAAACCTCATCTATCATGGGGAGAGGAGGATGTTCTTTTATCTCTCCATTACACAAGCCACCAACGCATGCCAGGAAATGAGAGGGCTCCTGTTCCCGCGTGGAGGGAGCAAAGCCAGCTCCTGCTGCCAAGCCACCTTGCTTTGCCTTGGATACAACACCTCCATTTGCTATGCCCCTCTCCAAAACAGATATGCAACATGGAGGGGCCTCCTCAAGCCATGTTTATTAAACACCAGCCAAATAATTGAAAATACCTCAGCTGAAAATTGCTCTGTGAGTTGCTGGGAATGGCTGTCACTGGCTGCAATCCCTGACAACAGCTGATGGACAGAGCCCTGGGAGGCACTGTGAGAAATCCGTGAGCCCAACACCCGCCCCATTGCACCACAGCATGACAGCCCCACGCCTTCTTCCTGTGCTACCAGAAAGGCATTAATTCCTGGTGGAACAACAAGCTCATCAAGTAATCATGACAAAAAGCATTAATGACCTTGCCTTTACTCATGCCAAGACATTCTTAATGTGTATAACCACTGCGAGCAACCAACACGGCTAAAAACCCCAGTCAAGTGAATATCACTCTGTCATTCCAGAACTTCTGACAGCATCCCATTATGTCAGACTGCATTGGGTAAGGTCATATAATCTATCATAACTCGACTTAATGAGGCAATTAAAAACAAATGCATTTCATGGACAAACGGCTTGCTATGCAGCCCTTCTCTGATTCCACTTGGCTTCACAATTTCTAAGCAGTGAAAAGTCCAAGACAAACTAAAAGGAGTAAAGGAGCTATTTATTTAACTTCCTTTCAAGTACATAAAGCAGAAAAGTGATACTCTCCTTCAAACCACAGGTAAATAGCTATATACCTGAGGTGGGCGATAGCAGAAAGGTTTTCTCAGGGCTGAACAGATCAAAAACACACAACAAAGGCATTTTGATCCCTTATTTTATTTTTAATTTTTTTTTTCTTTTAATAACATAAGGGCAGGATGATAGCTAGGCTCTGCAGAAGGATTGAAACAAAACAACAAATTCCAAAAGTATCACCACAGATTGGTACTGCAAACCCACACTGTTCTCTGTCACCACAGTAGGAGTACCCCAGCCTGAAGCCATGGCATGTCTGGAAATGCAGGGCTTTGTTATTTTTTCTTCAGTAAGAACAGTGCAGGAGGCTCCTCACTTCTACGTACAAAGGTTGCTCCTGCGCCTACCTGTCGCAGAAGACACAGATCCAGCTAGAAGCAGTTTGGCTACTTGGATCCAGAGAACATCTTCCCCTCACGTACCACCCCTGTGTGTTGGTACATCAGCAGGTAATCTATTTTTCCTGTAATGGATTACTAGTCAGTGTGAGAGAAAAGGCAGCAAACTGTTTGGGCTGAGCACTTGGGATTCATTGTGCTTTTTCTCTTTTCTTTTTCCTTACAAAAAAGCTCACACACGTTGGATCCTACTCCATTGTCTTACACTGGACTCAAGTAGAGCACCTCTCACTGCTTGTGACTTTTGGAGAAACACAAGCAGCAGCACAACTGCTCAGCTTGTCCAACTTACCAGAAGTCGTGTTTCAGGCAATTAAGAGGGGAAGATTTAACTTGCCATTGAGGAAGATGCAGCCGCCAGGTTTATCCTTCACTTCAGTGGGGCACACCAGCAGAAAAGCCCCTGAGGCACAGATACCTCTCTCTACACTGCCACGTAATCACTGGTGAGAGCTCCCAGCTGATTTTCCTGAGTCATTTACTGGTATCAGAGGTGACACTAATGCACTGCTCAAAACTCATTGGAGAGATCCCCACTTTCTTCCTCATCCTGAGTAGCTTGAAAGGAGCAAACCTGGCACTTCAGCAGCCAATGCAACACAGATATAGACTCCAAAGTGACCCCAGGGCACGCACAGCATTCATACATGTACAGTATGGACACCACAGGTCACAAAAACAGGGGCTACACAGCCACAAATAAGTGCCACTCTCCAAAAGGTGAATTGGACAACTCTGTGCTGATACAGCTGGGAACAAATTGTTTTGCTTTTTAAAAGCTGAGGCATCTTCTAACATTTGGTACTAGCCCTGGTCATTTTTTCTTTCAGAATCTGAGGCCTACCAGACAGCTGCTGGCCAAACCCAGATTCAACACGAGGGGCTGCTTTGGCCACAAATGACTGTGGAGGTATCCACTGCTTCAATACACATGAAGGACTCTTTTGGTGGGAGGAGATATGGATTTGCTCGTCCTGCAGAAAATTCAAGCACTTTGTAACGATTTCAAAAAATGAAGCTTACTTCACCATGATCAGGGAGACAGAAGAGTTGGAAGCATTACTCCCCTCCTGCAGCCAGACCAAGGCTGTGTCCCTCCCCATTGTGAACCACAAGGAGAGAGGAAGGTCAGTCTGTGCATTGCGAAGGGCGGAAAGAGCTGCAGCCCTGCACAGAGCGCTGCATATTTCCATGGATGTACAACAAGGAGGACGGCACAGTTGCACATGCAGTACACAGGGACTATTAGCAGAACAAACTGTGGAAGAAATATATTCCTTTTCCTAGCAAAGTAGTTACTGCATTTATTTTGCCCCCTCCAAAAAAGAGAAAACTATAGAACTTCAAATGAGCAAGAATCCCTGAGTCCTCAAATATCTTCATAGTTATTGAATTGGGTGACCTGAAAACCGCCACTCACTCAATGGAGAAATGGGAATTTATAAATACATGTATC
Source organism: Eulacestoma nigropectus (assembly GCA_013397775.1). Lineage (NCBI taxonomy): Eukaryota > Metazoa > Chordata > Aves > Passeriformes > Eulacestoma > Eulacestoma nigropectus. The sequence goes on along the minus strand of VZTE01001421.1, from coordinate 5,000 downwards.
AGCAAATGAATATTTAATGTTTTCTGTACGTATCAGTGTTCAGGGTCTGCAATATTTAAGCTGCAAGTCTTGTCAGAAAATGTAGTAGCCATGAGATAATTATATCTCTGGGGTATTTAGATGTACAAAGGGCAGTCAAATGCTTGCATTATCTCAAGATTTTGATTCTGTCATGATTACAACATCATACAGAAATAAGTTATTGCCAGTAAAAAAAAAATCCTACATGGTGACCACTCTATAGCTTCCTTGCTTTAAAATAGTACTATGTTCCTTCATTATCAAAAATAATTACACCACTGCTGTCATTGCAGCTGACACAACATTTACATTAGAAGCTCCTTTCTGCAGTAAAACACATTATTTAACGTACAAGAAATTCTCAACCTAAAATATGTTTTCTCCTGTTTATCCCCGAATTTAGAGGCAATTATACTTCTAGTCAGAAGGAAACCATTTCTAAAGTGTTCCTCTTCGTCCCTTCTGATACTTCTGAATAAAAATAAACATCCCCTGTCAGCAAAATGCTAACATATGGGCTTTAGGAAGAATTCAGCCATACTTAAGTCCTTTGATGAATCAGGATCTAAGACTTTTTTAGATATCATAAGCCTAATTCTGCCCTCTCCTTTTATGCCGGTATCAATCTAGACTAACCTCATTCCCTTTAACACAGCTAAATCCAGACTGACATCAGCACGGTCAGATGCAGCCTCCTGCTCTTCTAAAAGCTTTCTCACTGCAAAACCCAAATAAAATTTGTTGAAATGGCAAATATCTCCATTGAAACTCCTTGTCCAGCAAAGTCTTACCTTGCAGGTCCAACCTGCATGTGGGAATACCTGAGAAAACATCACCCACGTGCAAGTTTGCCAGTGCTATGGACTATGGGAAAATATTTCACTTTTTAGGATTGCCACTAAGCTGAGCCATGGGGGAGGCTTATTTTTATGCAAGGGCAAAGCAGCAGTGCCAGCACTGATGTCAAAGCTTTCCCAAGCCTTTTTTCCGTGGTGGATCTAGAGGGAAGGGGTCTGCACACAGGATGGCAGTGTACCCCCTGCTCCTCCCTTTGCTGGCCCAGGGATTTGCAGGGACACAACTGGCCATCCCATGCCAGGGGAGACCAATGCAATCCACACCACTGCTGTGCCACGAGCAGGGCACTTATCAAGAGGCCCAGAGCTGTGATTTCCACAAGTGTTTCTCCCAGCATTTATAAATAAACGCAAATTTACAGCAAATTGGTACTTCCCATCCCTTTCAGGGTGATTTTTACCAACCTCCTTCGAGTCATAACTCACACCCTGAGAAAAGGAGAAAAGATTTACTGGAGCTGTGTTGGAAAAGAAGCAAACAAACACACCATTTACAGCTTCCTATAGCAACAAGACAGATTGCAAGCAGCAAGAAAGAGCAGCCAGAGTGTCATACCTGAGATGGTTTGGAGACCATTTTTCAAAGCCAGGAGACTAGGACAAATCATCCTGGAAGCTGAGATTGTAATCTCAGTGAGTTTCTACACAGATAAATAAAGCTAATAGAAAGGACCAAGCAGAATCCAGGAAATTTTGCAGATGAACAAAATTTGCTGCTAACTGCCTCTCAGTTATGCCCTGTTCCTTTACCTTTGATTCAAAATCAATTCTCAAGAGCATTTTGTGCAGAGAAGAATAATTTTAAAAATCCCCTGCCAAAACAGTGAGCAGGATCCACAGCAACACACTGTTGCTGTGAGCAAGCAAAATAATCAATGTGACTGCAGAAAAAATGCTCACTCTCTTAGAGCTATTTTGTAAGGGGAAGGCATAAGATGACTTGGTTTCTCAAAAAAAAAAATTAAAACCTTCCTGTTCCCTCCTCATTTGCAGTTTGCTCAATGCTGGAGTTGAGCAAACAAGTTGGGGGCTCATCCTGCAAGATGCTGAGCAGCTCCTGTGACACACCAGGCATTATGTGTCAAGACCTCACGCCCCTAATCAATGACTAATTAGAACACTGAAGCAATCTGACCTGTCCAATGAAGAGAGTCCAGCTGAGATTCAGCTGAACAAGTGACATACACTCAACTTGCTGGAAAAACATGCCTTATTTGGAATGGGCTCAGAGCATAACTTAGCAAGGCACTACCATGCCAGGACATGGGGAACCTGATCTTCTGACAGACAGGCAGGCCTCAGGCAGCCAGCTCCCACTTCTCTGTGCTCAGAAAGCCATGTGCAAACCCTGTCACTGCCTGCACCGGCCCTGACCACTCCAGAGAGACTGCTCATAAAAACCACATAAAACAGCATTGGGTACAAGAATATTAAAACTATAAGCTGCATGATGAAAGAAATTATAAGCCATTATGAAATACACATTTAAGTGTTTTTAATACTTTAATTCAGCCTCTGAGTACATAAATATGAAAGTGCACATTTTTAATTATAGGATATGTACTACTTTTAACTCAGAGTCTCATCTCGTTTTTCTTCAGTGGTATAATGGTGATAACCAGGCAGCAGCCCTTCCACACACCAATGAATCAACAGAGCCAGGGGCCTCTCAGAGCCTAATTCACCTCACCCCAATCAAAGGCTGCTCTAAATCCAGGGTCCCGTGGTCATACCTCCTCTATAGCAGTAAATCGCTGCAGCATCCAAGTGCTTCACAACTATTATGTTATGGATGAAGTTGGGGTTCTTGGGAATTAACAGGGGAGTAGTGCTTTCAATGTTAATGTTCCCTATGTTAATGTTCTGCATGTTGAAGTTTCCCACGTTAATCATTTTGGGGTTATTGAGTTGGCCACAGTGTACTAGGTGTAACTTCGTAGTGCAAAGGGGGGTTTCTAGATGGTTCCAGGTGACGAGAGTGATGTCACTGGAAGCAGGGATTGGAGGAGAAAAGGGCCAATCAGATGACGCCCTGGGGAATGATCGGATGAGAATGTACCCTGGAAACGAGCCAACCACAGGAGGAGAAATGGACCAATGGTGTGGAGGATCCAAAACTGACCAATGGACATTAAGGATTGGGACATAAAAACGGACTGGGAGCCCAGCCCAGGGTCCTCTGCCCTGTTCGCGCTGGCGAGGGAGAGCACCCGGGGTTGTGCGCGCGCGCCGCTTCGGGGCTCTGCCCCTGCCGCTGGGTTCTCGAGCTTATCTTGGTACCCATCCTTAGGTACCGTGTAATAAAGTGTTTTCTTCGCAGAAAGGAGTGAGTTGTGTTGCTTGCCATGCTTCTTACCCCCCTGTCAGTTTTCTGGGGACTCGTCCGGGATTGGCCACACCCACAAATGACCTTGGAGGATATGGAGAAGGGACATGACGCATCCAGCCGATTTCGGCTGCCCGGACCGGATTCTCTGGGTCCACAGAGGGTCTGCTGGCCAACGCCCAGGAAGTAACTAAGAACCCGGCAACGCAGACTGCTGTAGGGATCTGTGGGAGACCCCTCTGAGGGAGACGGAGCCCCTGAGTGAGTACCTGCGGGTGGCGGGAAAAGAGAGACGGGCGTGTGTGTGTGTGCGTGAGACAAAGGCTATTAGTTGAACCCTTGAAGCGAGTGTAGACCCCTGAGTACTGCGGTTCAAGTTCTCCGCGAGGAGCCTGGCCAGAAAAAGGGGGAAGCAAGAAAAAGAAGGGTGAGTGGAGCGTCTCTCTGGGGGCTGTCTCTGTGCTAGCTGACACCTTGGTCCAGGAAAGGGTGACATTTGCCTCTCAACGCTTTAAGTGGGCACAGGAAGCTTGGGGAGAAGTGGCACCTGTTGAAGCCCTAGCGCGGTGACCAACAGGTCCAGAGGGGGGATGACTGGCTAGAGGGACGCTCTCCTAAGCAGGAGTAGGTTGAGGCCAAGGTGTTGAGAGGGCTGGCTGAGGTGGAGAGGGGGGAAGGTCTGAGTGGTAGAGACCTACCTACTGAGTCCAGGGGTTCCCAGAGGTGGTGGGAACTAGGACCTTCAGGGCAGGTCAGAACGGCCAGCTCGAGGACTCACTGAAAGCGAGCCGCCGGCTGGTTGGATGCTCTGCTACCAGGCAGGGGTAGGGAGCGGTACTGGTCTGAAGGGAGGGGTAGGAGCATCCAAGCACTTCTTCGCAGAGCACCAGTCGAGTGGTTTGGAGGGGGCGACGTCTCTGGGTGAGACCGCAAGCCTCGCAGCGCGGTGATCAGCAGGCCCAGCGGGAGGGTCACCAGCTGGGAGTAGCCCCCTGTGGCAGGATGTCTAGCCTCCCCCCCTTCTCTCTACCACAAGATAGCTGGTGCATAAAGAGATAACCCAGGGGCTGAAAGGCCCAGCAGGGGGTCATCCCTGGTGCCAAAAGTGCTCAGACATCAGCTAAGAATCCACACCTTAGTCTAGAAAGCCGATGTGGGGAAGAGATAAAGGAAATGTTTCTGACTGAGAGACAATGTTTTACAAACTATAAAAGATACGCGAACAGCCACAGAGGCAGAAGCCTCTACACACACACCCTGAAAGTGTGAGAGACTTCTCCCCAAAATCTGGACGCAGGTTTTGCGGTTACTTCTTCGAAGACTAAGTGAAACGATGTGGGCCTTATCAACTATTGGATGGTAAGATACGTTGATTCCTAGTTATATCATTTCTTCGCTAGCTGTAATTGGAATGGTACCTTATCGTGCACTGTATGTTAACCTACTAGTAGTTCTTTTTTTCAATTTTGTCCTTATTCCTGTGTAGTATATAGTCTGTGCTAAGTCTTATGTCTGTTAGTTTTCTGTCTATTA
>VZTE01001420.1:0-41684 GCA_013397775.1 Eulacestoma nigropectus | reverse complement strand
TACATTGTAACCTAGGACACACACTGAAATGTTCTTCACAATATTGATACTATAGCAGCACTGATGTCATCCCTTTTTATGTAACCAATTGAGAAACACGTTAGGTAAGATGTCTTTTAAAATGCAAAAGCAAGGGAACATATAAAATTTGATGAGTCTCATCAAACCTTGTAGGTACTCACCTTGTCTGTTCTCAATAGAGTCTACTGCGGCACAGTAGACTTTAATGTTTTAGTACTTTAAAAGGGCTTAAAAGAAACATGTGGACAGACTTTTTAGTGGGGCCAGTAGTCATAGGATGGGGAAATGGTTTTAAGCTATAAAAAGATAGGTTTTGGACTAGATATAATGAAGACCTTTTTTTTATGATGGAGGTGGTAAAGCCCTGACACATATTGCCAAGAGATCTGCTAGTTGCCCCATCCCTGGAAACATTCAAGGTCAGTTTGGGTGGGGCTTTGAGCAGCCTGATCAACTTGGAAGGTTGCTCATTTCAGGACCAGATGACTTCTAAAGGTTCCTTTCAAAACATTCTATGGTCTGCAGCCCCTTGGGCTTTCTCACCTTTGCCCATCTCATGAGATCTTTAAGAAAGCATAGTCTGGACAGGACAGGGTGTGGACACAACGCAAAAACCAGTGTAGTCAGAGGTATCTCCCACCTGTTCTTTGCTGTGTTGTCTTTGGTAATTCAATGGGAGCACAGGAAACACAGCTGCATGTCACACTTTTACCTCTCTGAGCTTTATTCCTTCCTGCAGCCATTCAGGACACAACTTAACCACTCGATGCTGCAGAGTAGGAGGCGCCCCTCAGCCCACAGCATCTGTAATCTCTAAAGTAGTAATGCTTTTGCTGTGTGAAGTAGTTCAGATTTGCTGGGCGGGGAAGGGAGTGGCTGCAGGTTGGGCAATAGATGAGGAAGAAGGAAAAGCTCAGACAGTGAAGTTGTGTCAGAAGTGAGGTGAAACCTCAGCTGCTGTGACTCCTTCATAGGAAACACCTAAATGTGTGAGAGTAAGGAAGAGGTGGAGTACAGCCAGGGCCTCTCTGTACAAGGTGTAGGAAGACAATTCACATTGCTTGGTGCCAGCTCTGCAAGGCATAGCTGAAGGTCAAACTTTCCATGCTGGGACCCAAAACCACTTTGGAGATGCGGATTGATAGGATTGCTGCATCCCAGTGTATATTAGAGCATGAGATGGTACCTGTTGTTTCAGTAAAGACACAAAAGAATTTGTAGACAACGGCAGGAACAGGCTCTTGAATGGGGTCTGTAGGTCTTTACTATCCTTTGTCCTCTGTCACAAGCCTTCCTCAATATTTTGGCTCTATAATATGCAGGAAGAGCTGTTTCTCCATCCAGGCTGTGATGGATAGACCTAGTCAGAAGGCACTAACAGTTACAATATATTATAAAATAGTTTAAAATTTTTAAGAAGAGAAGATCAAGGCTTTTGTTCCACTACCCTTAACCAATTTATTGATATTAAATCATATTAAGTCACTGTTATTTTATTGTATTTGGCATTTTCTTCTAGATATTGATGCTGATCTGTTTTGGCCTCCTGCCAAATGTGCATCATTGGTTCTGAACTCCATCTCCCCCGTAGATAGAAGTGAGATAATTATATTTAAGAGCATTGTAGAGAAAATAAATGTAGCTGTAACTTACTCCTATGTTCAGCTGTAGAGCAAAACCACATCTCTAGACATATCATGTGAGGTGTTTGACCAGAACATGTATAAATAATATTTTCATATATGTTTCACACATATGGGACATAAAGACAGCCCAGGGATCTCAGTAACCTTCAAGTTGTGAGCCTGAGTGACAAATTTGTATACGTTTCACATTTTATTAAATATTTATTTTCAAACTAATGCAAATAACATCTTCATGTCATGTAACTATGAAGCCTTGTGTCAGAGGGAAGCAAATCAAGAAAAACTCCACTGAACTTAGACCAAATCACAGCTGTAAGAATAGAAAAGTGCTTGCATGTTTATATATATGTTTATATACACCAGCATCAATAACTACTTCACTGAGTTTCTTGTAGGGGCAATGTTGGGTCTCACAGTCCCCAGGTGATATATTGACTCTTTAGAAGTTAATCAGCAAGTTGGATGTATTCTGCAAGATTTATAATTCACTATACTTTGGACTTACTATTGTAAAATAGTGTGACTTGGGCTAGTATTCAGAATACATTCAGAAAACATGTAGATAAAACAAGTAGAGTTTTAAAGTTCGGTTCTTGGTGAAAGTATACATATTCATTAAACTGATTAAAAACAAATGAAATCTCATAAGAGGGCCAGGTCAACTTAATTCTTCTCATGAAAATATAGTAAATAGGTCACACAATATCAATATTAATTGAGTAATATGTTCTGCCACTGCACTGAGAATGTCAGGAATCTGCTCATTTTAAAACTAGATTGGTGAAAAATGATCTAAGACAGTTTTAGCTGCCTATTGTTAGGCAATTAAATTGAAACACTTTGTCTTATCACTTCTAAGTAATACAATTAATATGTTCAAATTAACTAAAAACCCCTATATCCTAATTGTCTTAGTCACATCCTTATCTGTTTGCACCAGATGGTTCTGTAAAACCATCAGACCAATTAAAAACATAACAAAACACCTTGAAATTTTTCTTGTATCTTTCCCTACAAAATGTAATCTTAGTATAACAAAAATATCTGTTGAAATAAGAAAAAAATTACTTATGAATAGAGCAGAAATTTTAGAAAAAACTGTAAGAAAAAAAAGAAAATTAAAATTGCATATAGTTTACATTTAAGGGTTTGAAAGAGGAAAAATAGTATTCTGAATCTAAATACAGATCTTTTCAATCTTCATGAAACTTCTGGAAAGACTGAAACCTTGTTTTTCAGTTTTTTTTTTTTTTTTTTTTTTTTATTTTGGTTTGGTTTGACTTTTTAAATGTGAAACTTACATAGATATCCTGCATCTTTGAAAACAGATCACTGACTCTGTAGACCATGCCTACAGGTTTTCCAAAATTATTATTTTCTGAATTTTGTTCACATCATTAATCAAAAATGAAGGTTTATTACCCACTTATTTATGTTTTTATTTCGCTCACACGACCCTACCTCACTTTTAGATAATACAAAGAAAATTTACAGCATTTTATGTACAGATGAACTGAACTTTTCCCTATTCCTGTATTTGTATTGTAATTCCTAAAACTGCTCTATCTTTATATGTGCCTATGAATGGAAATAAGCTGAAAATAAGGATGTCTTCTTAATTTATTCTTAAAAGATGTTCCATTTTCAAAAATTGTTCTCGAAACATCAGTTTTAAACTTTAGTTGGTGACTTATTTCACTCCCTCCTAATTTGCTGCCTTCTTTCTGATGGGTTTCCTGCCTGCATTTCATTCTAGTCTTGTATGCAAATGTTTACAAGCTATCGTTTACTATCGTGTGCAAGCACACTGGAGTTATCTGCTTTCAGGATGCATAAATATAGCTGAAAGAATCACCTTGCAAAAGCTTGCAGAAGAAGTTGCTAAACAATTAAGTATTTTTAGAAAAACATCACTAGAAATATATCTGTAGCATGCACAAAAGAATTCTGGACAATTTATTCATGACATAACAGATTTTCAAATATCCCAGCTCAGCTGTAGGATAGAAACAATTCTCCAAAATGCTAATCATGGGGTTGCAGAATAGGTTGGGTTGACACAGGCCTGAAAGATCACCTGGTTCCCCCCCATTGCCATGGGCAGGGACACCTTCCACAGGACCAGGTTGCTCAAAGCACCCTCAAACCTGGCCTTGAACACTTCCAGATGTTCCATGCACTGGAACTGCACAATATACCAAATAATAGAAAGATAACCATGTCTATTAAAGTGAGAACAAAACTAGGAAAGCAGATGTCAACATAGCCACTTCTGGAAACCTCCTGCTTCTTTAGTTAACAAATTCTGTCTTGTTCAGATGTCTTATCTACAACTTGAGAAGTAATCCTATAATCTCTTTTAACCAGAATCCCAAGGCCACTGCACCCAAAAGACATGTTTTCTCAGATTAGATGAAAAAATATCTGGAAGCAAACCCTCCAAGCATTGATGATCACCCCATGGCCAACCTATTTCTGGCCATTGCTGAATGTTTTAAATCATCTCTGCATGCAGAGCCAGGAAATCCAAAATGATATATGTGCTAAGAGGAGTAATCTGCATTTTACACAGTCTGAACAAATTCCAGTAGGGGACCTTACAAAAATGTCTAGTGAGACAAATTGTTATTGTCTCCAGCTTCATCCCTCAGAGGCTGTAATATTCTTTACCTGCCTCTAAGTGGCAAAGTGTTCTTCCCTGCAGTCCCTCTAAAAGGCAAACTTCTCTCTAAAACTGTAAAAATTGAATAAATCTCTGAGCTTCTTCCATCTGGCTAAATTATGGACAATCAGTATAAAGAAGGGAAAAATCCTGACAGGATTGTCAAGTTGCCCTTAAACCAAGTCAGGTTGGATCATCAGAAATGAATGATTAGTGAAACTACCTGTGTGGGAAATTTGTGCTGTTGTATAAATATTTGTATGCTAATACCAGAACGACCAACACTGTCCGAAGGGGACTGATCCCACTGCTAACTCTTTGTGTTATGGGGACAACAGAGCTCTCTGCTTTGACCAGATTTTAATTTTTCCATTTTTTTAAGGAGTTTTCTCTGACATTTCTGTACAATAGCATCTTAGAATTATTTGAAGGTGACAGAAAAGTAATGATTTGCAAAGTCTAACCTGAAAAAAGAGAAGGATATTGCAAAGAAGAGTCTGTGCATTAGATGGATGGAAATTTGGCACCAATTTCAAAGATAGAATCCTGAAAAAGATTGTTTTTCTAACAACAAAGATGTCACATTGTTAAGTTAGCCTGAAAATAGAAGTTTTCCTGTCTTCCACAAGAAGTGGAAGTTTCTTTTTCAGCTTTTTGAGCTGCAAATGCAAATCATCATCACTTAGATGGGTGCCATTATCACATGACTCTTCCTGACTTCACAGACTGAGTAAATGCTAACCCAGACAGCAATAAGGCCTCGACCAAATTCACAGCTTCGTTTATGTAGGCACACACCTGAACAGCAGGTGTGTAAGCAATCTCCTATCGCCCTAAAGTATGATGTTCAAAAATCACTCAACAGAAGACCAAAGCCTGTTTTCTAGTTGAGGAGCAGGCACCTTCAGAAGCAGCTATTTACCAAAACAACTGCTACTTTGTTTATTCAAGAGATGGCCAATGATGATGTGTTCAGTATGGGACAGAAAATGAGAAAAAAAACCATACTGTTTTATTAACTTTAGAAAACCCCTATTTTTTTTTTGCTGTTTTTCTGAAAGCCAGCTACTCCATGAAGTTTAATTGGTGTTTTCTGTATAATTTCCAGAGCTGTCACACCCTGACCCTCATCTTTTTAATATAGAGTGATGGGCTGGTCTCAGCTAAAGCTTAGTAATTTTTTCAGGAAATCACCTCTAATTTTTGTGAATCAACTGACAGGTTAAAGTAACATATTTAATATTAAATCAGAAAACTTTATCCTGTGATCAGAATATAGGTAACATATTAATCTTCTACTTTCGATTTTAGCATAAGTTCTAGTGTTTCTGGAAAATACAATATACTTGGAGGACATCTGATACATTAAATCAAATTATTTTGTCATTTAAATCTATGAATACTAAGAAAACTTCACTAGAATTTGGCCATGTTATTTATCAAGATGTTAGAAGAAGGTAAATTTACTTCTGGAGCCTATTGCTATCTAAGAAATTCTTCCTTTATTGTATAGATTTTCTTGCATAGAATTATTTTAATTTAACTTTTCAAGGTGCTTTTCTAAACCTTAAAAGTGAACAACCTTTCTCAAGGCAATGGTAATGCAATCACGAGTAACAGTAAGAAAATAAATGGCTTATAAAGAATTGAATTTTCATTTTATGTCTAAATTCCACCACATACGCATAATTTACATCTCAATCATATCAGTCTAACATATCAACATCACAGCTAACACAAATATACTGAGAGACTGCATGGATTTATAAATATAAATAGGGAATTACAGTACTAATCCACTGGATCATATAACATCTTTAATCAGAGCATTTGGCATGAGAACAAAAAATATAAAAGAACCTGTAACAACTTTCAAGAAAAAATAGAAATTATAGCATGATCCAATATAATACCCTTTGAGACGGATATTTTTAACAATTCAGTCTTGACACTGATGAACTCCAAGAGGTACTCCAAAGTTTTATCTTTCCTCATATGTTCACCATGCAGCACTGTTTACAATCAGTGGAGGAAACTAACGAAAGCATTGAAATAGCACAAGTATATTAGTATGAACAACTATCATATGGACCCATAAACTCTGTTTTATCTTTCGAAAAGCTTTTGCTATTTAATAAGATTTAGCCTCTTACTTTTAATCTTATATTGCTGGAGCAAGAAAAGACCTGGCCCTGCTCTGACTTGTTGCAGTGTTGTCATGGATACACAAGCATGGTCCATCACTTCCACCAGTAAATAAACAAAATTGTCAAAGAGTGCTTGGTAGGATTTACTAAGTCTGTAGCATCGTTAGATGCACAGATCTTTAAATAAGCAAATGCTTTTTAGCTTTAGAATAATATTCAGGGCTGCACTGGACATATATATGTGATATCACAGAATCACAGAATAGTCAGGGTTGGAATGGACATATCTTCCATTAGAAAAATCAAAGGGCAGGTATTATGCTGCAAAACTTTATTCTCACCACTTTTTAAACCAGTTTATCTTTTCCTCTTCTTTTTCAGAGGACATTTGTAAATTACACAGGGAATCATTCTCTAATGTAGTAGACAACTTGATATGGTCACCTGCTAACTGCTTAAACAAATGAATAACATCATTACATAAGTGAGAAATAAAATTCAATTTGTCTCTTTATTAGAAAAAAGGTAATTTTAATGTGACACCCTGGTGTTTGATGGTATTGTCAAAGTCTTTACTGAAACAAAGTCCTCTCTCAACACAGAGGCTACAAAGATGAAATTCAGTCTTACCAGCACACCTGTCAACAGCTACAAAATGCTTGACTTGATTCTAACAAATCAGCATCTTATGTTGATGAAGAGATGTAGATTAAAAGCCCTACGCTTCCATTTCAAGAAGTAAAAGCACAGATAATTAGGAACGCTCTCTTTAGCACTTTTTTTTCCCCCTGCTCTATGACTTCATTATCAATGTTCAAAAAACGTGCACTGAACTCATCAGTTGTGTTTGTCTGGAGAAGTCATAAACTGCTGTACGTGTTCTTTTATTTTTGGAGCTCAAAGGTGTTTGATTTCAGTAAGGGTTAGAGAATACCTCAAGGATCTGGGCCAAAGCACCTTTACCTTCAAGCATAGGTACATTCCTGCTCAGTTCAGGACTGTCCAACACCTCCACCAAGGATGGGCACCAACTTTCTAGCAAGCAGACTTCTTCCCAGCATATGAAATTTGATTTCCGCAAATATTTTTCCATTGGCACTCAACTGTTACAGCATTTACTGAAAGCAAGTAGGGGTAGGACATGAGCCTAGTGAAAGCAGATTGCTATGGTGAACAGCTGTTTGTGGTTCTGGGTGGTGTTAGTTTTTATTGGTTGCCCTTTGCTACTTAAGAGAGGCATCTCAAGTCCCATGTCATGTATGTGACAGCCATATGAGCTCCTAGGGGTGTGGGCATCTTTCCTGTTCTTGGAAAGCACGTGGCACACTGGGATGCTCAGGGAAGTAAACAAAAAATTACAACAATTAATGCTATCTTTTATCAGTAACTCTTGAATATGAGAGCAGTCACATTGCAGTTACACCTATAAGGATCACCAATGCAAGTAAAAGCTATGGGATTATACTCAACTGTTGCAGGCCATGGGTCTGAAAAATATAAATATCTTGGATTGCTAATCTATGTGTTTAAACTCTTGAAGCTCTATTTAAGGCAACAGCAAAAAATATATATTGATGAAGGCAGCCAGAGTGTGCTTGCAGAAAAAAACAGCAGCAAATATTGATTTGCTAATTTTTTTCCCAAATTAAAGCTGAAATCATTACCTTTTTTTTTAAATGGAAAGAAAAGAGCAGAAGAAAAAAGATCACTATTCCTTCTAAGAGAGAACAAAGTATGAAGATATACCTCAGAAATCAACCCTTTTTTAGGTAATAGATTACTGCTTTTCAGGCCTAAACACAGGTAAGATTTCTATCCTTTGCAAAATAACACTACAGCTGGTAAGCAGGCGCCACTCCTTCTCCCTCAACAGCCTGTATGGTCTGCAAAGCTGTGCTTCAAATTATGTACCCAGTGCTGAGAGAGTTAATTTAAATTTGATAACAAATGGCTCTGCTTTTGGAATGAATGTAGCCTGGCAACTTCAACTGAGAACCCTTCATAGGGCCTCAATTATAAATGCGGCCTCTCTGAGAAATAGTTTCACACATCTGACCCAAAGCCTGTGATGCCATTGCCATGAAATAAAACTGTACATAGGCAATAGTTTATTTCTGTACAACCTCCTTGTTTCTCTACTCCCCCACCCCAGGTGCACACATAAAAAGATCACACAAAACTGCTTATTCTGGACTGGTATTTTGCATTTCTTTCACTGTCTTATCCACTACTGTCTGAATACAAATTTAACACATCTTATTTTTGTATCAACATTTAACCTGCATGCTCAGGTTTTATTTTTTTAGGAATTTCCAGCCACTCTGCCTTGCTGCCCTGATCAAAACTGCTGTGTGAAACCAGAGAGACAAACAATGGTTTAAACACCCACACCATTTCATTTTATTTTTCTTCCTCTCTCCCTCAAAATGGCTGCTTTGTCTGTGTGCATACACCAATAGCAAATGTCCCTCTGTTATTGTACAGCCAATTTGATGTGTCAAGTATTCATATGCTAATGGTGGTACAGTTTCTCACTTTTTCACAGATAAATTGCAAGGATTGCTACAGACAGTGAAACATGAGAGTAAACAGCTTTTATTTCAGATGTGATAAATTACTTTCCCTTCAAATAACATGCAACACATGCTACTGACCATTATTGTTTCTATTCATTGCAAGTTAGCCTTCTGTTTTTCTCTCAGAACGGTTAGAAAATATTTAGCAGATATAGCCAGAGTTGATGAAAATAATTTAGTTTCCTTATTTTGCTTTGAACTTTCATGATGCAAAGATCATTTTTCTTTAGTGTTCCCGGGTAATGAAGGTTTTGTAATGGGCATAATAATTGTTCTCTGTGAAGCATATATAATTTTTTAAAGCACAATAAATGAGATTTGGAAACTGGGATATTTCCCTTTATGTGTTAACAAAATATGCTATAGTATGCATGCCCAGAATCCATTACTTAGGAATAATACTGGCAAAGGATTCCCTACGCATAGCACAAAGCATGAATCAGAGAAAATAATATCCAACATCTTTTTGTTCTGTTGAAAGGTCAGTATCTATTCAAAAACCAAAAAAATTAGGAGTTAAGAATTATAATTTGTATTTTGTACCTGGAGTAAAACAAGACTGTTTTTAGAGGCTGTATTTTATAAAAATGGGAAAAGTATTTGGCATGGAAAAAACCAAACGTATTTGTCAAGCAAAGACTATTTTTTAAAAGCATAAAAATAGGTTTGCATTTTTACTGATTGAATATGTGTGGGTTTATGTAACATAGTCAAGGATTACATCTGTGTCCTTGATTTGGACGTGAAAGCACATTTGTATAATTATGTTCTTCCACAGTCAATCCGTAAATGCAAGGAAATTCTGAGTTAAACCCATGAGTCCAGATGAACACCCTTAGTTTAATTAGCCACTGGCAGATATCTGTGCCACCCCACTGAAGTCCATTTTAAGGCACAGCATCCTGCCCTAGCCCAGGGACAAGAACGAGGTCAACTGAAAATAAATGACATGCCTAGGAGCTGTGTATGTTGGGATTTTTCCTTGCCTAGGAGCTCTGTATGTTGGGAGGTAGAAGGTAAAATGTCGATTCCAGCTAAATGTTCACAACATCAGGTCACTGAAGACAGACAATAAGAAATTAGGCAATGTGGAAAGTAAGATCCTCTTACGTGGCATCAGATCATCTATACCATGTCAGCCTGCATATTTATGGCATAATTTTAACCAAAGATTAACTCTACATTGGATAATTTTTTTGAAATACAAAAGAGTGTGAAATCCTACCAATACATAACAAACAACTGTTTGCTGGGAGTTAGTGCAGTAAAGTTGATTTTAAAAATACATGAACTATCTTATTTTAAATATGCCTCATTAAGATTCCACTGGTCTTGGGGATCAGGTACTTCATAAAGGAAGTTGAGAGTATGGAGAGGAGTTGGTTGGTGTGGTAACTGAAGAGGGATGTTTCATGTCATACTTCAGGCAAAAGCATTAAACTGACAATCATGAAAACTGCAAAAGTTACAAGAGAAATGAGGATTAAAGCCTTTGGTGACCAGTTGACATGTGAGCCACTCCTGTTCTGCTTCATAGTAAAGTGAGCACCAACCTCACAAAAGATCAGTGAGGTAGAATCCCAGGTAGAATCCCCAAAATTAAATATGTATTTGTGGAGAGATGTGCCCGAAGGCACGTTCAGCCCTCCAGGAGTACAGACTCTCAGAGTAAGCTCTCCTGTTCTGCACAACTGTGCATTTTATAAACACTTTGGTGTTGCTCATGTCCTTCAGGCGTTATGCAAAAAGAGTAATTTTTTGCCACTTCCCTTTACAAAGCAATTGTGTTGATGTACCAGGATGCCAAACTGAAAAACTAATTAACCAGACCACCCATAATCTCCTCTGAGAAATTTTACAGGTGTCTGAAACAACAATGGTCAGAGCACAAAAGAAAGGTCACAATGTCAGGACTCCTCTTCTTCCGAGAGGAGGAGGGAGGAAACTGAACAGAAAAGGACATTTGCAATTTTGGTGTCTGACCATGTTCCACAGGAGCAGCCACACTGCTACACACTGTGATCTACAGTGTTCTCAGAGGGCCGATGACTCATTTTTTCATCCCATCCTCTTGCAGGTTAGTGTATAGCTGCTCATTAAAGAGCCTGGTTCGGCAAACACTTCTGCACTTGCTTGACTTTGAGTATGCAAGTTATTCTATTAGGGTGAACTGTAGGCAACTAATTCTAGGAGCAATAAGATTGCCAACATCTCAAGACTAATATGAGAACAAGAATCAAAATCCTAATGCCTTGACAGCTTTAAAAAAAAAAAAAAAAAGGCAGTTTTCACCATAGTTTTATCTTGTTTATTCTCAGAAGTCTTTCACAATTTTAGTTTATTTTTTGTGTAGCTGATTTTGCAGTTATAGTGGGGAGGAGGGGTTGAAGAATACAAAGTCATCTAAAAAGAGAGCAAAATGTGAAAATGTTCAACACACAAAAATTGCTCTATTAAAAAAAAAAGAAAATTCATGGAATACAGAACAGTCAAGAGCTTTATCCTTAAGCGTGGCATAGAAAAATTCAATTAAAATAACAAAATTTTCTCTAACATGACAATTTTTAAAATTCAAACCATGAGAAAAATTACATTTTCTTTTTAATAAGATACTTTCTTCCACATCTCGGCTAAAAAAAAAAAAACTGCTTTCAGAGGCAAATAAATGTGCGTAGTAGGAGTCCTTTAAATAGCAGATACAACTACTAAGAATATGCATTTGGAAATGACAAAATCTGCAGTGCTATGTTGCAGCTGTGTGCAATGAGTTTCTATTTTTAGAACAGTTACAGAATGATCAGGAAAATGTGCAACTCAGTTCTTCTAAAATGAGCAAAGAATTGAATGTTAGAACTGTAGTTGCAAGCATGTTGGGGGATGTCTTGGGGTTTCTGCACCCCTGTTAGGAAGGGATGAAAACTGCAGTAGGGATAACAAGAGCGTGGACCTTCTCCTGCAACACAGAGAAGATGCTCCGAAGAAGCAGAGGAGTAAAACTGGGATCTACCCCACTGTGATTCGATGTCCACTCCACAGCTTTGGGGTAACTTCTCCCTACAAAAGCCTCATTGAAGATATTTTCTGTGCCCCAGTCTTGAAGCTACAGGAGAGGTAGACTCAAATTCACACTTGTAATCATAAAAGGTTAATCTCCTCACAGTTGTTTTCAGGATACATGGAATTAAAGTTTACTTAGAAACGTTTAAGATATGTTTAAGAAATATTAGATAGTGGATACTAATTAGAGAAAAGGTGACAGGCAGGTCAAAGAGAAAAAGGTGTACACAAGATTACATCTAGTGTAATTTTGAGAAATTTTCATCTCAAGCCTGACCACAGACATTTTATAAGCAGCCTTTTTTTTTTTTTCCAGATGAAATGCCATAGTCAATTAAGTTACTGACTAAGGACAAGAAATGACAGACTCATATCTGCCCACCTGGAGGATGCACAAAGGCCCCACCTGCAAGTGCAGATGCAGGTGCTAAGATTCCATGGAAATGGCGTATTTGTGAGAAGAGAAACACAAGGGGCTCAAGTGCTTGTGAGGTCCTCTTCCAGGGAGTAGCACCACACCATAAGATGTCAGGGAATCATATGTGACAAAAATACTTCAGATGAACTGCCTCCTAAACTCATCCCAGTCCTGAAGCAGAAGTCATGGAGGACCTTGGAAGAATATATAGATAATTTTTGTGGCCCAGAATTTTGTGTCTCTTCCCCATAGGATAATCCACTTTCCTGGGCTGTGTTTCTGCCTCAAATTTCAGATATAACATAAAATTCAAAAATTATATTACTACCTCAGGCAACTGCAAATGAGATTACAAGTACGTTTACTGTTATTGACTGATAAATTCCCAAAGCTTAAGTCTGGAACCACTGTGACCTTCTGCATCACAAGCCACTACATTTCATCTGTTCTCTTCTGTGCTGAGCTTAAAGGCCCCTCACTTTGACTAAACTCTTAGTTGTGTTTAGCTGAAGCGCATCTTTCAAAAGTCACCTAGTCTTCATCTCAGAGATGGAGATCCTACGGCCTACCTTGGTAATTTGTCTGATTGATCAGCCTCCCTGGGAACAGATGGTATCTAATTTCTCATTTTAATCTGTTTGACTTCAGTTTGCAGCCACTGGTCCATCCTGTGCCTTTCTCTGCTGGATTAAAGAGCCCTTCAGCACCCAGCCTGTTTTTTGCAAGGAGACAGTTACACATTCTGGTCAATACTCACTTAATTTGTCATTTGATAAACTGAACAGATGTAGTCTTTAAGTGTTTCACTTTAAAGCATTATCTTTTCTATAAAAATATTTTTGAGAGCTCTTTTCTATTCCAGTTCTGACTTTGCAACTTCTTTAGAAGTACCCCACAACTAAACTATATTTACATGGTTTAACCCTATACGATGCTAAAGCTGCATGGATGGCACCACCTTTTCCTTGTCACAGAAATGTTGGATCTCAGTGTGACACTGAGATCTTTTGCTCAGTTACTACTGGCTAGGGTCCGGTCCCATATTTTGCAGACAATGCAACTTCCATCTGTATTAAAACATCAGAACAGACCCCTCTTATTAAGAGAAGCAGAGTGCTTTATTTGATTCCTCATCAGTGTTTATTATGTCACCAGCCATTTTTGAGCTGAATTTAGTTGATGAAAATATTGACAAGCACACTTCTTTTTCCCTTCAGGTTCTAGAAGAAAATCCCTATTTTCATATTCCTTTTTTTTAACAACCACTCACTAGTCATTTACCATTTATTCATTTGGGGTTGTTAGTGGAGGCGAGAACAGTTTAATAGCAGTATTTTTTTTTTCAGAAGTTAGGTCTGCTTGAAAAAATTAATTTCCGTAATCACCTGTGAGCTTTTCTTTAATTCCCTATTGACTGGTACGCAAAGCAACTATTTTCCTCACTGGCTCAAGTTACTTACAGCCAGTAACAAGGGTAGAACCCCTTGCCCTTTCTGAACACTGGCCCAGCAATATTCTCACAGTCTTCTGGCATTTCACTGATATATCAAAGTTTATTGAAAGGTAACATCAGTGAAATGCCCTCACCTGCTAAGTCTTCTATGACTCTTGCATTAAAGTTATTCAGGCCTACTGACAAACGTTGTTTAATGTCTATTAATTGACTGGAAACTACTCATTAACCTCCTTAAAGGATATTCGTATATAATAAAAATGTCCTTACTGTTTCCGAATGGAGAACAGAAATTATTTTGGCTGTTTCTGGGATACCTGTCTACTAATAGGCTTATCACACACAACTGTTTGCTAATAGAATTCCTGTGTTTGTACGATATGTTTCATTCCCAGTGTGCTTTAGAAAAAAATTACAGATTTATGTCAGTCTTTTTTAAATCTTTTTATCTGTTTCTTTGTTTGTGTCAAGAAACCATAAATCTTTTCAAGGTCTTAAACTTTTCAGTGACCTATGCAAAATTCTCTTTCACATTTATTGCAATTAATTTTCTTTGTTGACCGACCCTAACATATTTTTAATTTTTTGTATGATGTATTCACTTCTCTGCTTAGTATCCAAAAAAGTGTTGCCTGCTCTTCTTGTGTAATCATAATTTTTTGCTGTCTTATAGATTCTATGTAAATATAGACCACTTAACTTTCATTTACATCTTTAATTCTAAACATTCTTCTCCAACATATCCTTACATTTTTGTCTCCCCCTCAGATTTTAATTTGAAAACATGATGTATATGTTGTATTTTGACTTGAACTTTTCCTCCTTTTATTCACACTATATGCAATCAAGTCAAAATCACAGATTCTTTGGCAGCAACCAGCTTGTAATGATTATATCTTTCTTCTGTCCATAACACTGAGATCTGAAGTAGGGCTATTTATTATTGGACATGTTACCTTTGGAGACAGGGAATTATTATTTTTAATTTTTAGTAGAACTGTTGATATGCTGCTGAAGCATTTACTTTGTGTGGCCCGTGGCAAGTTGTAAATGCACCCACATATTTTTCACAGTCAGGTTTTCTATTTATCACTTTCACTAGTTAAGTTATTGTCCTGGTTACAGAGGAAGGGAGCAGAGTTTAGCACAGTGTGGGTGTGACCAGGTTTTTTATTCTGGGTACCACTGGGCACATGGTTTCAGCATGAAAAGCTGATGCGTTGGAACTGCAAGGCCACTATCTTGCCTGGCTTGTTCCAGTGGAGGTAGTGCCACCTCTAACTCTGCCAAACTGGTCCCTCTGCCACCCACTGGAAAGGCTGCACAACCCCTATTCAGACCACCTAGGTCTGTTTATCCCTGCTTTCCATTGGTTTTGGGCTGGGCAGGGAAATGTTAGCCATGGGAGCTCCCCTCACCATGTTGCCTTTGTCTGGAGACCATGGGGGTGCAATCTATGGGAAGTCTTCATCAACTTGGGTTTTTTTGTTCCCAGTGGTGAATATCCCTCTTTGGGTAAAACATCCTCTCTTTTTCATAATTTTGCTATTAATACTGATGTTGTTACCATGCATGTCTTATCCTATTGCTTTCTGCTTTTAGTAAATTGTTATTTCAAACTCATAACCTCTTCCATGTTGTCACTCCCTTACCAGAAGGGGCAGGGAAAGAGAGTGGCTTATTTGGAGTTTAGTTCCCAGCTGGTGTTAAAAGAAGAAGAGTTCTAAATGGATTTTTAAAGTCTTGCTGAAACTTTTAATTTTATTAAGATGTAAGCATTAGCAGTAATGCTTACAGTAAAAGCAGTAAGTAGTGATAGGAATGCCATGGATAATATTTTTTTTCTGGAACTGGTGAGGAATCAGCTCTACTTGTTAGGTAAAAATTAAATAAAGTAGAACATGCAAGAAAATATTTTAAAATAATCAAACTGTAGTTAAAACTTCAAGTAGCCATTACATAACAACATGGAATGCCATCATTTCAGTTTTTTCCATTTTATTATGTAAGATGGAATTAATAGCTTTCTTTTTTCTTAATTTTTTTTCCACTAAGAACTTCATGTTATCTATTTAAATACAATTTCACACTGTCCATAGTTTCGAGCTTTCAGTTCTGTTCAGTTTTCAAATTCCTACTTCATTGCAATTAGCCCCTTATTTGAAAACATGCAAGTGTGCACTTTATTTGCAAATACAGTAGTTATCCTCTATCCTAAATCTTTTTATCTCTTAACATTCAAGGACACATTTGTTGGCTGTTGGGACTGTATTTTAAAATGAATAGTTTAATAGGTATATTGAACCTGAAAAAGTGACTAGGAGGTATCTTATGTCAGCTTTGCGAGCTATTTGATCTCCCATCATTTACTAATGTATATCAAAATCAAGCAAAATCATCTGTGTTCATACAGCAACACTCTGTCCTCAGCCACAATACTTGGTCTCAATAAAAAGGAACTAAATTGAGAGCAAAGTGTACCAAGAGACAGTTAACTGACTGCAGCCTTTAGGCCTTTATTCTTCTTGTTTCAAAAAAGTGCAGGTTCTGGGTGTTAATTACAAAACATGAGAAACTTACCTTGGAGGTAAAAGTTTCCACTCACTGCTAAATACAAAAAAGGAAAAATACAAGTAAGAGATACAAGTAAGTGTTGGATGGCCTTAGAGATTCTTTCAGCTGAATACAGATTTTATAACCCATACACCTCATAAAACAAGAACCAAAGTTTTCCGCTGAATTCAGACATAGTAATGCTATGTGTAAAAAGAAGAAATGAAAGATAGAATATAGAATGAGAAATGAGAAATCCTGAACCTCTGGGTCTCCCCAGGAGAAATCATTCTCCTTGAAATGTGACCACTGTTAACGTCTCCCCATTGCCCTGGAGCATCTAAAGATGCTAGCTGAATTATAGGTAAGCTTTATTACATTACTTGTATTCACCTTTAATTTTATAAGCTAAGATGTCTGACATACTTTCAAGTTAAAATAACAAAAAAAAAGTGCATTATATTCCTGAAGGCCAGATATGGAAGGGGCAAACTCATGATTCTAGACTTTTAATATTGCTTTTTCCTTTGCTAGATTATCCTTCTCAGTATTTCGCTAGAATGTAGAACCATCTGTTTCATGTTTATAAATTACTGGCAACATGACTAGCTCAGTGTTTCCTAGTGAAAATATAAACAATCTTAAGTCACTTCCCTCCATTTCTTCTAACGAGTAGTTACACTGTTTGGCTTTAGACAATCAGTTTGGATGCTTTAAATCAACCCCATAGATATTTAACTCTTTTAATTGACTGTAGAATGAAAATACTGCCACGGTAGGTGTATTGATTTATGTCTGAACCTCATGCTGTACGTGGCCTTTTCTCCAGAATCTACCAGCAGTGTACCCCAAGACTTCCGTCTCTTTTTTTTTTTGGTAGATTTAAATCCAAAATTCAGATGACCACAACAATCAGGACACATGGTACCTGCCTGAGATACAGACTCAATGAGGATCTGGAGCTTGACCCCAAGGGGTGAGTGGACCTAGTCTGCCATAACGGTTAGGTCAATTTGGGACCCATTCTGAACCCGTCTCACAACCCACAGCAGTTTTTTAGTACTCTAGTCATCTCAAGTTTGGCTCCACTGGAAAGGCTTCTGGTATGCAGCTGCTGTAGCCCACCAGGAAAATGTCTCCAAGGGAACCGTTTGGTGAGACTCAAAGTAATTAGAGTTTCATTTTCTGTTTGCACTTGCAATGCAGCTGTTGGAAGAATGGTAGCACAGTTTAGCTAAGAATGAGACTGGCTATCAGCACCTGCTTGCCAAGTGCTCTTACTATAAATTGTAATAGGTTGCTTTTCAACCAATTATTACTCTTGTTATTGAAGATGAGCTAATAAAAATGTGTATGTAGCATGTTCATATGGAAAGCTCGATATTCCTTTTTTTAATTACTATAGGTGAAAGTATATTTTTGTGTGTGCCTAATTTAGCTCATTGATTATTCTTATAATGTGCTTTACTGTGTTTCCATGATGTTGCTTCTTTTAAACAAAAAAAAATGCCTCCCTGCTTGATGATTTCCAATTTTATCTTCTTTTGCTTAGCAGCTGTTGCTGCTGTTGGAGTACACGTGTCCTAGGAGGGAACCTTACAGATCATCCTCAAATAAATGAAACTTGGGACTGTGAAAGGTATATCTTGCAACAGCAGGTATACCTGCCAGGTAACTTCTCAGTAAAGTCCTCATTTATTTGTATTTACTCAATACAGGTAACAATTTTGCACAAGATGTCTCAATATTTGCTGTGTATATTATGAAAAGCTTTTGCCAAACATGTCTGTTCTGTTACATGATCAAGTTGCTCTCCTCTCACCCAAAAATGATACTTCCAACTTAAATGTCATGTAGCTGAGGGTCTCATGCTGGGAGGAGGCAGACACTGCAATGTGCAATTAATACTGTTGACATGAAAAAGGCCATAATTAAGCAACAAAGTCAGAATTCCATTAAAATTATTGCACAACCTCACTCCTTTTATAGTGGTGTTGTGGCAATTCTGGTATAGAAAATATATCCAATATAACGTGAGTATGTAATTTTATTTTGTGAAGACTAATTTTGAGGAAGAAAAACAGAACTTTTTTTCCCAAGTCTTCTCCTAAGCTTCATCTTACGATATTTCCTGCATTGTATTCATACATGAATTTTATTATTTCTAAGTTTAGATCAATTTCTTTGTTCTTGTTCGTGGGCAGCAAGGGAAGGCCAAAAGGTGTGTATTTTGAAATACTAATTTTTCTCATTGCTGACAAGTGGAGTCTTTAGCAGACTGCAGTATAATGTAAATTTCATGAGCCAAATTGTCCAAGCAGGGTGGTTTGAATCTAGCCTAATCTAAGCTAAAGCATCCCACATAGCTTCATTTGTTCTCTACTGGCAGAAAGCCTCCATGCTTACAAGCAGAGTCAATGTACAATAGGCTGCAAAAACCATGGTTAGTATAATGGCTAGTCTAATGTAATCTCTGAGCACGACACCATCACTAAGGGTATTAAAGCATTTATGAAGTGGAGGTCATTGTTCATCTATTTATAATTTTCTGACCCAAATTGTTTCCAGACACTGGAGTGCTGTAGAGGGAGGGGAAGGAAACAAAGAATGAAAATAATGTCATTTTGCTGTATTTATCTTGATCTGCACTTACTTTTCTTATATATACAATGTGTATACTTTCCTAACTATAGAATATCAATTCCTCTGGAAATTCTGGATGGAAAAATCATTTCTCATTTTTGTTTAGTTCCCATGTAATGACATGCAATGTAATAGGTTGACACGGCACGTCTTGGTGACCACTTTTTTGGCTAGCTCCGGTGTTCGGCGGCCAGCCCTTCTCTCCACACGGGAGAAGCTGGTGGAGCTGTTCACAGTGCGGGAGGGTTGGCGAGGTCCGCGAAAGGGCTCACCCAGCCCACCGATGTTAAAGGCGCAGGAGGAGATGAAAAGATCAGCAGGGGCTCTTTGCAGGGTGAACAGGACGGGTTTATTGGGGTGCGAGGGTCCAGGAGTCCAGGAACGGGGGAGCAAAGAGCAGCAAAGAGCAAAAAATGAGGGCTTGACATGGGGTTTTATACCCCTACAAAAATGGGAGGAGTAAAATGCAGAGAACCAAATCGGTATGGGCAAAGGGGTTGTACATAGGCGGGGAAACATACAATGAACCAATGAGGTACAGGATAACTGGGAGCCAAGGGGATATTGAGGGACAAAGAACTATCTGGAACATCACCATAAACGGGGGAAGAAGGGGACAGATCTACATAATTCGCCTGGGTGTGTGGCTTGCCGGGTGTTGGCAAACTGAACACACCACAACAATAGGTCTGGAGCTGACCAAAACATTCAGGAACTGTGGAGGGACCACAAAAAAGTAGATGGAGAAAATCATTTCTAGCAATAGCTCCATGACATGTTTTGCACTCACTATGTAGAGTGTTCAGCCTCTCCTGAGAACAGAGAATAGTACATAAATTGCAATGATATCACACTGGATACTTGCAGAAGAAAAATAAAGAGGAGACTTTCAGCACTGTCATCCTTCTTATGACCCACTTCTAAGATAAAGGAATCAGGATAAACAAGCAAAAAAGGGAATTAGTAAGTTTCACAGAAAGTCTGTGTATCTTTTTTATGTTATTTCTTCAGCTTTAAAGTGTTTTCAGAAATCCAGAAATCAGAAAATAATTTTAGTTCTTCATGTATCTATAAAGTTGCATGTTTGTCTTTAAAAAAATCCTCTTGAAATTAAATCTTCCTTTTCATTGGAAATCTCAATTCTGCTGCTCACTATGCAATTGTCATGATTAAGTGATAGATGGAATTATCTGCAAAAATGGAGTGATTCTTTGCTTCTGCTGACAGCACTCCTTTGGTATAGAAAATCTGGATTTTATCTTTCTGAAAAATCACATTTTTCTACCACTGAAAGTCTAGAAATGGAGCTCCTGAGTCTACTCTGGCTAAACGCTTGTATTATGGTGGCATGGGTTAGATTTTTTGTGCTAAGCTTCTGTGCAGTTACATTTTATTTGCCTTTAAATCCTTTCCTTACCCAGCTGGTGTACATATGATATTAAATTAATCTAGCAAATTATGTTGCCGTCTCTACTATTTTGTATGTCTATGTCAAAAAACCCCTAATGCATCACAACTCTAAGAAAAGACTTGTCTCTGAAAAAACTGTGTTTCTCGAAAAAAGTTCTCCTGATCCCTGGCATTTTGTGGTCATGCACTACTCCTTACAGGTGGTATTGGACAAAGGAATTAAAAATATATGTTATACATTTGTGGGGCAAAAGAGATAACTCTTTCCTTCCAAGAAAATTAATAATTATTCCAGATTTCTTGTTTCATACTTCACTTTATTCTCTGGTCAAAGAAGCCCTCATGTTGCTGGATTGAATTTCAGGGATTTGTTTACTTACCTGTGTAGTGATATCACTTTGCTCCGTGACCTCAGAGGAATGGAAACACTGCTTCCTGAAGTGAGAGGAGAGATATAGACCTGCTGGGGATGGGGACCACGTGCATTCCGCAGACTTTTGGACTGCATCTAGAGCTAAATGGCCCTTATTGTTTTCTTCAGAGTGGCCAACTGATGCTAACTGTCTCCAGTAATCTGACACTACTGTAAGTGCTATTGTCCCATGGGAGTAGGATTTATCCCCTGGTCTGTACATGGCCAGGGAATGCAAGGTGATCTCTGTGGAGCACTTCATCTGTGGTTTAGCTGAAGATTACAATGTGTAATCTAGCCACGTGGATCATATCCGTGTAGATTTTAACTAAGAGCCTGGTTTGTGATGTGTCTGACTCCCATGATTTGGCTGGCTTTGGACAATATTTCAGGCACTATTGAAAGAAGTGCAATTCTGGAAACCAATTGATTGTATGAAAATAAGAACTTCGGAGATAACCAGAAAAGACAACCCTGTTTTTATTTTTTAAAATATTGGGTTTCTAGTCTTTATGGCTGCAAGGAAAAGCTGGATAATGTGACTCAGATACAGTCTAATAACTTGAACTCTAGGTAGAAAATAAATTAAATTACATTTTTAATTTTAAATTAATCTTTAAAATAAGATCCAATATCAAGGAATTAAGTGGGAACAAATTCCTGAATTTCAAAATATCCACTGGCTTTATTGGCATGTTGTCTCCACTCCACAATTTCCCAGAGATTACAGGAGGATTTTGAGAATCTGCTGTAGACTTTCAAGAAAAACTTCTCCAGTCATTGGAGAAAGATGACCCAGTTTTAAGTGTGTCCTTGCTTTGAAGCACCTCCCACATCCAAGGAACAGCCAAAAATAAGAAAAGTCACATAACAAACAAACAAAAAAAGGCAGCAAACAAAAAACCTCTAAATACACAAAAGCCCCCTGAAGTTATCATTCTGAAAGGAGTGGGAAAACCCAGCATTTCAAACTGGGTTTACCTGTTTTAAAGCACTTTTATGCATACACTGTCATGGATTGCCACCAGCAGAAGACAGGGATATCTTTATAGCCTCCAGGGAGAGGATGGTATTGACTCTTAGGAATCAAGCGTGAAGTCCCATAGGACTGATGGGGTGGTCCCATCCTTTGCCTGATGGCCTGGCCTGACCCACAGAGTTTCATGAGGCTTGCCAAGCTTATGCTGTAGGTGAGGAGAACTAGCCAGGGCTGAACATGAGCAGACTCCATGACACAAAATTATATCTAGATTTCTCGATCACTGGGGAAAAACTGAACTTCATCACCCTGTAACAGCACCAGATCAAAGGAGACCATATAGCCATGGCATAGCTCATCAGAGAGCTGAAATTGCTCTTCAGAGAAGGTAAGAAGGATGCGATTTTTGTCCCCTTAGTATTAGTATTGATGAGCCTCAAGGACTAGACCGTTCATCACAGAAGCAGCGGACATCCTGGCTTTTTCAGTACATGGGCACCGGCAAAGCAAGCAGAGGGAGCTGCCATTTGCTGCTTTAGCAGCCTCCTACTCATTTCTCCTGTAGTTAGTGTGGGCTCATCACCTCTACGTTGTTCTCAGAGATCTTCAGGAGATTTTCAGATACTTCACATATACAGACAATCTTTCTTGACCAGAAACCTCTCAGGCTTTCACATCCAGAAGCAACTCAGTGTTCTAGGAAATTAGTATCTTCTGTCCCCAGACAGCATTCTGCCTGAGTATTGTGTAAGGACAAATGCTTTCATAAATGCTTTCCTCTGCTAATGGTGGGTTTGAGCTGAAGGTTAAGATTGACAGTGTATAGGTCAAAGGGGTCTGACCATTCCTTCTCCTGCACTGCTGCAGAATCTGTGAAGCTTATGCAAGCAGAACAGCAAAGACTTAAAGCTGACAAGAAGTGAAAATAAAAAGAAAACAAAAGCCTAAATGTAATGGTTGTGAAAGAAAACATGGTGTTTATAATGCCCTAGACAGGTTTGATACAGATCAGGTTGGAAACTTAATGAAATAAAGTGAAAGTATTTTTGTTGGTTCTAGTGGGATTGGGATCATTGCCAAACAGTTTAAGGCAGCTTGAAAAGGAGATGGACTAAAACATATGCATAACAAATATAACTGACTAACATGGTTACAGCATTTAAGATACTTATAGCATGCATACTTTGAATTTAATCACTATCAGGGAGCACAATTATAATAGCAAGTAACCATATTTTGCTTGGAAAAATGTGGAAGAAAAACACCTTGATTTAACAATTTAACTCTCTAATAGAAAGGGATAAAAGCAAAACCACCAACAAAACAACCATTGTACCTTGAGAGTTGTGTGTGAACACAAGTGTTGCATTAGTATTATTTACCTTCAGATTTTGTCATATAATACAACGACTAACAACTACTCTAACTTCATCTTAACTAATACAATTCAGACCGAGTGCCATAAAGCCAATTTGTACACGCATAGGTCTGTGTAAACAATGTTTATGTCTTCATAAAATTCTGCTTGTTGACTACAGCAATACTGTACAAAGTAATGGAGGGTAAAGGGATATATAAGGGCTTAGGACTGAACTGACCAGTTGTATTGGGTTTGCATGGCCAGGTTTTGGTAGCAGAATAG
Source organism: Eulacestoma nigropectus (assembly GCA_013397775.1). NCBI lineage: Eukaryota > Metazoa > Chordata > Aves > Passeriformes > Eulacestoma > Eulacestoma nigropectus. The sequence goes on along the minus strand of VZTE01001420.1, from coordinate 18,065 downwards.
GCTATGGGGATAGTTTCTGGGAGAAGCTGTTGGAAGCTTCCCATGTCTGATGGAAACCAAAGCCAGACAGCTCTAGGATAGACCCACTGCTGGCAAGGCCAAGCCAATCAGAAATGATGGTAACGCCTCTGTGAAAACATATTTTAGGAAGAAAAAATAAAATAATTGTGCAGTTATAAATATGCTCAGATAAGAGCAGAGTGAGATTATGTGAGAGGAACAACTCTGTGGACACCAAGGTCAGTGAAGAAGGAGGGGGAGAAGGAGCTCCAGGTGCTGGAGCTGGGATTCCTCTGCACCCATGGTGCAGTCCATGGTGAAGCAGCTGTGCCCCTGCAGCCCATGGACGTTCATGGGGATGCAGAGATTCACCCGCAGCCAGTGGAGGAATCCCACACTGGAACAGGTGGATGCCTGAGAGGAGGCTGTGACCCTCTGGAAGGCCTGTGCTGGAGCAGATTCCTGGCAGGGACCTGCAGACCCATGGAGAGAGGATCCCTCACTGGAGCAGGTTTCCTGGTAGGACTTGTGGCCACATGAGGAACCCAAGCTGGAGNGTCCATGGTGAAGCAGCTGTGCCCCTGCAGCCCATGGACGTTCATGGGGATGCAGAGATTCACCCGCAGCCAGTGGAGGAATCCCACACTGGAACAGGTGGATGCCTGAGAGGAGGCTGTGACCCTCTGGAAGGCCTGTGCTGGAGCAGATTCCTGGCAGGGACCTGCAGACCCATGGAGAGAGGATCCCTCACTGGAGCAGGTTTCCTGGTAGGACTTGTGACCACATGAGGAACCCAAGCTGGAAGAGGCTGTGCCTGCGGGACTGCACACTATGGAAAGGGACCCACACTGGAGCAGTACATGAAGAACTGTAGCCCATGGGAAGGACTCACAGTGGAGAAGTTCATGCAGACTTCCTGTGGGAAGGACTCCAAGCTGGAGCAGGGAAATGACTCCTTTTCCTGACCAGTGGCAGGAACAACCTATGATGAACTGAACATAACCACCAATCCTCCCTCCCTGTGCACTGGGGTGAGGAGGTAGAGCCCAGGAAGAAGGAAAGGCTGGGGGGGGGGAAGGGGGTTTTAAGATTTGTTTTACTTCTCATTATATTGTTCTGATTTTGATTGGTAATAAATTTAGTTAATAGCCCCAAGTCAAGTCTGTTTTGCCTGTGACAGTAATCTGTTTGTGATCTCTCCCTGTCCTTAGCTCAGCTCATGAACCCTCTGTTGTATTTTCTCTCTCCTGTCTACTTGCAGAGAGGACTGGTAGAGTGGCTTTGGTGGGTATCTGGCATCCAGCCAGGGTCAATCTACCACATCAGTGCAGTTACATCCTCACTAAACAAAATTCCCATTTGTGAGTTTTACCTTGCATTGGATTTCAGAAGATCCAGCTTTCAGTGAAAGATATTAAACCTGAAGCTAGCTCCAGTTTTAGCTTAATTCCTATGTGGGTGGTTAGATATCTCAAAAACATGCACCCAGATTAGTTCCTCACTTCATAATTTAAGAGAATGCCTTTCCTCTGACCTTGCTTTATCTGTGATTTTAAAAAGAGCTTTTCACTGAAACACAGAGTATCAAATATTTTAGTTAAGCATCTGGTTACTTTCTTAACAATAGAGTATTATAGCTAATTCTCAACACAGACATGGTGCAATCACCTTCCCCCCTTTCCCTTTATAATAATCTAAAGAAAAGTAAACATTTGGAAAAATAAAGAACTCTACACAAACTGAGGGGAAAGAGAGGAAGCAACAACAAAAAGAAATATGTTTCATGTAATTAACGAAGTGAACCTCTTGAAGGCTTTTAAGTAGCTAAAGATAAGTCTTTCCTCTTTAAGTTCCACTTTTATTTTTTACAGATTTATAACTCTTTTCCAGTACAACAGAAAATTGTACTCAATCTCAATCATCTGAAAATGTTTTCTGACCAAAAAGTTAAGAAAATAAGTTGCTTCTTCATGTGCATGATCATTCATAATACCTCTAAAATAAATTCATATGAACTGTGACAAGCAGAAGAAAATATAAACAATTTATAAGGTTATAAAAATTGCAAAGATTAGCCCATTCAGATGAATTTCAATTAAAATCTGTTTGAATAGAAAGGGAAATTATGATTTCTGTATATTTTGCCTAATAGAGAAATGCTATTATATCAAGAAACAAAAGTTGCAGTTCATACAGAATAAACAGTTTCTTTTTAAAAGATTAATAATTCAGCAGAAAGTATACAAAGCTTTAAATTTTGCAACTAAAAATGTCACCAAGAAGCAATTATATTAAAAGAGGTACAGAGACCTTACTGTATGCCCTGGCATGTATGGATTACCTTGCAACAAATTCAGTTGTCTTCCATGTAGGTGATACTTCAATTGCTTTCTTTTTGTTTTAACAACTACTTGGAGTATGGAGAAAGAAAAGTTAAAAATACTCTGTTCTACATGGCTCAAAGAGTTATTGCAAATTAAACATTACTTGAAGAAATTATCAAAAGCATAAAAGAGATTTCAAGATTTTTTTGGTTTCGACTTTGCTATATTTTCATGGGGAGATATGAACTAATAGAGGAAATATCAAAATATAGGCAATTTTATGAGATATAAGAGTAGCATCTGTTAAAATTTTAATGTGTTCACTGGTGTAAGTTTACCAGGACTTCTGATGAAAGGTTGTCTTTTCAAAGATTCTTTGTTCGGAATTACTACTGGATTTGTAATGTGTCTTGGGCATAATACATTATAGCACCTTGGTAGACTGTAGTGTTACTACCTATATATTGAAAGTTTGATTTCTTTTTGATAGTTTGACAGTGATACTACATTTTTATATTATTCTCAGTGTTTCACAGAATTTGTTTCCTGGAGCTGCCAAAATACAAGCAACTCAAATCATTGGATCAGAGCAAAATTTTTCACAACAAAAAACCAAGATGGTTCAGGCATGAATTCAAGATTTATTTTTCAGTTAAAGAGCAGAAAATGCATACAAAGTGAGCACAGAAACTGCAGGAAATGTTTCACTTTCATAACCTTTGATGCCTTAGGATACCTGTATTAAAATTGTGCCAAAGCAGAAAATTTAATAAGGCTGAAGGCAAAGATGTGAAAGGAATATATTTAGTGTAAACAAGAGTGAAAAAGAAATAACATGATTGCTTTTTACCCCCCAAAACCAGGAAGCAGTAGATTCTGACCCCTATTCCTGATGGTTAGTAACTTACAGCAGGTTTTCCATTTAAGTCTTAAGTTACCATGCAATGTGAATAGAGATGGCAAAATTAGACCGTACTGCAGTATTTTCCTAGATTTAACCTGCAATCCTGCAACTGCTGTACTCATTCAGGTGTGTATGCTGGTGTGGGCATGATTAGGGCTATGCTGGTGAAACCATGGAAAGATTTGGTGCATATGAAAATATCTCAGGATTGTTGGTAGAAGGGGAATGAGCAATCTTCAAAGTGAGGGAAGAGAGCTGAAGTTTGTGGCTTAGAAACTCATTGTATAGCAGAAGCATAAGGTACTCTGGATATACAAGCCTGAAATTCTAAACTAGACTTCTGCAAGGACTAATAATATTTGACTGTGCCCTTGGGTCATATCCATCTAATATTTTTAACAAACTACGTAATGTAGCCTATGACCACAAATAATTGGGGACTGCGAAAGGAGTTTTCCCATCTAACGCTGCAGTTACCAAAAGCTTGCCTCTGTGGAACTTGTACATACACAGAACCAAAGAGTAGAACAAATGCTGTGAAACCCTGGCTGTACTGGGATTCTGCTGTCCTCCGAAGCATACATTAGCATGCATGAACACATTGGCAGGTTTAATGTGCTTGTGCTGACATGCCCAGAAAAGGATATGACATCTGCGATTTTAGCCCCCCATGCCAGTTATTGGCATACCATTGTCTGAGGCCATCAGGACTGCGCATGAATTCTGCGTATTTGCCGGAATAAACAACAGACCGAAACCACCTCAGACGCACAATGGGGAGTTCACCGACTACACAGGATTTTACATTTTTTGCGGCAATTTCAGAGTTTGAGATACAAGATGCTGTTCAAAGGGTACACTGGATCAATTTGTGACTACAACTGAGGAACCTGGGATCCATAAACCAGTGAATGGTTCTCCCTCATCTGTATGCAGGCTTGGATTTCCACTTTTCCGGGAATATTTTCGATGATAGTCCCTCTAAAATAACAGCAAGTGTTATTCAATACAGGTCACCAATAGCTACTAGAATTTGCATTATTTTTAACTCTTTCAATTAAATGTTGAGTAATTTCAATTAAAAGTCAAAAGTGGAATTGTTTGCAGAAAATAAAGCAAGTTTTTCTTTAAAGCCATATAGCTTTCAGTTAAGAGGTAAGAATGTCACACACACTGATAGAGGAGAAGAATCCCAGGTTAGTAATGCAACCTTTAATTCATTGAGCATTAGTAATACTTAACAAAAATCCTATGTGTCTGACTCAAGTTTTGGGTCATTTATATTAAATCATCCATAATTCTGCTTTTTTACACCAGGGTAAAAAATCTCTGAAACACACAGAAGGAGCAAAAATGCTTACAAAGGACAGAAACATAAAGAAATTGAGCAGAAATCTGATCTCTTGAGAGATTTGATATGCAATATTATTTCCTAAGTAATCTTAAGAAAATTTTGATGAAAATTATAAACCAAATCTGCCATGCCATTCATCTCACTAGAAAATTTCATCCCTGAAACAAACCAAATAAAAATTTTCTGTGAATAAAAACAATTGAAAAAGTTCACAGGTATTTTGCATTCTTTCAAAATAATTTATTGTGAGAAGAGTTAAGATGAACATTTTAACTACTTCTGAACAATAAATTCACCAAATTAACAGACAACTTGACCATAGTGCTCTCTTAAAGTGCACGTAAAAGAAGATTGGTGATGAATGTATTTACTTCTTCATCTCACATGCTCTATGAAATAATTGCAGAAAACACTGCTTATTCCCAGATACTATGTTACTTTCAAAGTAAATTTTTGTCTACATTATATCTAATATGCAAAGGGCAAGGAATACTTTCCTGGATTGGACAGATCAAATCATCATTTCAGGAGTGGAACACCAATAATATTCAAAATCTAACATTAACAGTGTATGTGATACATACATGGAGTTATAGAATGTGTAAGTTTCTCCGAAGAGGCAGCAAAACTGACATTCTTTGTAAATTTCAGCTTTTTTTGCACTGGTGCAAATTTTCCTTTCTCTTTAAAAGTGTTTACCCTAATTAAAACCTAAAATTGTATCCTGCTTATTCACCTCTCCTATGCTTATTCCAATGTAAATCAAGTGTTGTTCCCTCCCCGTGTAGTTTTATCAAAAAAGTGATAGCAGAAGTGTTGAAAGGAACACTGAAACTGCCCTAAAAATATTTTTTCTCCATCAACGTGAACAGGACATTTGTGGAAAAATGATAAATTCACATCAGTGAATAAACATTAATATAAAAATAACAAATTTCTAGGTATTTCTAAATAAATCTGATTAAATCTATCTATTCAAAGTCTTATCTTTGAAATAATTCTGCAAGGAAAAGTGAATTTATTCCAGTTTCAACAAAAAGTTTCTCATGGGAATGGGACTGATACAATAAATTCAGGCAGCTTATTGTTGTTGCCCTCCAGTCTTTGACTTACACAACTAGAACTGTTTCTCTGAGCTCATCTCTCAGTGCTTGTGGTTAATAATCTTTCAATGAAGGGAAAGTTAAGGCTTCCTTTTCAGTTTTGTGTGTCTTTTTAATATGCATTAGCTCAACTAACTGAGAAAAGTCTCAAAATGTATTTTGGAGGGAAAAACAAAGCAAAATCAGTTATTACTGAAATTATTTCCTCTCTCCACCCTGTAAAAAGAAGAGTTTCAGGCTCAGTGAAAGATGAAAGAAAAATGCACATGAATCAATTATGAAAAAGGGCAAGTTTCTTTGAATGAGGAAAAGCTGATTGGAATTAAGATAAGCTTTGTCCATATCTGCAGGTTACATGGAGAGTACTTTTCAGTGGAACAGAAAAGGGGGATTTGGGAGTGTTTGGCTGCTTAATGCCGTAGTGCTTCAGAGCCCATGTGAAAATTTGCTGCTAGCTATTAATCATCATTGTATCTCTGCAAAGAAGCTGTTACAATGATGACTATATATCATTATATTCCCACTGTAAGTAAAGAATCAGAGTGCTGGGAAAGTTGGATAAGAGCGGGTGGCAAACTTTTAACTGTGGAATCTATTTAAATAAATTTACATCACATTTGCTACTTTCGCTGGTATGGGAATCATACTTTAACATGAAACAATATGCTATGTTCATGGGTCCTGGTCTTTTATTCTCCTGTCTCTGAGCCTACTTTCCAGGTCAGCTTTTGCCAGTGCTGACAGCACGCTTTTCTCATAGCCTCTCCTTCTCATAGCCTTTGGTTGCTTTCAAGTTTAATTTAGCACAATGAAGTTGTTATGCATGACAGTTTGGAGAGCAGAATAGGTGGTGTCTGAGCCTGCTGTGTCACTACAAAGTGGGCTCATTCTCTGCAAGCCAGCTCAGTTACGGAAGCCTTGCTGGTGGGACACTGCAGTGGACTTCCAGATGTTCCCATCCTGACGAAAACAATTAGCTTCAAACTGCAAGAAGCCGCAGGGCCACCCTTTATTTCAGTGAGACTGCATCGTTTAATGTGCTGCAGTGGATTTCAAATTCATGTTGATATATCCTGTTGAACTCTTCTTTCATGGTCTTTATTTATAGATGTGTAAAGCAACTGGGAAAGTTTGAATCTCACACAGTTCAGGAGTTGTACTAGAAACCTAAACCACTGTTTTATGTTTATTTTACAAAGGACTAGACTTGAAACATGTCAGGCTTAATTCTGTTAGGCTGAACTGCCTAAAACAGAGCCCTGAGGTTCCTCAAACAGAACCTGAAAGTGTCTCTTCTGCTAACCATCAGCAACAAGCCAACAATAAACCCCAAAACGTTCAAGATGCCAGCACAGCTGTCTACTACAAGAATACTGAAAAGTACTGAAAACCATTTACAAATGGAAAATTATGCAACTATTAAAAAGAAGTTAATTTTGAGCCTGTATTGAGGTGCTTCAAGCTGCCTTTTCTTGCCAGGCACAGATGGTTGTGTTCATTGCTAAGAACCTTGTAGGCCACTGAATTCAATAGTACAACACAGCTGCTACTCCTACAGGAGAAATATTACTTTATTTTGGCATTAAATTAGCTATTAACACAATAATAGATTTCTTATTTTTCCTTATCAGGCTCTGCTAGCGCTGCTATGACAAAGGAAGCCAGTTGCACACTACTTGACTGTACACTGCTAACAGCCAGTAGCTGTTTTTCAGTTTCCCCAGTAAAAAAGATTCTGTTGTCTTGATTATGTATTCTGGTATTTACTGGATAAACCCATCAGATAATTCCCATTCTAGATTAAAAATTATACCAAAGAGTATTTAGAATAGTAAGATGCTTCCACCCTCTTTGTCTATTTCCTTCCTCTCCACTCTTCTCCTATTTTCTTTCTTATTTTTCTGGTTTTAATCCAAAAGAAAAAAATATTATCAAAATTCCTCCCTTGTAAACTGCTTGGTTTGGCTTTGTGTTTTTGAAAGGTAAAACTAAATTATGCTATCAAGTCTTTTATGTCTTAAAATTATTTCTATTTATCAAAGAACCAGATAATATATTTAAAATGTCTAGTTTTGAACAACACAAAATGCATTTATTACAGATGCAAAAAACATTACAAAATCTGGACTAATTGCAGTTTGAGTTTCAGAAATCTATTTTTTTCCTACAGTTTATTAACCTTCCTTCAACAATGCATGAGTTCAACTTGGTGTAATTAGCAGGCTACAACAAAAATTAAAATAATCAGTACTTCATTTAAGGCCAGATGTAGATTTCTTGGTCAAAAAAAGGAAGAGGAAATAAGAATACTTGAGCTCTGATGTAATTTATTCAAAAGTGTCAGATCACCAGAGCTATTCTTAACTATTGGATACAGAAATTTTTCCCTGTCACTCATTCAAATTTTTGCAGTATTGCCACAGCTAAACATTTTCTTTATTCATAAGTGATCTCATGTGAAGAAGCTGTGATACATCATGGTGTTTACTCTTTATTTAAGTAGTGGACTGTAATGAGTTGTGTAAATGAGGAAACAAGTTTATCTGTTAAAGAAAATGTTGCATGAGTCAGCCTTTAAAATCACAAGAAGAACCTTTGCTTGATGTATTTTGGCCAAGAAATATGTCTTTGCTATACTTCTTCAACAACAAGCAATATAGGTCTCACTGATTTTATTAGTCGACGATTTAGGGCTACAAAATGGAAAAAAGCCACTGAAATAAAAGGTTTCTCAGGACAAAATGGAATACAAAAAGAAAAGAAAATAGGAAGAACCAGAAGAGCAATACAGCCTTGAAGCCATTTTAATCCGAATACATGACTACTATAAATCATGAATGTCCTAAGCAAGAATGTACATGGTTGTGACAAAAACCAGAGACCCTAATTTTAGGTCTATAAAAATAAAATATTTAAATTCTTTAAGTCAGTTTTATAATAATTTTCTGGTCATCATGGCCTAAGAGCAAGAGGCCAAGTTTACAGGAAAGTTCATATCTCTTATGGGGCTGGCATGTTCAGAAATGTTCACAAATTTGAAAGCTTCCCTTTTCTTTTATCCTCTCAATTGAGTTAATAAAAGATTTTACATCTCTGATAAAGCTGTTTAGGGGTTTCAGAAAAAGTTTTACTCCTAATTATCCTGTTTTTATAAAAATTGACTGCACATAAAAATTTATTGCAAAACCTGCTGATGCAATATGGATTGCTGGCTTCACAACACATCCAAACCAGGCAAAATCAGAAGTCTATTTTGAGAGTTTTGGTCTTTACTAGCATGGCATTGTAAATCATCCAGAAATACAGACACTGATATTAGAATAATACCTGTGCTTACTCTAGCTGAGTAAAGTTGCAATGTTGTAGTATATTTGTGTTTGCACACACATGCATACCAAGCGGTGTAAAATTTTTATGCAAAAAACCTTACTGTACAACACTGATGCTCCTTGCTGTTGTTGTGCTGTTATTTCGTAGTCATTTAGCATTGCTTTCTCTTTTTTTAATTTCCCAAGAAACATAGCACAAAGAATAGTGAGAGCAGGTTTATCTGGGTCCAAGCCCATTGCTCTCCAAGCATTTCCTGGACCAGAGTCACGGTGTTGCTTAAATCTTCTGCAAGCAAAGCCAGATGCACAACTTAGCAGGTGTTTCCATCCTCGTGGGACTCAGAGGGGTGTTCCTGGTAATGAAATTGATATTTTAATTTTCTGTTGTCTATTGCAGAATGAGTTTGGGAGTGATGAAGCATGAAACGTGACTTTGGCAATGTATTAGTATCCTCACAAGAATATACTATTTATACCTGGACCTTTAAGGACCCAGATTGCATTGAAACCCATGAAATTGGAAACTACCCAGAAAACACACACCATTCAGATTAAACCCAAATATCTGGTAAGGCTGAGTTGAAGCTGACTAACTCGTTCTGGAGTGATGAGAACTCAGTCAATGCCTAAATTCAGACACTGAGTTTCTTGCAACCTGCAGGACATCATTGGCTTCATCTATATACCAAAATGCATTGGCTTAAAAAGAACTGGAAGAAGTGGAGGAAAGGTTCATTTAAACCTTTTCAACTGCACTGCTGTGGTGCCGTGTGAAGTCAAGTGCTTATGTACTTGTAAACACATGGAAACAAACTTGGGAGCCTTTGGATGCGTGACCATGATTGATTCAGTTAACTCTTTCACTGCCCTTGACATACAAGGGAAAAATCACACAGACTAAGTGGGATTAAATAACCTTAATTTTTTTTATAAGCATTCCAAAGGAATCCTCTACTACCAGACACTTACCAGATAAAGAATAGCTGGTTTATCTTTCAGCTGTACATTTTTTGACAAGTTAAAGCTGGATGCCTGTCTGAGCCATAACACTTACATGAGTTAGGCCTCTGGTTACCAAGTCTGTCCTATGATAGCTGTGATGGAGACAAAAAGCCTGTCAGCCAGAGCCAGATCTTTCTGGCCACCCCTCAGGTCTCTCCTGACCTCCTGCTAGACAGTTTACTGGGTGTCTGATCTGGTAATTTTAAAAGCTGCTAACTGACCCAGGGACAGTGAAGAGATTGGGATTGTATTTTGCACTGGAGATCCAGATTAAATGATTGAGACCTGGGTAAGATCTGGTGGATAAAGTGTAAAGCCAGCTGGAGATAGATGGGACTCTCAGCAGAGAGTAAGTCAGTGGTGTCTCACCTGGAGACCACCAATGCCCTCCAGGGCTCCTTCACATCATCACCAGAACATCTGTTGTTACCTACATTACAAAATACATGTTTTCATGGTCTGAATATGGTGCTTCATCATTGCCAACAAGGCCTAATGAATGCTTTTACCAGGCTGGTTCAGATAGCTGGGATGTAACTAAAGACCCTTGTCAGCTGCTGCCTATTCATTGGTTTCTGTCAAATTAGTTTAGAGGTCTTGGGCTGGTTCCCAGTGGGCAGGTGTCCATATCAGAGAACGATGGCAACAATTGACACTAATTGGCACTCAGGTCAAATGCCTCAGCTGCTTTCAGCCTCTAAAGGTGGTCCCTCCCCAGCGGATGAGGCATGCTGGTGGTAAGTTTGCTCTGCTGTAGCCTCTCCTGCAGCAGCACTGTGACAAGTAGCTCAAGCAGACAGGAAGAAAAAACCATAAGGAAATAGTTTTGTATGGTAAACCCTGTGTTTTTGGGTAGAGCATTTAGCAACCAATAGCTTTTGGTATATAACTAATGCAATGGCAAAGTTTACTGTGGCCATGAGGTCTGGCTGTACACACTTCACACCCTTGATCAAGCATCAAGACAAACGTCAAAATAAATATATCCTGAGCAAGTTCAAGCTAAACAAACTTTCTTCTGACCTCATTGTTAAAAGAGCAGTACAATAAGTTTTAAAGGTTCCTGTAGCGCATAACACCAGAATTCATTCATTTTATACTTTCTCTGCTGTGCACTGCTTTCCCCAAAACCTAAGTATTCAATTTATACAACTGTGCTTGGAGGTAAAGCATATTTTTTGAATAAGAAGTCATCAACATTCTCTGCAGGGCTAGTGCAGGAAAGCACTTAATAAAGACACACATTTGCTGTTTTCAGTGTAAACACACTTTAATACCATGACTCAGATAAGCACCACAACTTAAGTTGTCTTCCAGAGTTTGGCAGGCTTCAATAGACTCATTAGTGGGTTTTTCTTTAGGACCAGTGAAGCTCAAAGAGCCCAAAACAATGAAGCTAATCACTGTCTCTTTCCCTGACCCAAGCTCATATTGCCCCCTTTTTCACTGCAGACTCTATTTCTTAGCAATTGGATTTCAAAACAAAATACCCGCATTCTTTTTCCTTCATGCATCTTTTATGTATATTTATTTTTTTTCTGCAGATGCTTGTATTTAAACTGGCATGGTAAATGGCAGAGTTCTTCAGGTAATCTTTCATTGGACACGAATGACCTGGCATTGAAATGTAGGTAACATAACCTCAATTAAATAAGGTGGGTATAAAAAGACATAGCTTTAAAAAGCTAAATGGGTGGACCAAACAAACAAACCTGCCATGTTAGGAGCAGAGTTGGGCAAGCCACAGTCTCAATGGCTCATCTAATGAATAAACCTGTGGCTGAATCAGCAGTCCCGAACAAGTGCCCACGGGAGTGCAATGGTATCAGTTGACTGGCTCTTTGCAGCGCCTGTGAAGCACCCTTGAATGTGTTAACACAGGGAGGGCATTCTTACAATGAAGCCGTGACAATTGAATGTCAGCAGCGACCTTGAGCATCAGCCAGTCCTACCATCCCAGTGACCTCAGCTGCAGTGTGGACATGCGGGGATGGACGGATAGATGGACAGACCTTCAGCACCGCCTGCCACTTCCCAGGCTCCAGGCTCCCTGCGTTGAAATGGTAACTTCAGCATGAGGAGAGACCCTGCTAACAAGTGATGTGGAGTGCTCACTTACTAGTGATGTTGCTAATGATATGCGCAGCATCCTAATCAGACCCTTGTCGGCATTTTCACTAGCAGAAAACAAAGCAAAAATAAAACCAGTTGCTGCTGATCAAACGTCAGCATCTACGGATGAAGGCAGCACAAGAAGCTGTGCACAAGAAGCTTGCACAAGAAGCAAGGGTTTTCCTTCTTGATTTGAGTGTTGCACTTTGGAGACCACTTTTTTCCAGATGTAAACAGCACATGATTGGTTAAAACACTGCGAGAAAGGAACAATTGGCATCTGGCAGGAAATTTTTTCTAATGGAAAAAACAGAATTTTCCCAAAGAACAGCCTTGTGGATTACATGTTAGTAGCATGCTGTTCTTAAGACACACACAGGACACAGCAGAGACCTGCAAATCTCTCTGTGGGAAAGCATATCAGTGTAGACCAGCAATATCAACATCACCAGCTATAAAGAAAGAGACATCCTCTGTGGAGGATATTGCTTGGGCCGTTCCCACCTTCCCTTCTCTTCCAGAAGGAGTGTCAGAACAAATGTCCACACTGAGGAAAGCAGAGTCCTCCCATGGCTCCTCATTCCCATCTCATAGTTGTGCTGATGACACAACAAATTATTTTTTGGGTGGGTTAATATACAAACAGCAATAGTTTTCTGTTTGTGCTATTAGTTTGTTGATAAACTATTATCAGGAATAAATGTTCAGGGCATAGAATTAAGACGTTTCCCCTTTCTCAAGCATCTGGTCTATCACACCAATCCTTCTGAGCAGTCTCACAGCATGTTTGTAAGTTTCCCATCTAAGATGAATTGAAAACCAAGTCTGGTTTTGGCTAACAATGCTGTCCCAATTTGGTCTCATCCTTTACATATGGCAGGCAGGAACAGGGGACAGTCTTTGGATATAAACAAACACAATTCGAGATATACCACATGTTATGAACAATTTCTGACTCAGACCACATCTTCCATAAAGGGGGAACTAATGGGGGAATTTTTGTTGTCTGCTATGGGAAATAATCCAATCTCCTTTTCTGCTCTGGACATGGAGGGGAAATGAAAAAAAAAGAGAAACTATACTGCCAAAAAATTTCAGACTTCTTTGAAAAAAAGACCTGTTCAGCATTGGTACATTTTTTCCTTAGTTCCCCATGGCATTATTTATTTTTTCAGTGAAGCATCAAAGCAAAAGAAAAAATCTGTATGGTTAGTCCATTGGTTTTTTTCCCCTGGAAACAACTATTGCATGAAAAATGGAAAGAACTGTCTCAGTTGATAAGCATTGCTGGTCTTCATTCTCAGTGATGGACTCTGGAAAAATGGAATAACACTTTTATTTTAAAAAAACTTACAGTGTTTGAAAAATAGTACTTTAACATTACAGTAAATCATAAAGAGAGCCCACAAGAAATCTGGAGAGCAATGATTTATGAGCATGTAGCTATAGGACAAGGGGGAATGCCTTCCGAAAGCAACAGCAGGTTTCGATTGGATTCTAGGAGGAATATTTTTCCCATGAGAGTGGTGAGACACTGGAACAGGATGTCAAGAGAAGTTGTAGATGCCCCATGGGGTTTAGAGCCGCCTGGAATAATTGAGGGTGTCCCTGACCACGGCAGGGAGATTGGAACCAGATGATCTTTTAGGTCTCTTCCAACCCAAAACCATTCTATGACTCTATGGATGTGTAGTATTTGTGATTTGACAGAAATGTTTCCTTTATGGGGAGATAAATAAATTAAAGTCTGATCTTCCTTTCCTGATCATAAGCAACACAAATTGGCTGCTGTTTGACTAAATCTACAACAGTACTGTTGTTATGAAAAAGATAATTTATTAAACAAGGATGTTGTGAACATATCAATTGAAGTCCATACTTCAAGAAAAAGAATTCACAGATATTTCAGAATAAACCACTCATGGGAAAATGTCAAGCTGTGATCAGGCCAAACATTTAGTTATAATGAAATCAAAGTATAATGAGCCATTGCATTTCTAAGAGCATGAAGTAACAGAGAGCCTGGTGGTTTTCTCCCTTACATAAAAACCAAAATACGATGGCAGTGAACAGGATTAGAACAATTCCCCCTATCAGGCACATAAGCAGCCTCCATAACACGGAAACAAGGAAGGTTTGAACTGGGAAATGACACAAGCCTTCATAGCACACTTTCCTTAAGGTTGTCCAATGAATTCTGCATGGAATCGCCAGTTTATTTTTATTAGCTTCTATCCTCATCTTCTGTGCTGCTTTCCAGAGGGCCCTGTGTGCTGCTCATCATGACAACAGGAGAAGCTTTGCCAGTGTGACTTTTAAGTCACTTGTGCTGCTGTTCATCCGGAGGGCTCTGGAGCCACGGAACTTTTTAGCTGTCACTGGTTTGAAGGATGTGCAGGATTCATAGTCCCATTCCCCCTGTATGTACCAGTTTTCTCCCTTACAGAAGAAAATAGAGAATCCTATGGGATTCTCAAAGTTTTTCTCCCTTTTATGTAAATTTCTTCATGAACACAATACCATAGCTTTATACTTTAACCCAGTAATAACTGCAGGTCCAGTTTTGGCACAAAAGTACAACCTGCAAATTGTTTTATAACTAGTAAGAAATAAATTATTTCATTTGGCCTTTACTAGTAAGAGAAAATCTGGAAAACAATAATAAAGGTTGGTTGTGCCCCATTGCATATGGGCAAGAGTAGTTCTCACTCCCATGTGCAATCATTTTGCACCCTTTTAGCAGGTACAGTCTGAGCCAAGCAACGAGAAGAATAACATCTCCAAGCTCTCCAGCTGGCACAGGGATGCAGGGATTGAGGGGTAATTTACTACAGGAAGAGGTCACCTATGGATTATTACTATTCTGAGTAGTAAGAGGTGAGCAAAAAAAAAAAGAAAAGAAAAGAGATGACATTATTAGAACACAATAATGAGAACACTTAGGAATATAGATAACTTTCATCATATAAATAGTCCCACAGAAGTCAACAAAACTCTGTGTGCTTCACTCTTAGCAATTCTGGGCACTTGGTGCTATCTCTTTTTATTTTGAATTATTGATGTTTATGTGAAATGCGTTCATTCTAGAAATATATTACCTAAAGAATATTTTTATATTTATATTGATGCAATATACAGTTGTGGTATGAATTTTATGAATGCCAGAGACTAAAACACCTTTTACAAATTTTACACAGACATTCATCATGAACTAATATCTTGCAAACTACTTGTGTTTCTCTCACATTCATGTTTATTGTGCCTGGGCTTAGCCCTGCAGTCAGTTATTTACTTCACTAACTTTTTCCATGTCAGGCTTCTCATGGCAGCCTGAGGGCCTATCCTCACCAAAAGGAGAGCTGTTTGAGCACTTCCCTAAGCTTTCTAAGTAATAATTTCCAACTGAAGGACTTTCACATGACTAAGAATAAACTCCTTCATTAAAATGCACAGACTACCAAAAGGAAGGGTATCCTAAGCTCTCCTGATAAAGAGCTTTCTTTGGGTCTCTTGTACCCAAGAGAGCAGCCACATACATCCATGACGCTTCTCTGGATAGAAGAGTGCCTGCCAATTAGGGTTCAAAATCCTAGAGATCTGCACTACCCAACCAAGTGCCTTATTGTGTCCAGCTGAGGTAAAGCCTGGCTGTGAACAAATGAGCAAGAGGCTACTGCAAAGTGAATTCCAGGCACCCAATGAAAGCACTAGTATCTGTGGAGGCAGATCAACCTAGCACAGCTGCATGAGTAGGGAAAACCAGAAGGTGACCACACAAAAGGAGAGTCAGAACGCTGGAGGGTGGTTGAAAAATAGGGGTGTGGGAGAAAATGCAGCGAGGAAAATGAAAGGGGAAAGGAAACAAATTGAAGAAACAGAAGGCAAGGAATGAGGGTAACACCTCTGAAGGTGAAAACTGACAAAAAAACCCCCCAGCAATAGTGAGCTAAGAGTAAAAAACAGTCATAGGAAATAGTAAATTACATCTTGAAAAACTAATAGAAACTTAAAAGGACTTAATAAAAAACGGAATGATACACACAAAGATGTGAGGATGAACAGGTCTGTAGCATGGCCCAGTATATAGCACTAATATTTTTGTAAGAAAGTTGAACAAGATAATTGAAGTCTGTGCTGGAAAACAACAGGTCTAGAGGCAGACTACACAGCTACTTAGATTTCTGTATTTGTGCCAAATTTGAAAAGCCGATAGGAAGTTACTGTGGCCTCCAGTATTTCATGTCTTCCTCTGTAAATTTCCAAACTAACCCTGACAGAGCTGGCTTTTATTCTTAGCTCTTAAAGAGTAATTGTTTTGCCTAAGGAATACACTAAAAAGCAGGTATTTCCAAAACATCCCTCACTGCAGAAGCACTGAATTTCTTCAAGGGAACTTCTTCAAGGAAATTTCTTTAAGGAACTGCAAAATGTCTCTACTTTGGACAGCAATTTTTACAGTCTTTGCTCTGTAAAACCCATAGCTGATGCTTTTTGAATTTACCACTTCATTGTGCTTGAGCTCACTGGATGTGGATAGATACAACTGAGAGTAGTTTTAGATTGTATATTAGGAAGAAATTCTGCTCTAGGAGGGTGGTGAAGCACTACAAGAAGTTGCCAAGAGAAATTGTGGCTGTCCCTGAGAGGGTTCAGGGCCTGCTTGGACAGGCCTTGAAGCAACCTGATCTTGTAGAAGGCATCCCTGCCTATGGCTGGGGAGTTCGAACAAAATGATCCTTAAGGTGCCTTCCAACCCAAAACATTCTATGACTCTATAATCAATCTGCCCCGTGTCTGTTTCCCGTCCTTTATCTGGTGCTTCACTTACTCTGTGCAGTCAGTTGGATTGGTGAACTTCTCTGGACAATATCAGTATTGTTCTGTTCAAGGTCATGAGAGACTGGAATGCTAATGGTTAATGACTCAAAATATTCTGCCATTTGTGGAGGCAGGAGGGTGCTTTGCTGAGGCCAGATTTGCACTCACCACTCAACTGAGGGGAAGGCAGAGAGTTTTTTGTGTGCTGGGGTTTGAGCCAGGTAAGGGAGAAGGCTGATAAGAAGCAGACCATGCAGAGAGAGGATAGCGCTTATCATGCCAATGCCCTTACGAAACTGACTCAGTTGTAAAACTCCTTTCCCTTCCCTTCCCTTCCCTGAAACTTCCCTGAAACTTCCCTGAAACTTCCCTGTAGAACTGAGGGTAATTCATCCCTTCCAATGGGGCACAACTGGCTCAACTACGCTGATGAGAGAGGCAGCTGTCAGCAAAGCAGTTAAACCTGTGCATATCTTTTAACTTTGAGAACACAGTTTAAGTTTATCCTGCTCATGAGTTCACATCAGATTACCTTCAACCAGAGTTGCTCTGGTGATTTTGTTAAGATCGTTAATGTTCCTTTCAAAGTCTAACTGTGCAATTTTCCTTCAAATTATGTGTCATTGACTAAGTAAGTAGTGGTGGTGAAAACTATTCACAGGACTACTACAGAATTAAGTAAAAAATGGCATATTCAAAACCTTATTGAAGGATTCATCGTAAACAACACAGCAATATTTCATCTTAGTAGCTTTTTATTCTCCTTTATTCATTAAATTTCCTAGTAAAGGAGAAATGAAAACACAAACTTTACAAATTGTTGCTGGGTGTGTTTTTCCTTAAGCTATGTAAGAATGAATCTGTTGTTTTATATTATGCTTGGTATTTTTATATTATACTTGATATATTTAATTTTTATAGTAATGGTGTAGTAATACATGAAAAGCGTGAAAATTTATTCATAGAAATGAAAAATTTGATACATACTGCATGTGTTTATATGCATATTTATATACAGGTGTGTATATTGAAATAGGCATGTATGTATTTATGTATATATGTACACATGTACTTTATATATTTATACTTAAATTTTAATATAATATGATCACAGTATAT
>VZTE01001419.1:59116-72216 GCA_013397775.1 Eulacestoma nigropectus | reverse complement strand
GCCCCGCCAACACACGGCCACCCCGCGCCGAGCCCCGCTCCGAACCGGCCCCGCGCTGCGGCCCGGCCCGCACCGAACCGGCCCGCGCAGCGCCCGCGGACGCGCCAGGGCAGCGCCGCCTTTGCGCGGGCTGTGTCCCGTCATGCCGCGCGGTGCGCTCTCTTATTTGCATGGACACGCCCCATGAGGCCCGGCTCGTGGCCCATCCCACACCCGTCGAGTCCTTGTGACGTCATCACTTGGCCATCCCCGGTTCCGGTTCGGCGCTGGTGGCGCGGCCCGCAACGGGGCGGCGGCTCTGGGAGCCCCCGATGGCGTCAAGCGCCGCCCGCGGGCCGCAGTGCCGGGAGCGGAGTCTCCGGGAGCGGCCGGGACGACGATCGGGTTCTGCCGGGCGGAGTCGGAGCCGTAGTGGGGAGCGGGAGGGTGAACAGACAGTGCTCCGTATGTACCGGGGGTGGACGGGGCGAGGCGGGGGTGCTCCCTGGGGTACGAGGTGGTGCCACCGCACGCGGTGCTGCGGGACACCGAGTCGTGCCAAGGGGTCTTGCTGCGTTCTGGTGCTAATTCCGGTGTTTTGGGGCAGGGGAAGAGCAGCCGGCGGGAGATCGGGACTGTGAGGATGGAAGGGAAGCTGCCAAGTCCCCGAGAAAACCTCTGCGGCCCCAAGTCAGACCCGACGGGGCGGTGGAGGGGCGCGGCGAGAGTTCCGCGAACGGGGCGGTGCCATCCTCAGGGGCTGCCGGGAAGCGCGGCAGGAAGGGCAAGGCCGAGGTGCTGCTGCTGGAGCTGTCCCAGGCCCCGGAGCCCATCGGGATGCAAAAGGTGCTGGGGAGCAGCGAGGAGGGGGACGGCCTTGAGACCCCTCGGGGCGGGCGGCCCAAGAGGAAGGCGGCCAAAGTGTAAGTGATGGTGACAATTGGGGCCGGGGGGCACCTGTGCTCTAGAGACACGTGGGGAAGCTGGGAATGTTCAGTCTGGAGCAGAAGAGGCTCCAGGGAGACCTTAGAGCCTCTTCCAGTGCCTAAAGGGGCACTAAAAAAGCTGGAGAGGGCCTTTGGACAAGGGCCTGTAGAGACAGAACACAGGGGAATGGCTTCCCACTGCCAGAGTTATATGGGATATTGGGAAGAAATCCTTCCCTTGGACACTGGTGAGGCCCTGGCACGGGTTGCCCAGAGAAGCTGTGGCTGCCCCATCCCTGGAATTTTTCAAGGCCGTGTTGGATGGGCCTTGGAGCACCCTGGTCTAGTGGAAGGTGTCCCTGCCCATGGCAGGGGGGTTGGAACTGGATGAGCTTTAAAGTGTCTTCCAATCCAAACCATTCCCTGATTCCATGATTCAATGATCTCTGTCTCCCCAGACGGTCTCTGTCTTTTTCGTGTTGGTGGGATGTACTGATTCCTCACAGACCAATCCTTTCCCACTTGAGGGAATGTGTTTGGATCCAGGAGCCCCAGGCAGAGGGCAGCAGCTGCCCGTGGCAGGAGGAATTTCCTTGGTTCCTGACAGAGCAGGAGGAGCTTGTTGGTGGTAGCAGGGCGAGCTCCAGGGAGTTTGGGGTGGCGGGAGGCTGTGCTCAGGGCCTCTGGCACAGCTGGAGCAGATCCACTGCCCAGACCACGGGCTGGAGGGTGCATCCACCGGGTCCTGGCGGGAGGGAGGCAGGGCTGGCCCACCCCTGTGTCATCCTGCCGCTTACCTCCAGCACTGCCCTGGTGTCCCAGGGCTCTGCTGTACCTGCAGGAGCTGGCGGAGGAGCTGATGTCTGCGTGCCAGCCCTCTGCTCCAGCCGAGGGGGCGCCGGAGCCGGAGCCTGAGCGCGTCCAGAGGAAGCGCCGGAGCCGGAGGAGGAAGGAGGAGGACACAGACAGCGACGACCCCGCACAAGATGCTGACTTCGTGCCCTCGCAGGAGGTGCTGAGGGCAGAGGAGGAAGAGGAGGAGGAGGAGGGCAGTGACACGCTGTTCAGTGAGGCGTCGGAGCCAGAGCTGGAGGCATCTCGAGGGCACGGCGGGAGGACAGCGGCCGCAGGGGTGAGGGCAGGGGCTCTGCCTGCGTCCCTTCTTGCCTGTGTCCCAGCACCAACAGCTCCAGGTGCCTGCGCTGTCCCACAGTGTCTCTGCTGCCAGGGCAGGACAATTGGGACAGGGGTGGCACATGGGGGTGGCACAGGGCCAGAGGCAGCTCCGGGTGAGGGCCAGTGGAGATGGGAGCAGGGACGGGTCCTCTGGGAGAGGGAGCAGGGCCTGTGCTCCTGCTGGAGCAGTGGGAGGTGGAGGCAGATTCTGAAGGGGTCCTGGCCTCCTGGAGGTTCCTGTAGTGGGGCTGTATGTCTTTAGCCCAGTGTGGCAAGCTGACAGTGGCTGGGGAGAGTTCTGCACTCGGGGGCTGTGGTGGTTCCCTTTGGGACAGGTGGGTCCCCCAGGGCTCGGGGCTTGCTCTGAGTCTGCTCTTGTGCCCAGAGATCCAAGCCCCAGTGCCGAGGCCTGGCTCCCAACGGCTTCCACAACTCCATCATGGCCCCAGTGGAGAAGAGCTCCAGTCTTACCTGCAGCCTGTGAGTGGGGGCTCGGGGTGCTCGAGGCTCGGGGGCTACAGGGAGCAGTGGGTGTATGTGTCCTGGTACCATCACTGGCACAGATAGGAGGCAATGTCAATATTCCACTGGGATGGGGCACAGTTGGGTCGGGGGGGTTGCAGAGGGCAGGGGCTGTGCTGCAGCAGGGGAGGCTGTGCCACAGGATGCAGGTAGCGGGTGCTGCTCATGCTGTGGGAGGGGATGTGAGGAGGCGTGCTGGACATGCCAGGTGCGGGCCATGGCTGAGGTGTGGCATGCACTGCAGGCGGGAGCAGAAGCACTCGCAGTGGGAGTTCCCTGACTGGATCCCGGTGGCACACAGATGGACGTGTCTCTCTGACAGGTACCATGGGAGCAGGGAGGGGCAGGGCCAGAGGAAATGTGGGGCAGGTCCCAGCAGTGTCTGGGGTGAGCAAGGAGCATGGGGGTCTGTGCTCCCACACCTCTTTATGTGTCTGCTGTGGGCTTTGGGGGTCTCTTGGATTTGGCTGTGGAGCCATGTGGCCAGCAGCAGGGCCTGTCAGGCCGTGTGGAGGCTGGGATGGTGCTGGGGCACAGGGCTGTGCTGGGGTGATTGGGTGAGGGGTGGGGAGACCTCCTCTCACCTTCTGCCTGCACAGCGAGGCTGCCCCGTACCTGCCAGCAGAGGAGAAGTCTCCCCTCTTCTCCATTCAGCGTGAGGGCATCAAGGACGATGGTGCCTTGTACAGGTTAAACAGGTGTGTGATGGGGTGTCCCCAGGCCCAGCAGGGTGTTGGCTGTCAGGCTCTCCCCCGCCTGTCACGGCAGTGGCTGCCAGGGTGTCCCCAGGCCTGTCTGGGACCAGTGGTTACCCCCAGGGTTGCATCCATGGGTTGGGCAGCCGGCCCGTAATGTGCCCTGGGGTCCCACCAGCCCCTGCCCCAGCTCTGCAGAAGCCCTCACCCCTCTCCCCCCAACAGGTTCAGCTCTCTGCAGCCCCACCCAGAGCGCCTGGATCTCTCCTTCTTCGTGGGCGGCCCAGTGTGGGCGATGGAGTGGTGCCCGACCCCAGAGGGCTCTGCAGCCCCGCAGTATGTGGCCGTGTCCTGCCACAGGAGCATGGAGGAGACGCACAGCGTGTCTGAGCTTCACTCAGGCCCTGCACTCCTGCAGCTCTGGGGCCTGGGCGTGCTGCAGACGGAGCAGGGGTGAGTGGCCGGGCCTGGGGCTGGGGCCTGCCCAGATCTTGTGTCCCTCCATGGCTGAGTGGGTGGGTGAGGCTTGTCCTCTCCCAGAGCCACCAGCCACAGCCTGAACCCCAAGGAGGCTGTGCTGGTGGCCAGCTCTGCTGCTGGTGTACGCTGGTGTGTATTGGAGGTGCTGGGCACCAGCTGCCATGTTCCTCATGGCCCACCTCATGCCCACAGCTCTCCCAACAAAGCCAGGCTGGCCTATGCCATCGCTGCTGACTACGGCTGTGTGTGGGACATGAAGTTCTGCCCCAGTGGTGCTTGGGAGCCACCCACCACAGCCCGGACGGTGAGTGCTGCTCAAGGGCTGCCCTTGGGTTCCCCAAGGGTCCTGAGAGGTGACCCCATGTCTGAGCCCATCTGTCCATCCCCAGCACCCGCAGATGAGCCGGCTGGGCCTGCTGGCCGCTGCCTTCTCAGACGGCAGGGTGGTGGTGTATGCCCTGCCGCACCCTGGGGCCCTGCACCACGCCAAGACAACCCAGGTAAAAGGTAGGAAGAGCCACACCACCGAGCAGGGGCATCCTGGCCCTCCTCCTGCCGTGCCAGGGTGGGGCTGCCGTGCCGGGCTGGGCACCTCTGCCCACAGGAGCCAGCTGTGCTGGGGAGCTGCCAGCAGGACTGTGCCCCGGCCTGGGAGCTGCATGGTGGGGAAGTGAGCCCACCTGATCCCCAAGATTAGGACCCTGCTGCCCCCAACCTGGCATCTGTCACAGGTATAGTGTGGGATCCGAGGTTGCTTGTTGGGGGCCTGCTTTGAATACTCTTGTGCCCAGAGATCCAAGCCCCAGTGCCGAGGCCTCGCTTCCAACGGCTTCCACAGTTCCAGTGGAGAAGAGTTCCAGCCTTACCCTCCGCCTTTGAGCGGAGGCCCCGCGCAAAGTGCTGCTTTGGTTCCATCTCAGGGACACTGCAGCAGCCTGGCTGGGATGTAGCTCCTGGGCAGCCCCCCAAAGCCGGGCACTGGGAGGGGACTCTCAGCAGCGTCACTGTGGCCATAACGGGGTGCAGGGTGTGGCGCAGCCACAAAGTGTGTCCCCAGCCATTTCCCATCTCCCTGCTACCAGAGCTGCTCCCTCCAGCCTGGCCGAGCCATGTGTCAGGACAGGACAGGGAGCGCTGGGCCAGCTCAGGCTAATGGTGCCTGTAATAGCCTGTGCCGGCGCTGAGCGGGATTGATGGCTGGTGCGTGCTGGCGGTGGGCACTCAGCCGTGGCCGACAGCCTGCGCTTGCGTGCTGACGGTGGGAAATGGGCTCCCTGTGCCCAGGCACGGCTCCCAGCCCCCCCCGTGCGCTGGCTGTGCCTGCGCTGGCTGTGGGTGGCTGGGCCGCTGCCGCAGCCCCCACGTGGCACCGTGGCTGGGCCCACCCAGCTGCTGCCGGTGGCAAGCCCGGCACATCATTGGCTGCGGCTGCACATACGGTCACTGCACCTCACGGCTGGGCTGGAGCGCTGGTTCCCAGCCACAGGATCAGTGTCAGGCTGTGGTGACAGACCCTGCTGGGAGCTCCCAAACTGGCATGACTGTGCTGGCTGCCCTGGGGCACTGGGGACCCGCATCCCTGTGTTCCTGCCTGGCAGAGCTGGGGCTGGTCTCCGTACCGCATCCTGGCTGTCACAGCTGTGCTGGGGAAGAGGTACAGCTCCTCCGTATCTCCCCCCATGGCTGCCACGCTCCAGGCTGTGATGGGGAGGACAGCCCCACACTGGAGGTTAGGGACCCCAGGCCCAAGGGATGTGGGACAGGGTCCCCACAGCACTCATGCTGGGTGTTGCTGGTGGGGGGAAGACAGAGCTGGTGCGTGGTGGTCCTGTGGGCATCGTGCCCTGAGCTGTTGGGTGCCGGGTCTCTGCAGCCCGCCCTCCTCAGGAGTGCTACTTGGCTGCTCCAGTCCTGTCAGCCATGGAGCAGATGTCCTGCACAGCTGCTCTCTCCCTTCCTGGAGTGGTCACAGTCAGGTCTGGCCCCTGTGTGTCACTGCATCACCTTGATTTTGGTGCCGGCCATGGTGGGGCAGGAGCACATCATCTCTGCCTGCGGCACATTTCAGGGGCTGCTTCCTCCAACACATAGGCAGGCCTGGCTCCTGGGGGTCCTGCCACTGCCAGTTTGCTCCTCCATGTGCTTCAGTCCCTGCTGTGCTGGGGACGCTGCTCTGGGGGGATGGCAGGACAGGGACTGGGAGCCCTGGCCAGGGCCATGAGGAGCTGCAATCCAGGCTCCAGGCAGGGAGCTCTGAGGACAGACAATGCCTGCCTTGACCCCCTTCTGCTCTCTTCTAGATGGGTCCCTCCACAAGCACCTTATCTGCAAGGTTAGTGTTCCCCGCCGTGGTGATCCCTGTCAGGGCCGGCACCCGGCGAGCCCCTCAACCGGTGCAGGTGGCAGAGCCTGGGGAGCCGAGGCACCGGCAGAGTGTTGGAGGGGCAGAGCAGTGTCGTGCTCCCACCCCAGGCATCCCGCTCTTGGGGCATGGATGGCACCAGTGCGGGGCCGTGACCCAGGGCTCTCCCTTGGCCCCCAGGTGCAGTGCATCGCCACACTTCAGGTGGGCTCCATCCAGGCAGGTAATGCATCTGAGTGTGGGCAGTGCTTCAGTCTCTCCTGGATGCCTTCCAAGCCCCATCATCACCTGGCAGCAGGGTTTTATGACGGTGAGTCTCTTCCTGTGCCCTGCGGCAGCATTCAGGGAGCAACCCTCACCCTGGCAGAGACACTGGAGCCTTGTGCTCAGCCTCAACTGGTGCTGGAACCTTCAGGGCAAGGCTTCTCTGGGCTGGCTACTGTCATTCTCATGTACTTCCAGGCTGGTCGCTGGTTGTCCTTGTCTATGGTTCTGGACTTATCCACATCTGTGGAACTTGCCTGGATGGAATTTTCTCCTAGGCTTCCGGTGACCCACAGCTCTGTTATGTTGCCAGGACCTGCTATCACGCTGTCTGCTTGGAGCCCCAGCTCCAGCCTGGCCACTGTGTCCCAGCCTGTGCTGCTGCTGTGTTCTGCCACCGTCCTGTCCCGCTCTCAGCCCTAGCTCCAGCCTGGCTGCTGTGTTCCGCAGCTCCTGCAGCCCTGCCTGTGCCGCTGCTGGTCCCCGCTGAAGCACCTGCACCACTGGCAGTGCCTTATGGACACAAGTCTCTCCACAGGCACCGTGGCAGTGTGGAACCTGCTCACTAAATCCCTGCTGCAGTGCGTGCATCAGCCTGACGCCTCCCTCAAGCTCTACCCTTTCCAGTGCTTTCTAGCCCATGACCACGCAGTCCGGAGCATTGAGTGGTGCAAGGCCGACAGGTGAGGGCAGGAGCAGGCCCAGGTGCTGCCAGGAGAGGGGCTCCCTCCTGCAGAGAAGCTCCTTTGTCAAGAAGGTCTCGGGAGGCCGCGGTGCCATTGGCACTTGGCTCTCTGCAGCACCAGGGAGGTTGTGTTGGGCTTTCCAGGGTGAGGGCAGCTGGGACACTGCAGGACTGGGGCCACCTGGTTCCCATGGCGGGGCGGAGCACAGCTCCATGCTGGGCTCTTGAGTGCTGCTTTTCTCCTGGTTCTCAGCAACTTCCTGGTCACGGTAGGCAGCGATCGCAAGATCAAGTTCTGGGACCTGCGGCGGCTCTACGAGCCCATCAACAGCATCAAGCGGTTCCTGAGCACCGAGGTGGCCTGGCTGCTGCCCTACAATGGCATCACCGTGGCCCAGGACAACTGCTACGCCTCGTGAGTGCTGGGGGCCAGTCCTGCTGCCAGGGCCTTGTCCAACTTCCCGGGGGCCCCTCTGGCTTCCCCCTCCCTGGGACTGTCCAGCTGTGCCATGGCGAGGGCAGGCTCTGCTTGTTTCGGGTCACACCGCAGTGGCACGGTGTGGCATCCCCTCTCCCATGCCATCCTGCGGCAGAAGCACGGTGGGCCAGGGGATGGCCTACCCCTGGACTGGGCAACAGGGGTGCTGCTAAAGGGGTTTGGGGTCTCGGTGAGTTCTTGGCCTCTGGGAGCTGCCTTGAGCTGCTTCACCTCTGTGACATGCTGCTAGAGCAAGAACAGCCCCCTCACCACCGTGGGCCAGTTCTGGGGAGAGGGGGGCTGTGCCTGGCTCTCGCAATCCTGGTGACGGCACAGAGTCAGGCATGCCATGCTTCATTCCGTCCCTTCCACCACAGGTACGGGCTCTGCGGGATCCACTACATCGACGCCGGGTACCTGGGCTTCAAGGCCTATTTTGTGGCCCCTCGCAAGGGCACCGTGTGGGTAAGGGCCAGTGCAGGGCCATTCTGGCCCAGGGGCCAGGTCAGCACCAGCTGGGGCCCAGGCTTGCGGGTGGGGTGACACTGCCCGGCTGGGGGTGGTGGGGACCCCGTGCCCTCCAGCCCTCTGTCCCTGCAGAGCATCTCTGGCTCAGACTGGCTGAACACAGTAGCTGCGGGTGACATCACCGGTGAGCTGGTGGCAGCGGTGCTCCCCGACCTGGCTGTCAACCCCCTCAACGTCAAGCGCTCCTCAGACCGCAGATTTGTAAGCGACCTTTATGCTCGGGTGGCCCAGCCCAGCACACAGGGCCGGTAGGGGTGGAGGGGGGGACTGTGGGAAGAGTGTCCTGGCCCCCATCCCAATGGTCCCTGGTGGTCCCTGTCTGCAAAGGAGCAGCAGGATCTCTGTCCGCCCTACCCTGAGCTGCCTCTCACCCACAGCCGGTGTACAAAGCTGACCTGCTGCCCTACAGCCCTGATGGGCCTGAGGGCACCGAGCAGGCACTGCCCAGGACCCATCGCTACAGTGAGATGGTAGCCAGGAGCTACATCCGATTCCAGGACACGGACCTGGTAGGAGAGGGCAGGGGGCAGTCGGGGTCCGACCCATGAGCAGGGCTTGTGGGGCTGTGGCTGGGCAGTGGGGGTGGCAGGGCCAGGAGATGCTGCTGGGGCCTTGGGGCAGCCCCTTACCTCCGGCAGAGCTGAGATCATGGTGCATGTGATGCTCCTGCCTCGGGGCCCACAGCCCAAGGTGCTGCCACCACTTTCCAGCGCAGCTTCCAGAACTTCCCAAGTCGGGAACCCATGCGCCGGATGCACATGCAGGAGCTGAAGGCAGAACTGAGCCTTGACCGCCTGCAGCTGGAGGCCCTGCACAAGGTGAGGGGGCCAGGCTGAGCCCCAGCCCCAGCCCTGCATGTGGATGGTTCTGCTCTGGGGGCAGAGTCCCAGCACTGCAGCCCCCTCCCTTATGAACCCTTCTCTTCCTGCAGGTGCGCTTCAGCCCCAACCTGGACTCGCAGGGCTGGCTGGTGTCGGGCGGGCAGGCGGGCATTGTACGGGCACACTGCCTGGCAGGGCTGGCCTCCAGCGTGGGCCACCAGCTGCTCCCGGAGTGCCGGGCCCGCTTCAGCTTCCTCTATGGGGACACACTCAGCAGCCCTGGCCCCCCTGAGGGCTCCCTGCTGCCAGCAGAGTAAGGGCGTCAGTCCCTCATGCTGCTGCCGTATGCTCACCCTGGGCAGGGGTTGGGGCTGGGGCAAGCTATGCTGGCCAGGGGCTGCAGCCCCTCTCAGTGCTGCTTTCCCGATGGGTGTCTGCTGCAGGAGGGACATCTGCTCCCAGCCATTCCCTGGGATGCTCTGGACACTTGTCCTCATCCTCTGGGCCTGGAAGGATCTGTCTGCACTGTTAGGTCTGACCTGGGCAGGGGTGGTGGGGTCCTGCGCATGTCCCGGGGTTGAGCTGTGGGTCTGACACTGTGGAAGCGCCCGTGGGCTGCACCAGCTCGGGGCTGTGCTTGTGCTCGCCTCCATCCGCACTGTGCGCCAAAGGGCGGGGAGGGGGCCGGGAGCTGTGGAGTCGCTCACATTGAGCCTGTGTTCAGCTGTGCAGAATAAACGTGGTTGGTTTTGTATGGGTGTGGTGGTGCTGGCACCAGGGTGGATGTGGCTGGTAGCTGTGGCTGTAGGGGCCCACCGCCAACTCCACCATTTCCCTCCCCATGCCCCTCTCTCTGCTGCACTGCTGCTGCTGCTCCAACACATTTATTGGTAGCGCTGGCACCGCTGCTGGCACAGATGGACAGATGGACACCAGGGGCACAGACACGACTCATCAGAGGGGATAGAACAGGTCCAGGCACAGCAAGATTCAGATGGAGCCCAGGCAGCAGCATGGGGAACTGGGGCTAAGGCCAGGTCTGAGGTCCCCCATGGGGGATGTCCCTTCCTGCCAGGACAGACAGGCTCCCTGGGGACTGGGTGGTGGGGCAGGATTCTGCCTCAGAAGCTGTGGCACAGCAGAGAGTGGAAGATCCCAGGGAGCCCCTGTGCTCCACAGGCCAGGCCATGTGTCCATCCCCCCCAGGACGCCGCACTGGAGTTACTGTCCCACCCCAGGGCTCCGCAGCAGTGGGGTGGGTGGAGGGGAGGACGGGATCTCAAGCACTGCCCTGTTCTAGCACAAAGAGCTGGGGCCAGGGCTAGGCCTGGCCCAATGGAGCAGTGGGTGGGGTTCTCAGGCACAGGGATCCTGGCAGTGGGGGCAGCCTGCAGTCTCCTCCTGGTGCCGCTCCACCTGTACCGTGCACAAGGCGAAGCCAAACCTGCTCTGGAGCCGAGCAGTGACCTCCTGCAGCACCATCTCGGTGTCAGCGCTGGCATCTAGGAGCAGCAGGGCAGGGGCTCGTTCCTGGCATGGCCAGTGGGAACCCCTGGCTGTGCCCCGTGCGGGTCACTCACCCACAGCCACGTGCACCGACACCGCGGGGTGGCTCAGCGTCAGCGCCCAGAGATGCAGGTCGTGGACACCCCGCACCCCACTGGCCCCCAGCAGCACCTCCTTCACTGCATCGAACTCGAGGCCCTGCGGTGTCCCTGCCAGCACCACCTGGTCACAGGGGGCCACCCTTGGCCCCCAGCCATAGCCCCCGCCTGGGCGAGAGCTCCCAGTGGAAGCCACTGGGGCTGGGGACTTCCCCAGGGGAACCAGGCTGGGCATGGTGGCTCTGGGTGAGAGCGTCACCTTGGAGCCAATGCACCTTGCCTGGGATGGAGAGGAGGGACTGGGAGGATTCAGGTGGGGCAGGGGAAGGACAGGGGAGGTGAGCTGCCTCATGGGAAAAGTGCTATGGCAGCTGCAGCTCCAGGAGCTCCTGTGCCCATCCTGCACCTGTGGTCTTGCATCCCCCTCACTCACTGCTCACCTTCCATGAGGACCCTGAAGACGTCTCTGAGGATCGTGATGGTGGAGCCAAGGACGAAGACCGAGAAGAAGAGGGTGCTGATGGGGTCTGCGATCTTGCACTGGGGCTGCAGAGAGCAGGGTCTCTGTGAGGCTGGGGCGGAGCCCACGTGGCAGCCTGGGTGGGACTGGGAGAGCAGTTCCCACAGGCAGTACTGGGGCAGTCCAGCCCGGGCACCTTGAAGTAGATGATGGTGGCAGCCACGAGGACACTGACACTCTGCAGCAGGTCACCCACCACGTGGACGAAGGCTGCCCGCACACTGGTGCTGCCAGGCAGGGGCCCACGGCTGGGCTGGCAGGCCACAGAGCTCTCCAGCTGCTCGTAGGCCCCTGTGCCATGGCCATGGCCAGCAGGGGACTGGTGCAGGATGTAGGCCATGCTGGGGAGAGCAGGGCTGGCTCAGTGCCACACTGACAGGGCACAGGGGCCCTGCTGGCCCTGCTTGGGCAAAGGGGGCACAGGCAGTCACACCTGGGTCTTGGGACGGTGGAGAGGAGTGGGGCTGGAGGCACAGCAGGGCTGGAAGGTGTACAGGAACAGGGCAGGGGTTTGGTCCTGGGGCTCGTGACAGGGCTTGGGAGGTGCTGCTTGGGAGACCAGGGAATGTTGGGCATGGGGATGTAGACACACAGACTGGAAGCCCCAACCATATGGGGGACAGGGAAGTGG
The DNA here is from genome assembly GCA_013397775.1 of Eulacestoma nigropectus. Classification (NCBI taxonomy): domain Eukaryota; kingdom Metazoa; phylum Chordata; class Aves; order Passeriformes; genus Eulacestoma; species Eulacestoma nigropectus. Next base: position 60,545 of record VZTE01001419.1, on the reverse strand, counting down.
GGGAGGCAGCGCCTGGTGACACAAGGCTGGTGCACAGGGACATAAGATGACCTGGGGGCACAGTTGGGGTTCTTGGGATTCCAGGGACATAGGTGGGGCAGGACTCAGGCTGATGGTGTGCAGGGACCAGGGGTGCGCAGCAGCCCCACGTGGGACATACACCAGATTGACGCCGACGGCGCAGGCAGATGTGGCCAGCATGGCTCGCGCCTCGATCTCGTAGTCATTGCTGATGATGCGGGCGGCCGCCAGATAGACGAGGGCCGCGGTCACAACCCAGATAGAGAGGACAGAGGCCAGCGCACCCAGTGTCTCTGCGGGATGGGACCCATTAGCACCCACCCCGGCCATGGGGGTCCTGTGGAGTCCTTCAGGGCCGTGCCCCTCAGCTCACCTGAGCGATGCCAGCCAAAGGTCATGGTCTTGGTGGGTGGGCGGTTGGACACCCAGAGGGAGAAGAGGCTGACGGACATGCTGCCCAGGTCTGTCAGCAGGTGGGCTGCATCCGTCATGATGGCCAGACTGTGTGCCAGGTACCCACCTGTGGGCACAGAGCAGCTGGCACCCCGCGCCCCGCCGGCAGCCCCCACCCTGGCCCAGCCCCCATTACCTATCACCTCCCCGACCATGAAGAGGCAGCAGACAGCACAGGCGATGCTCAGCTGCTGGCGGGCCTGGAGCCTGCCCTGCCCAGGGCTGGGGGTCGGGGGGCTGCAGCTGCAGTGGGGAGCTGGAGCCGGGGGGGCCGGCAGTGCCGAAGGGTCTTGAGAGCCTGTGAAGAGACTAAGAGCGGGGGTCACTGCCGGCAACACCGGATCTGGTGCTCCTGCCCAGAACCCCCGAGGGTCCTGCCCAGTGGTACGCAGCCAGGCAGTCGGTGGGGCACCTGCGGAACCCCTCCCAGCGGGACGAGCAGCCACGGGACCGGCGGCGGCAGCAGGAGGCGGTGGCACGGGGCTCCTGCCGGAACCGGAGCCGGGAGTGGTGCAGGTACCCGCATCGAGGAGGTGCTGGTGGGAGCGAGGTGTTGCGCCTGGGGCCGGGCTGCGGGACGAGCCACCGATGCGGAGACGTGAGGCGTGGGGAAAGGGCGGCGGGGGCCGAGGTCTTGGTGCGTGGGGCAGCAGTGCGGGAGCGGGGACGGACAGCCCACAGGGACGGGGTCTAATGGACGGACGGTACCTGTGTGGGCGGGTGATGGATGGATGGATGGTACCGGTGTGCGTAGGTGACGCTTGGGCGCCGGTAGGCGCTGGACGGACACTCGAGGGGGGAGCGGGGCTGGCGCACGGTGGGGCTGGTTCCGCTTGAGCGGAGGTGCCGGTGTCAGGGTGAGCGTGCCGGTGGCGGGGTGACCGTGCAAGTGGCGGACAGTCAGGGCCGGCGCGGGGACTGCGGAGGTGCCGATGTCCGTGTCGGATGGATGAAG
>VZTE01001419.1:46681-56988 GCA_013397775.1 Eulacestoma nigropectus | reverse complement strand
GCCCGCCCCGGCCCCACGGCGCCGCACCGCCAGCCAGTGCAAGCCGGAGCCGCCGCTGCTGCGCACCAGCAAACGGACCATCTACACGGCCGGGCGGCCGCCCTGGTACAGCGAGACCGGCGCGCCCGTGGACGAGGCCTTTGTCATCGGTGAGCGGTGGGACGGGGCCGGGGAGGGGATGGAGCCGAGACCGGGCCGGGGAGGGGATGGAGGCCGGACCGGGGCCAGGGTCGGGCTGCAGTCGGAAATCGTGGAACCAGGCCCCGAGCAACGGCCGAGGAGGGGCTGGGACCGGGCTGGAGCCGGATCCGGGGCCGTGACGGATCCGGGGCCGGGGCGGTGCCCCCGCCGCTCCCCGCAGGCCTGTGCGGCGGCAGCGCCTCCGGCAAGACCACGGTGGCGACGCGGATCATCGAGGCGCTGGACGTGCCCTGGGTCGTACTGCTCTCCATGGACTCCTTCTACAAGGTGCGGGACGGGGGTCCGGGGGTCCGGTACAGCCCTGAGCGGTGCCGATACTCGCGGTTCCAGCGCACTGCTGAGCGGTGCTGGTGCTCGGGGGTCCAGGGATCCGGTGCGGCACTGAGCGGTGCTGGTGTGCTGGTGCCTGTGGATGCCAGGATCCGGCGCAGTGCTGAGTGGTGCTGGTGCCCCGGTTCGGGCATCCGGCATAGCGCTGAGCAGTGCCGGTGCCTGCAGGTGCTGGATGAGGGGCAGCAGGCGCTGGCAGCCCGCAGCGACTACAACTTCGACCACCCCGATGCCTTTGACTTCGAGCTGCTCGTCAGTGTCCTGCGCAAGCTCAAGAAGGGCAAGAGCGTGAAGGTGCCGGTGTACGACTTCACCACGCACAGCCGGCGCCGCGAGTGGGTGAGTGCCGCTGGGGCTGGGCTGGGCCTGGGCAGCAGAGTACCGGGAAAGGGGAACACCTTTGGGGGCTGCAGGGCCTGGAAGGCTAAAGGAAGGGGGCGGCTGGGGGTTATCAGGAGTGGGGGACTCATTTTGGGGAGACTGTCGGTGGATCTGCAAACAGGCCAGCGCAGATATGAGGGAGGGGCTCAGTCTGATGGGCTGCCGAGGGCTGGCATTGAGGAGAGGCTTGGGATCTGGAGCAAGGTTTAGGGTCTGTCCTGGGCTGGAGCATCATGCACAGAGATGAACTAAGGCTCCAAGACATTGGGTGCTGCAGGATGGTTATGAGGAGCCCCAACACAGTGGTGAGAGCCCAGGGGGGTCAGTGCACTGTCTGTGTCAGTGTTGGTGCTACCATGGCATGTGAGAGAAATAGGACAAGCCCAGCTCTTATCTGCTTGCAGAAAACAGTGTATGGGGCCAACGTCATTGTGTTCGAAGGGATCCTGGCCTTCGCCAACAAGGAGCTGCTCAAGGTATCGCTGCCTCAGGTGGCCGCTGGCCCGGGAGGGGATGTGCTGCAGCAGGACGGGCACTGGCCCTGGGTGCCACTGCAGTGGTGGGGGCTGCGGAGGGAGAGGTCACCAGAGTGCCAGAGCACTATGTGTCAGAGGCCTCAGGGGAGGTGATGCTGGATGCCATCGCTGGGTGGTGGAGAGGAGTAACGCAGGTATGATGAGAGCTGCATAGGGGGTGCTCACCCCTCCCAGTTTTCCAGCTCCTGGACATGAAAGTGTTCGTGGACACGGACTCTGACATCCGGCTGGTGCGGCGGCTGCAGCGCGACATCATGGAGCGCGGGCGCGATGTGGCGGGAGTCATCAAGCAGTACAACAAGTTTGTGAAGCCGGCCTTCGAGCAGTACATCGAGCCCACCGTGCAGGTTGCCGACATCGTGGTGCCCAGGGGTGAGGCCAGAGCTGGGCCCCGCATTGGGAGCGGGTGTTCTGGGGCAGGGGTGGGTCAGCGTCCGCCCCACCCGGCTCCTCTGCTCCACTCTCAGGTGGGGAAAACTTCGTGGCACTGGACCTCATTGTGCAGCATGTGCACAGCCAGCTGGAGAAGGTGAGCCAGGGGTGAGGAGGAGAAGGGTCCTGCTCGCAGAGGGCGGGATGTGGTTGTGCACAGACCTGTGCTCCTGGAGCACCTCGGGCGGGTCTTGGCATCACCTCTCTCTTCTCAAAAGGCCCCGGCGTGGTGCTTGGGGGAGCAGATCTGTGAGGTGGGCACTGGGGAGGAGGGTGGGGAGCCACCTCTGCTGTTTCGGTGGCTGTGCTGGTCTGTGAGTGACTGACAGGGTGTCCTTCCTGTTCCCCTGTGCTGCGCCGATGACCTCTCCACGTCCAGCGGGAGATTACAGTCAGGTACGTGGGACCCACCACTGCAGAGGAGCCAGTTCCGGGTTGGGGTGGGGGGCTGCTGGCACCCACTGGATTCCTGGTCTTGCTACATCCCTGTCCCTGCTGGCAGAGCTTTGCTGAGGCACCTGAGTGTAGCTGCTCCTCCCCAGTGCTGCAGTGGCTGTTGTCAGCTCCTTGGGGCTTGTCTGGCTGCAGCTGTGGGCTCTGTGTGACACGTTCCACACTGTAGCTGATGCATATGGCCAGCTCCCTGCCCTGGTCCCGCCCCTGTCTGGAGCAGGGCTCCGCCCCAGCTGCTGGGTTACCCTGGGCTGTTCACTTCTGCAGGAAGAGTGCCCTGCATGGTCCATGTTCCTGCCAGTTCAGGTCCCATCTGAGCAGGACAGCCCTTGTCCTTCTCACAGTGTGCAGCCCGGTCCTGGGTTGCATGGGAGTGTCCTGCCCTGCAGAGCTGCTGGTGCTGGTGCTGGCCGAGGCTGGTGCTGCAGAGGCTGTAGCAGCAGGATGTGTGGTCCAGGAGGTTCACCCCGGTCTTTTTGGGTAGTCCGGCTTTGGAATCTCATACCTGGTATCAGACCTGGAGCCTTCTTCAGGATCCAGGCGGGAAGGCCAAGGACGATGCCCACCTTGCAGGGGGGTTCTCCTGGAGCCTTCCTTTGGTGGGGTCATGTCCCAGTGCTGTGGCTCTGTGTGTGCTGCACAGCTCTGACCCCTCTCCTCACTGCAGGGCAGCCCTGGCCTCCGCCCACCAAGGACAGCCGCTGCCAAAGACACTGAGCGTTCTGGAGAGCACGCCGCAGGTGCGGGGCATGCACACCATCATCAGGTACATCCCTGCCCCCAGGCCCCTTCTCTGGGCTGTTTGGTGGGGTCACACCACAAGGCCTGGGGTGAGTTTTTCCCCTTTGCCCCTGGGACCTCAGTCGTGGGTGTTGGCCCTGGCCCCACGGGCACTTCTCTGGTGACCAGATCTCTGCACGTCTGCTTTGGGTGATTCCTGAGCCAAGGGCAGGCTTTTCCTGCAATGGGAAGGGACTGGTTGGCTCTTTCCTCACTGGAGCACAGGTGGAGCAGCTGCTGGCATGGAGCAAGGTACTCCTTGCCCTTCTCCCAGGGCACTTGGGTTTAGAGCCAGCTTAGAGAATGGACCTGGGCAGCTGCTTCTATTCCTTCACCACTCCTGATCTTTTCATTCCCCTCTGATGTTCCTTTTCTTCAGGTGACAGTAGCATTAGTTAGTGGAGGGCCAAGGGCTGAGGCCTTTAGGACTACCGAGAGGTTCCTTGTTTTTGCGGCTGCAGACCCTGGCAGCCCCCACATGTGTTTCTGCACAGCAGAGAGGGGATGCTGAGCTCCGCCAGGTCCTCCTGTGCCTGCTCACGCTGCGGCTGCTATGGCACCTGTATGTTGGTTTGGAAAGTGTAACCTCATGTCCTTACCAGAGATCTGGAGAGGATCGAGTGCACTTTCAGTAAGTTTGCAGATGACACCAAGTTGGGTGGGATGTGGATCCGCTGGAGAGCAGGAAGGCTCTGCAGAGTGATTGGGACAGGCTGGATCGATGTGCTGAGACCAAGGGTGTGAGGGTCAACATGGCCAAGTGCCAGGTCCTGCCCTTGGGTCACAACAACCCCATGAAGTGCTCCAGGCTGGGGCAGAGGGACTGGAAAGACTCTGGGGGTGTTGGTTGACAGTGGCTCAACATGAGCCCAGGTGGGCAAGAGGCCAATGGCACCTGGGCTGTCCCAGCTGGGCACTGCTGGGGCACCTCCAGTCTTGGGGCAGTTCTGGGCCCCTCCTGACAAGAAAGACTTGGAGGCGCTTGAGCGTGTCCAGGGCAGGGAACGGAGCTGGGGAAGGGGCTGGAGCAGCAGGAGCAGCTGAGGGAGCTGGGAAAGGGGCTGAGCCTGGAGAAAAGGAGGCTCAGGGGGGACTTTCTGGTCTCTATAGCTTCCCGACAGAAGGATGCAGCCAGGTGAGGGTCAGGCTCTGCTCCCATGGAATAAGGGACAGGACAGAGGAGGAGGAGATTTAGATTGGATATTGGGAACAATTTCTTTACGGAACGGTTTGTCCAGCCTCCTCACAGCTGCTCCAGGTAATGCTGGAGTCCCCATCCCTGTTGGAATTTAGAAACCACATGGATGTGGCACCTGGGGAGGGTGGGCTAGTGGTGGCCTTGGCAGTGCTGGGGGAGCAGTTGGACTTCACTGCAAAGGGCTTTTCCAACCCAAATAATTGATGGTCTTCTGGTATTCATGGCCACATGCAGGCTGGGCACCTCCTTTCCTTCTCCTGACTCCTTCCTCCTGTGGAAGCACAGGCTCCGAGACAGGTCATGGCAGTAGAACAGGTGATGTGGCAGCTCAGGCGTGCCAGGCAGAGCCCTGTGCCAGTGTCTGTGTCCCTCCCCCAGGCTGTGGCTCCACCTTTGTACCACAAGTGCCTGATGACCTTAATCCGATGAGGCTCAAGGCTGTGCTACGCTGCCCTGGGGGTGGGTTGGGCTTTGCCTGGGGCTGCAGGGCTGCAGCACCGTTGGCCTCACGTGGCTGTGCTGATGCCATGCAGGAGCAGGGCCAGGGGTGGCAGGGAGGCAGCTGAGCCCATTCCAGATGGTATATAAAGAAATGCCACTTTTCTGAGGAGCATCGACTCGGCCTGTCAGCCACCCCCTCAAATCCTGCTGGGGCAGTGCCTTTCCTGAAGCTCTGAGCTGAGGAGCTCCACTGGGTGTCTGTGTTCGGGGACAGCGAGGCAGCATGTGTTTCTGGTGAGACTTGGCAGCAGTTGTTGGCTTCTGTGTCACTTGGGCGTGGCATGGGGCTGTTGCTGGTCACCACATGTGACCCCCTACTCCTGAGGTGCTGCTTCTGCCTGCTGCCCTTCTCTCAGGCTCCCAGAAAGCTGGTGAAGATCAAACACACCTTTTGCCACATTTCCTGCACCTCCATGTGCAAAGTTACTGCATCTTGGCGATCTGTGTCTTGTCTTTATTAATTGAATCACACAGTGGTTTGGGTGGGAGGGACCTTTAGAGGCTGCCTGGTTCAGCCCCTGACATGGGCAGAGAACCTTCCACTGAACCAGGTTCCAGCTGCCGCGGTGCCACCGGCTCAACACACAGTGGCAGCGCTCGTGGAGTGCTGCTGCTCCCAGCAGCACAGCCTTTCCAAGCGCCTTGACATGTCAAACCCTGTGCCTGCATCATCACAGAGCTGTCAGCCAGGACTCTTCTCCGTCCTTTTCCTGTCCGGTCTTTCCCAGCACAGCTCTCTGGGATGCAGACGGTCAATCCTGGCATGCCAGCCAGCAGCATTCCCTGTTGTTCCACACCAGAGGCTCCTCATGCTCCACCTTTTCTCTCTGCTGGGAGGGTGTCGGTGGCAGCAGATGAGCATCATCATGGCAGATCCAGGCTGGCATCCGGGGGAAGCGCTTTCTAGCAATTTTCTGCTGTTGTGGAGAGACAGAAACTGAAAATGAGTCCCACACTGGAATAGCTGCACAGTTTGAGTCATGAGGCTGAGAATAGATGGGGTATGAAGGATGCAGTGTCAGGATGAGGGGGAATGGTATCCCATTGACAGAGGGCATGTTACGTGAGATACTGGAAAGAAGTTCTGTATGGGTGGTGAGGCTCTGCCACAGGTTGCCCAGGGAAGCTGGCTGCCCCGAGGTCAGGTTGGACAGGATTTGGAGGAATCTGGTCTAATAGAAGGTGCCCCTGCCCGTGGCAGGAGGTTGGGACAAGATGACCTTTAAGGTCCCTCCCAACACAAACCGTTCTGGGATTCTGTAACCCATTCATGCCCAGATTTCCTGGTGCCTGGCTGTACCAGCTCAGCTGCAGACATTCCAATTCAGGTGCAGAGCTGATGCTGTGATCAGGCCCCAGGTAGATGCTCCTGGTCCCTCTGGCATCTGAGCATGCCGAGGAAAGCTGAGGTCCTCAGGAGCGCCAGCTGTGGTGCTGCCATACCCAGCTGCAGGCTCCCAGTGTGCTGCAGTGTGCTGAGGTTCATCTGCCTCCTCTGTGGATAGGAGCAGCGTGTTTCCTCAGGCTTCACCCAGGCAGTGACGCTGTGGGGTGAGGGGACTGCTGTGGGGACAGCGATGGCCCCTTTGGCAGCGCTCTGCCAGCTGAGGAGGTGGGATGGCGGCACTGATGGAGTGATCCTAGTACCCTGCTGCTGCCAAGCGTGTCTGGGCTGTCCTCCCTCACACAGCCCTTCCCCCTGCACTGCTTGCACCCTTGGCAAGGAGAAGCTTCATGGTTGTTTGTGTCTCTGCACTGGGGCCAGCGGTGCTCCCCCATCCCCAGAGGAACCTGCCTCTGCGGGAGCAGTGTGGGGCCCGTCCCACCCAGCCAGGGGCCAGCACAGCCGGTGTGGGTCCTGGTGGGGGCAGCTGGCTGGGACAGGCTGCCGTGGAGGCAGGGAGGCTGCCGGGCTCGTGCTGCTCCCAAGCTGCTGTGGGTGGATGTGTGGGTGCAGCCCACCTGTGAGTGCATGCTGACAGCCCACACAGGGAGCCGTAGGCAGGGTGCCTGTTCCTTCCAGACCAGAACTGATTTTCTGCCTTCCCTGCGGGTGCTGGCTGTGCCCAGGGATTTGGGAATGTCCGTATGCCATGGTCACTGCAGGTGCTCAGCTGTGAGCGACCCTGGAATGGCTGCAGGAACACACAGGGACAGCAGTGACTGTTTATCCTCCTCTGAGCGCCTCAGTGGGGCTGTCTGTCATCCAGCAAGGTGTAAGAAACGGCAGATGATACCTTAAAATACAGAGTAAAAATATTCAATATCCTTCTGCCTTTTCAGGAGTGTTGCCAGTTCCACCTCTTCCATCTGGAAACAAGCAGGTGTCTGTGGGACTTCTTTGTCCTCATGTTCCCCACGAGGCTGGTGGCCAGGGTGCTCCCAGTAGGAAAACCGTCCACTTTGCCTCTGCTGTGGGGTTAGTGCCCTGCATGCAGGGCTGGCTTTACCCCTCCTAGGGGAGGGGAGAGGTTTCCTGGGAATTGCAGCCCAGGAATTGTTCTGGTTTGTGTTTACTTCTTGCTGCCTTCAGTACGTCAGAGCTGTGAAAAGGGCACGATGGGTATTTCAGAGTCACCTGATTCTTGGCAGTGCTTTATCTCTGACTTGGTACATAGAGGGGAGAGCTGGGGACATGTTCAACTGTTTTCTGTCACCCAGCATCCTCAGCCATGCTACGCTATGTCCCCTTCCACAGCGGGGTCCTAGTCCATCCTGCCTCTGCTCCTGTTCCCCCCCCTGGGTTCCCGAACACTCACCCATTGCTCCTGGGTTTGTGCTGTCCCAGGACTGATGGTCCTGCCTGACCTGTTCCTACTCCCCATTCTCTCCCAGCTCTCTCTGATGTCTGTAGCTGGCATTGCATCTCCCTCCCAGGGTAGCTAAGCCCCTCTCTTGCCTCTGTGGTCCTGTCTAAGACAGTAGCTGAGGTCTCAGTGAGCCCTAAAATGCTGGTGATCAGACTGTCACTCCAAGAGTGCTCTGGTTCCCACAGACCGGGGCTGCTGGCCATGCTGGTTGGCCTCTGGAGCCCCACGTGTCGTCTGCAGGGGACGGCAGGGGCTCTGTTCCCGCCTCACATGTCATCCCTCCCAGGAACAAGGACACAACCAGGGATGAATTTATCTTCTACTCCAAGCGCCTGATGCGGCTGCTGATCGAACATGCCTTGTCCTTCCTGCCATTGAAGGTGCGTGACTACTCTTGGGTGCAGCCACAACCCCATCCCCGTCTTCCCTCCTGGGTGCCCCCAGTCACTTGGGCTCTGGCTCCCCCCACACTCGCTGTGCTCCCCTTTCTGCAGTCGGTCACTGTGGAGACACCCCAGGGCACGATGTACGAGGGGAAGCGGTTCCACAGGCAGCGGGTGAGACGCGATCCCAGCTCCCTGCTCCCCGTGAGTGTGCAGCTCCTGGGGTTGGCATGCACTAGGAGCACCCAGCACGTGTCCCTGCCCTTTTCCCAGATCACCGGCGTGTCCATCCTGCGGGCAGGCGAGACCATGGAGCAGGCCCTGACCGCTGTCTGCAAGGACATCCGCCTGGGCAAGATCCTCATCCAGACCAACCTGGACACAGGGGAGCCTGAGGTGAGTCCTGCTGCAGCCTGGCACACAGCCGTGCACCACTGGCAGGTCACCAACCACCCTCCTTCCCTCCCCAGCTCCACTACCTGCGCCTGCCCAAGGAGATCAGCGAGGACTACGTCATCCTCATGGACAGCACCGTGTCCACGGGGGCCGCGGCCATGATGGCTGTGCGCGTCCTGCTGGTGAGGGGCCGGCTGGGCGGGTGGGGGCATGGGACCCTCTGGGCCCAGCTGGGCTCTCATATCTCCATGTGCCACAGGACCACGATGTGCAGGAGGACAGGATCTTCCTGCTGTCGCTGCTGATGGCGGAGATGGGGGTGCACTCTGTGGCCTATGCCTTTCCCCGTGTCCACATCATCACCACCGCTGTGGACAAGCGGGTCAACGAGGAGTTCCACATCATCCCGGGCATCGGTGAGGGGGATCAGGGCGTGCTGTACCTCATGGCCGGGGCCAGCAACCCTAGGGGTAACCTTGTGGCCACACTGAAGGGACTCTGGTGGGGCTGGTGTTGCTGCCCCTTCACTTTGTCCCTTTCTCTGCCAGGTAACTTTGGAGACAGATACTTCGGCACCGATGGCCCCTCAGCCTGGTGTGAGAGTGACAGCATAGACTGCTGAGCTGGCTGGCCACAGGACCACGGGCCAGGCTGGCTGCAGGGATGGCCCCTATCCCTGCCCCCAGGAGAGGCCCTGAGCTGCCAGCCGTGCCCACCTGCCAGCCCCTGGCTTTCTGGACCTGCACAAACCCCTGCTGCTGGTCTCCCTCTGCCCCAAAGGACCAATCCTCGCCATGGAGGAGCAGAGAGGGATAGCCTCTCCTGTGCCCCACGGAGAGGGGACATTTAGGGTCATTCCTTGCTCCCAGAGCCGTGCCTCTGGGCCTGGGCCAGCCATGCCTCTGAAGGGAGTGGTGGTCTCCCTGTGGCTGTGCCTGAGGGGGTGCTCACCCTCTACCCAGGGGAGGAGGGGGATGGGGTCCAGGCGAGCTCCATGCCTGGAATCCGTATTTATTTGTATTTATTGTGGGCAGCCCCCAGCTCCAGGAGGACCCTCCAACGTCAGGGACTGGACCTCATGGATCTGCCCTGTCCCTGCCAATACACACTCCATCCCTGGCCCCTGATCCCAGGAGTAGGGGGTCGGCACCTGGCTGCTTTCCCGGTGCTGTCCCATCCCCGGTGCGCAGAGTGGTGCGGGTGACCGGGGGACGGTGAGGTGTCCCGGTGCTGCCCTTGTTGCTCAGGTTCTTTTTCCAAAGGGCAGCGGCAGCCTCGCCCCCCTGGGCGGCAGCAGGAGGTTCCGGGGGCGGGGGTCTGCCCCGCACCCCGCGCTGTCCCGGGCCCGGCCGTGCCGTCACCATCCCGTCGCCGCCGTTTTGTACCAATAAAGGAGCAGCGCGATTCCCGTGTGCCGCCTCCTGCTGCCGCCGGAGCGGGGGCGAGGCGGTGCGGGGTGTTCCTGGGGCCGGGGCGGGCTGTCCTCGCACCGGGTGTCCCCGTACCGGGTGTCTCCGCACCGGATGTCCCCGCACCGAGTGTCCCCGCCCCGGGTGTGCCCGCACTGAGTGTGCCCGCACCGAGTGTCTCCGCACCGGGTGTCCCCGTACCGGGTGTCCCCGCACCGGCTGTCCCCGCACCGGGTGTCCCCACACCGGGTGTCCCCGCACCGGGTGTCCCCGCACCGGGTGTCCCCGCACCGGGTGTGCCCGTACCGGGTGTCCCCGCACCGGGTGTGCCCGTACCGGGTGTGCCCGCACCGGCTGTCCCCGCACCGGGTGTCCCTGTACCGGGTGTCCCCGTACCGGGTGTGCCCGCACTGGCTGTCCCCCTACCGGGTGTCCCTGTACCGGGTGTGCCCGCACCGGCTGTCCCCGCACCGGCTGTCCCCGCACCGGGTGTCCCC
>VZTE01001419.1:29168-46607 GCA_013397775.1 Eulacestoma nigropectus | reverse complement strand
GTGTCCCCGCACCGGGTCGCGGGCGGCGCCTGCGCAGAGCGGCGGCGGCGCGGGCGGAAGCGGCGGCGGGCGCGGGCAGGGCCGTGGCGGGCGGTGCTGCGTCCGGTCCGACCCCGCGACCCTCGCGCGGCCATGGCGGAGCCCCCGCGGCCGCAGCGGAAGCTGTCCCGGGTCGGGGAGAGCCTGTACCGCGTGCTGGAGCTGCAGAAGGGCAGCTCCCCCGAGGAGATCAAGAAGGCCTATCGGTACGGGGGGGGTCCGGCGGGGTCCGCGGGGTCGTCTTGGGAGCCCAGGCGTGAAGGTCCGTCCCGCGAACGCGGCCGGGATCTCGTCCGGGTGGTCCTGGTCCCATCCTGGTGGTCAGGGTCGGCTCTGGGAAATGAGGCTGTAACCCCGTGCCGGGGGGTCCTGGTTCCATCCTGGGGGTCTGGGTCTGTCCCGGGAAGTGAGGCTGTGACCCCATGCTGGGAGTCCCCCCGCTGCACCCCACAGGAAGCTGGCTCTCAAGTACCATCCAGACAAGAACCCAGATGACCCAGCGGCAGCCGAGCGGTTCAAGGAGATCAACAGCGCCCACGCCACGCTGAGCGACGCGGACAAGCGCCGCCTGTATGACCAGTACGGCTCCCTTGGCCTCTACGTGGCTGAGCAGTTCGGCGATGATGCTGTCCGGCACTACTTCCTCATGTCCAAGTGGTGGTTCCAGGTGAGCCCGGCATCATCTGGCGTCCATGGGGCTGCTGTGATGGGGCTGGCGGCTCGGGTGAGCTTAGTGGGTTGCCGTGCTGGCAGGCATGTGGTTTGAGTGGGCTCACAGGACTGGTGTGATGGGCCAGGGACTTGAGTGAGCTCACAGTGCGTCTGTCCCTGACGCAGGCACTGGTGCTGTGCTGCGGTGCCCTCACCTGCTGCTGCTGCTGCTGCTGCTGCTTCTTCTGCTGTGGGACGTGCTGCCCACCCAAGGAGGACGAGTCTTACAAGTACGTGGACCCCAAGGACCTGGAGGCACAGATGCGCATGGAAGACAGTGGTAAGTCAGGCTGGAGCCCAGCAGGTGGAGCACCTGTGTTTGCTTTGTGGGGGCTCTGGGGTCTCCCCATGTCCCATCTCATGTGGGGGCCAGAGCTGTGTCTCAGGGTCTGTGTTGGTTTTAGCCTCTGCTCTTAGTGCCAGCCATCCCTTGGTGTTTCCTTTGTGGGCTAGTGACAGTGACAGAGGGAGCCACTGCATGGGCCATGGGTACACCTCCTTCTTCCCTCTGGGCAAGGGCCCCTTGAGCAGGCCTGAAGCCTAGAGACCCTTGGGCCTGTGCCCTTTGGGGCACAGAACATGGGAAGAGCGGCTGTGCTCCAGGCCAGCCCTGTTCCCTGGCACTGGCCATACTGATGGCAGTGGGGCTGGGTGACTCCTGCAGGTTTCTGTGGGGTTGGGGCACTGCCACGCGGCTCTGCGCTGGCCAGGGGTGTGGGAGCTTTGGGATGTGGGAGCCCTTGCAGGGGTGTTGCGAGATTCCCGCTCACTGGCACCGCAGGGTGGGCTGAGCCACTGATCTGCTGCTCTTCCTTTCCAGATCCTCAGGTCCCTGTTGTAGCACAGCCCCCGCCTGCCAGCACGGAGCTGCTGCCAGCCAGCACCAGGAGTGATGCCTGAGGCTGGCCCCATCCCGCCGACTCCCCCAGGACTCGGGCAGGGATTCTCCTTTGGGACTGCCACTTTCTGGGACCATAGTCCCGCCCTCCGGACTGGCTCTTCAGTCTCGGGAGGGGTAGAATCTCAGGTTAATTTGGCCAGCATCAATGCACAGGCTCCTGGGCCCCCGCTCGAGCTCCAGGGCAATGCCCCTGCACCTAGCACTGGTGGCGGCAGTGGCCTGGAGCCCGTACTGCTGTGACCCCCTTTAGTGCCTTGCCTGTGCCCACGTCGGGCACCGAGCACCAGGCACGAACAGAGGCTCCAGGCCGAGCTCTGTAGCTCACGCAGGGGAGCTGAGCGCGTCCAAGACCATTAGCACTGTAACCTCTGGGGCTGGGCTGAGCCCGCTGCCCCCCCCATGCAACCCTCCCGATGGGTGCTGGGTGCCAAACGCTGCTGTGGGGTTGGGGTGCTTCTATCTGTACCCCTTTCCTCTGCCCTCTGGGTTTGTCTGGGTTTTTGTGGGCACCATTAAAGGCTGACGGGAGGGGAGTGTGTGTCTACCTGGGCTCTGTCCAGGGCTGCCGGAACACTGCGCAGTAGGATCTGCCTCTGCCCGGTGGTGTCCGTGCTGGGGGCTGTGCCCATGGATCCTGCGGGGTGGTGGACTGAGTGGGGTGTGGCGTAGGCAGGTCATGTCCCAAGTGGAGTGAATGTCGCTTGTCTCCTGTCACCCACCTGGTCCCACTCTCTGTCCCCTGCTGCTGACTCCCACAGGCTCTGCTCTTCCCACTCCTTGCTGCTGCAGGCCCCCTGCTCCTGCCCTGCTCTCTGGGGAACTGTGGCCCTGCAGAGGGCTAGGACTGGCAGGGATGGGACCGAGGGGGATGCAGTGAGCCCCTTGCCCTTTCTTCCCATTTCTGGTCACCGCCTCTGCCTGCAGCTGCATGGGCTCTGCCTCACTCCCTAAATATAGCTAGGGTGCCAGGGTGAGTGAGGATGAGGGCATCCTGGCACCAGCCCCTCCACCCTGCTGTTCAGGGAGGCTGGCACTGGGCTGGGGATGTGGGATCTGGGCGACCCCAACCTCCCCCGGCCCTGCTGCCTGCAGAGGGGGGCACATACTCCTCAACACGACTGCCAGCCCTGCAGCCCCTGCACCAGCCAGCCCCGGTCCCTCGGAACCTCGGCTGCTCCTCCTCCCTGGGCAGGGGATCAGCGGGTCCCGAAACTCAGTCGGTCCCAGGGAATCAGCAGGTCCCGGGATCAGCCGGTCCCGAAGCCGGTCCCAGGACTAGCCGGTCCCGAAGCTCAGTCGGTCCTACGGAATCAGCCGGTCCCGGGACCAGCCGGTCCCGAGGGGTGGGCAGGAACGGTGACTCAGTGTCACCCGACGCCGCCGACAGCTGCGGCCCCGGCGGGGCGAGGGCGGCTAAAATTAGCGCCGGGGGCCGGGGCCGGGGCCGAAACAAAGCGAGCACCGGGCGGCCGGAGCGGAGCCGCGGGACAGGGCCGGGTCGGGCCGAGCCGGGCCGGGACCGCGGCCATGAACTTCGCGGTAGGGCTGAAGCCGCTTCTGGCGGAGGCGCGGAGCATGGAGAGCCTGGAGAAGCAGCTGATCTGCCCCATCTGCCTGGAGATGTTCTCCAAGCCCGTGGTCATCCTGCCCTGCCAGCACAACCTCTGCCGCAAGTGCGCCAACGACGTCTTCCAGGTGGGACCCGCCGGTGGGGCGGGGAGAGGCACCGGGACCTCCGTCCCTAGGACCCCAGGCCGGCGGGTGGTGGCCCCGTTATCCTGGGATCCCCGGCCAGCGAGGCGGAGGGGCGGGAGGCACCAGGAACACCGAGATCCTTTTCACAGCGGGGGCCTGGTCTGACACTGGCACAGGGAATCCCGGCTCCGGGACCAGCCCTGGCACTGGCACCGGGAATCCCGGCTCCGGGACCAGCCTCCGGGACCTCCGGCTGGGCTGCGCTCGGGGCCGCTCCCGGCTGGTGGGGACGGTGAGGGGAGACAGGGGCCGTGTATGTGTCCTTGTTTATGTCCACACCTGTGTCCATGCTCTTGCCCGTCTCCATCTCTGTTTCCATGCCCATGTCCGTGCCCGTGTCCGTGCCCGGGGGCTGTGGGGCGCAGATCCGTGGGGGTCTCGCTCCCGAGGCGGGAGCTGCCGGGGCGTGCCGGGGGTGCCCGGGATGCGGGGTGCCGCCGCCGTGACCCCTCGCTTTCCCCCCCAGGCCTCCAACCCGCTGTGGCAGTCGCGGGGCTCCAGCGCGGTGCCGTCCGGCGGGCGGTTCCGGTGCCCGTCGTGCCGGCACGAGGTGGTGCTGGACCGGCACGGGGTGTACGGATTGCAGCGGAACCTGCTCGTGGAGAACATCATTGACATCTACAAGCAGGAGTCGGCCCGGTCCGGAGGCGGGGGGACAGCACGGGGGGGGCGAGACCTGGGGGTGACAGCGAGCCCACCGAGAGGGCTGGGGGTGGGATCCCAACAGGAACTGGGGAGTCATGGGGCCCATAAAAGGCCAGGGAATATCCCTGTGGCTGGAGGTGTCTCCGGGGCCAGAGGTATTTCTGATGCCAGGAGTGTCCCTGGGTTTGAAGGGTCCCTGGGGGCCAGAGGTGCCTCTAGGGCTGGGCAGGTCCTGGGGCTGTCCCTGAAGCTGGGGTGTCTCTGGGGGCCAGAGCTATCTCTGGGGCTGGGAGCATCCAGGGGGCTGGGAAGCCCCTGGGGACCAGGGTGTCTCTGGGGCTGGGAGTGTCCCTGGGACTGGGGGTGTCTGACACCCCCAACCCCCACGCAGACCCCTTCATGCCAAGGCTGAGCAGCACCTCATGTGTGAGGAGCATGAGGATGAGCGGATCAACATCTACTGCCTGCGCTGCGAGGCGCCCACCTGCTCCCTCTGCAAGGTGTTTGGGGCGCACAAGGACTGCGAGGTGGCCCCGCTGCCGGCCGTCTACCAGCGCCAGAAGGTGGGGGGTCCCTGGGGTCTTGGGAGGCCGAGGGTACCCTCACAGCCACGCTTACGCCCATCCCCTCTACTCCCAGAGCGAGCTCAGCGATGGCATCGCCATGCTGGTGGCGGGGAACGACCGGATCCAGGCCATCATCACACAGATGGAGGAGATCTGCCACACCATCGAGGTTGGGACTGGGGGGTCTGGCCCTGGGGCTGTGCCAGTGGAGGGATGTGGTGGGGCTGGGAGAGCCCAGTCCTGGGGCTGTGCTGGGGGGGACACGGTGCAGCCCCTGACTCCCGTCCGGCAGGAGAACGGTCGGCGGCAGAAGCAGCACGTGGGGCTGCGGTTTGACGCGCTGTACGGGATCCTGGAGGAGCGGAAGAAGGAGCTGCTGCAGAGCATCGCGGCCGAGCAGGAGACCAAGCTGCAGCGTGTCAGGGGGCTCATCCGCCAGTATGGAGACCACCTGGAGGCCTCCTCCAAACTGGTGGAGTCAGCCATCCAGGCCATGGAGGAGCCCCAGATGGCCGTGTACCTGCAGGTCCTGCCCGGGGAACAGGGAGAGGAGGGGACTGGGGGCTGGGACTGCCCTGGGGCTGTGTGGTAGTGCAGTGGTTCCCTGAGGGACGTGGGGCTGCCTCACAGGTCTGTACAGAGGGGCTGTGCTCACCCAAAAGGATCTGTGGATGCCCCTGGGATGTGCAGGGGTGGACCTGCGGTGGGGGTGATGTGTAGGAGACACTGATCCCCCCTCGCTTTCCTCCACAGCACTCCAAGGAACTCCTGAAAAAGTGAGTGGGGAGTATGGGGAGGAAAGAGCTGTGGCTGGTGGCCTCTGGGTGCTGGACCCTGCAGCAGCCAGGGTGTCCCTGCCCTGCAGGATCACAGACATGTCCAAGGCATCAATGAGCAGCCGCCCGGAGCCCGGCTACGAGAACATGGACCACTTCTCCATCAATGTGGACTACGTGGCTGAGATGCTGAGGACCATCGAGTTCCAGACAGGTGCCTGCACTGGGGGATATTGCTGCCATCCCAAGGGGACACTGGGACTCCCTGGGGTGCCCAGCCCTCAGACGAGCAGAGCCCCCCCCCACCACACGCCCTGTGTGGGGCTCCCACACAGGATTGGGGATGTGACCTCCACCTGTAGCACCACCCAGGGACCCTGGAGGGGCAGTCTTACCCCAGGCTCTCCGTGGTTCCCACACTGGGTGGGTCACATTCCTCCTGGGAGCATCCTGGAGTGTCCTGCTTGGTCACCTCCCTCCTGGCATGTCCCAGTGCATCCCCACACTGCGGGAGGGAGGGAAGGTCCCATCTGAGCTGTCCCCTGCCCACAGAGCCACTGGGCGAGGATGAGGGTGATGGACCTGGGGACAGCAGTGAGGCTGCAACGGATGAGGACCGGCTGGACAGCCTGGAGGTGCCCGAAGCTGCTGACGGTGAGTGCGCGCCATGACTGCCCAGTGCCATGTCATGCCCAGTGCCATGTCCAGGGCCATGCCTGCTTGGCTGTGCCATGGCCCACGTTTGGCAGCACGGGTCCTTCAGGGTGCTGGGGTATCCCTGTCTCTATCTTGTTCCCTCTTTCCCTCTGCAGATGTGGGGCTGAGGCAGAAGCCAGTGAGCTCTCCCCATGGTGAGACCCGCATGGGGTGTGAGATAGGCACAGCCATGGGGTGCCGTGGGGCAGAGGAGACACCTTCTGGGAATGGGGATGAGGACTGGATGGGAAGGTCACACCTCAGGCTCCCCCCAGGCCATCCCTGTCTCCCTGCTGCAGGGAGTGGGAAGGGCGTCCCGGGCCCACAGGGCTGAGGCTGCTTTTCTGCACAGGTCAGCACTGAAGTGAAGCCGTGGGGTAATGCTGGCACCCCCTCAGCTATGGCTGTCCCTGTCACGCCCGGCTGTGGCTGTCTCTGCTACCCCCACCCCGGCTATGGCCATCCCTGGCACTCTCAGGCAAGCTCCATCCCTGCTGCTGGAATTCCCCAAATGGGCGCTGCCTCTCTCCAGCATTAAAAGTGTGTGAGACACCTTCTCCCGCGTGGTGTGTGGGTGGGGTGGAGGCGGGGGTTGCCCCAGAGCAGCTCTGCACCGGCCCCACAGGGTCTGGCCCAGCGCAGCCCCTGCCCCGTCACCCCAGCAGTGCCCCCAGGACCTCCGGCCAGGGGCTGAGACCCCAGAGCCCCAGCGCGACTCGGGAGCTTTGAGCCTTGGGCCCTGTGAGTGGGGCTCTGCCCCCCGCCCACAGCCCCTGCTCGGGGGCGAGGATCCTCAGCGGCCCCCAGCCCTGCCACCCCCGCCGGGGTGCCCGCGGCAGGAGCGTCTCCCGGCTGCCCCGAGCAAACACGGCCGGGATGAGCTGGCTGAGTACACACACGGCCACATCAGCGCCGGGCCGGGGCCCGCGCCCCGCGAGCCCGGGAGGGTCCCCCGGGAGGGCGGCGGCAGCGGTGGCTGCGTCACCCGCGCTGTCCCGTCGCCATGGCGGCGCGGCTGATGCGGCCGAGGATGCGCACGGCCAGGGCTCCTCGGGCTGGACGGGTCCCCTGCGGCTGGGCTCTGCCTGGGGGGGTCCCGCTGCCACCCCAGGGGACAGCAAGGGCTGAGCCCTGGCCCCCCCCAGCAGCCGGGAGCCCGGGACAACCTCAGCACGCCCAGGGGCCACCGCGCTGGCTCGGGGCTGGCGTGCAGGGTCCCGGAGGACGGGTGACAGGGGGGACATCTCTGCTCTCTGCGTCCCCGAGCTGCCGCTCCAAGCAGAGGCGGTGCGGCTGCCAGCGGACCAACCCCAGGGCCCAGCCCAGCTGCTCCCCGCCACCATCTGCTCCTTCACACCCCAGGAACGTGCCTGGGAGGGCTTGGGTGATCCCTGGGGAGCAAGAGGGGCTGTGGCTTCTCCATGCCTGCACCAGACATTCGGGGACGCAGTATTTGCCTTTCCCCACCCCTCAAGGATGTTCCTTTGTCCCCATCACCCTCCAGAGGTGACTGAGAGGGACTCACAAGCACTCAGCAGCCCCTCAGCTGGGTGCCATGGGTGCCACTCCAGTGCTTGAGATGCTTCAGGAGACCCCCACCTTAGTTGTCTTCTGTTTTGGGCAATTTTCTTCCTGGTGCTTTGTGTCCAGATGCTCATCACCTGTCACTGCCCTCCCAAACCAGTCTGTCCTCTGGGCAGCCCCCTGGAATTTGCTGATGCCTCTGCTTGTCCAGTTAAATTGTACCCCATCCTGAGATTTCAGGAAGAGGTGATTTGTGCACTGAGCATGGGTTCTAACACACAGCCTGCTCCAGTTCCTGTTCAAGGGTGTCTCCAAGAAGCATCATTATTTCTCTTTATTCTTCTCCATAATTGTGCTTCCAAAGGCCCTTTTTCTCCATAAGAGACATAATGTCAACATTCCTAAGGAATGTCTTTTCACTTTCCCCCACAAAGGCACATCAGCACTGTCTTCACTTACCCAACTCTATGTCCCATTCGTGGAATTTTGTCCATTTTATTGGGTTTGTATCGAGTTTGTGTGGCAAGGTTTTGGTAGTGGGGAGATGACAGGGGCAGCCTCTGTGAGAAGCTGACAGAAGCTTCCCCCATGTCCAAGAGAGCCAAAGCCCAAAGGAGTCTGTGACCCCGTGGGAAGCCCATGCTGGAGCAGGGTCCTGGCAGAGACCTTTGGACCCATGGAGAGAGGAGCCCATGCTAGAGCAGGTTTGTTGGCAGGACCTGTGGCCCTGTGGGGGACCCAGGCTGGAGCAGCCTGTTCCTGAGGACTGTCCCCATGGAAGGGACACGCAGCAGAGCAGTTTGTGAAGAGCCACAGCCCACGTGAAGGACTCACACTGAAGAAGTCTGCAGAGGAGTGTCCCTCACACACTGCAGCAGGGCAAGGGCTCCTCTCCCTAAGAAGGGAGCAGCAGCAGAAACCGCGTGGTGAACTGACTGTAACCCCCCATTCCTGTCTCACTGCACCACTGGAGGGGAAGAGGTGGAGAACTGGGAATAAAGTTGAGCCTGGGAAGGAGGGAGGAGTGAGGGAAAGGTGTTTTTAGAATTTGTTTTACTTCTTGTTAGCCTACTCTGATTTGACTGGTAATAAATTAAACTAATTTTCCCAAATTTAATCTGTTTTGTTCGTGACAGTAATTGGTGAGCTTTGTCTGTCCTTATCCTGAGACATGAGCTTTTCTTACATTTCTCTTCCCTGCCCAAGTGAGGGGGGAGTGATGGAGCAGCTTTGGTGGGCACCTGGTGTCCAGCCATGGTCAATCCATCACACATATGATGCCAATTACCTTCCTCTTGGCTTATGTTAAACCCCATGGAAAATCCTCACAGGGTTTTGGGGACTTAAGGAGCAATGTGTCCACTTGCAGAGAATCATTCATGTGCCAGCATCAATGTAGGGTGGGGTTATTGAGCTACAGGAACCATTTTCCTAGTCCAAGTACTTTCTCCTTTTTCTGGGGGAGTTGTAAAACTCAAGACCCTTACCCAACAGGGGGGCAAAAATCAGATTTAAATCTAAGATTAAAATTCCCCAATCCAAAGGGTCCTTCACGCACCATGACACTGGGAAATGCAGCAGTTTTACTGCTGGACTTTGAATTCTCCTGATTGATTGGACAAGCTGTAAAGTAACAACATATTATGTGATGGATTACCATAAAGTAACAACAAATTGTATAAGCACTTCCCTTGCAAAATTAATTTACATAAACTGATTTAAAAATTAAAGAACATAATTCTGTGCTGTCAGTCAGCTGGAACTTCAGGTTTCCAGTTTGGTGTGAATTCCATGTATCTTGCCCACTCAGGGACCCTTTTCACACATGTGGCAGATCCAAGAGTCAATTCCTGTCCTTTTCACGGCAGTGTATGTTCTTAACACTGTTGGGAAAGTTCCTTCCCACCTTTCTTGTAGAGTCTCATCCTTTCATGTTCAAACATTCACCGCTTCTCCAGATTGAAAAGATTGTCCAGGAGTACCCAAGGGAAGGGTAGGGCCTCTGATTCAAAAACCTGTGAATGAGGATAAAAGCTGTGAAAGAGAAATTAAAGATTGCTTTGGCTCTGCTTGTCCCCTTGCACATGTCTGATCTCCACGTGTGGGTACAGGGTTATGCAGGAATGCCTTCCAGTGTGGTATTTCCAGAGTGCTCCTTCCTGCTTTGACTCAGGGACTGACACAAATTCTTGTAAGAGCCAAAGATGGTGCCTCCACTCGAGCCTCTTGCTGTAACTTGGATATTTGCCTCTTTATTGTCTGATTCATCCTTTCTGTCTCCCCGATGGACCATGGGATCCATGAGGTGTGTAGTTCCCAAATAATCTGTGAAAATTTGGACATTTCCTGAACCATTTCTGCTATAAAGAAGAAATTCCTTCTGGGACATCCAATGTGGGTATTATTTCTTTTAACAAACCTTAATCACTTCTCTGCTCTGGTTGGTGCAACAGGGAGAAGCTCTGGTGTCACGGAAAACTGGGAAATAAACTCTCTAACCAATTTGCTAGGTTAGAAAGGTAACATTACTTTATTAGGAGTGCTGGATGCATGGAAAATTCTCCTCAAAGGAGTAACCTAAGAGACCAGGTTATGTTCCCGAAACTAATACATATTCATCACATATCCTGAATAAAAGCGTACATGCTAATGATTTCTGAGGACTTGTTTTGGTATGGTTCCAGATCTTCTGATGAATCTTTTCTCCTTGAGAGTATTTTAAATATGTAGTCAGGTCATAACGTACTTCTCTTATCATTCTTTGTTCTGACACACGATCCTTGTTCTCAAAACTAAGATATTGGCTAGTACATATTAATCACTAATATAAGTAAATAAGGGAGCATTAACTGGCACACGACTTCTTAGTCACAGACAACTGCCTTTCCTAACAGTCCTGGGTGTGGGCCATCTGATTTGATGTGTATTGTTCTTTAAACAGGTTTGGCACTTTTTAACAATGCTTTTTATGATACCAGTTACTTTTATGCTCAAAACTTGACAGTGAGTTCCCTTATGTTGTTCCTCTGCCATCCTCCTCGTAAGGTGTTGGGGAATCATTACCTGTTTGCTGGATGTAATCCGCCATCCTTCAGGGCTATTTTCAGGATCTAACAAATTTGTCACTTTCTCATCTTCAGCCTGGTAATTGGCAGCCTCCTTGTCCAAATGACGATTATTTCTTGGGTAAGACCAACAGGATGTCCCCACCAGCAGCCTTCTCGACCGCTTTGTCAGCCAGGCCATATCCAATATTCACTGGGGTTCTCTGAATGGATGAGCTTTACAACGCATTATTGCCATCTTCTGAGGTAGCTGCGTGCTCTCTAACAATCTCTGTATTATTTGTCCATGTTTCCTGGGGGATCCCTTAGAGGTTCACAGCCCTCTCTCTTTCCAAATGGCTCCATGGGCATGGACCACTCCAAAAGCAAATTTTGAGTCAGTCCGTATAGTTACAGTCTTATCCTGTGAGAGCTCTGGCAGTGCAATCAGCTCTGCTTTCTGAGCCGATGTGTTGGGGGTCAGAGCTTTGGCTTCTATCACCTCATGCTGAGTTAGCACTGCACTCCTGGCTTTTCAGATTCCATCTTTCACAGAGCTGCTCCCATCCATGGAGAGTTTGCAATCAGCTTCTCCCAGAGGAGTGCCCTGTCAATCTTCTTGGCTGGAGTACACCTGTTCAATGGTGGATTCTGCATTCCAAGCCCATCCTGAAATTCTAGAGGCCCAGACTAGTGAGGTGACTGCATTGTCCACTTCCTCTGATATTTCTGCTTCAGGTTCAGGATTCTGTAACAGATAGACTTGGGCCTCCAAAGCATTTTCTTCAGGAATATGAACTCTTTGGTAACACCAGCCAACCAGAAAAGCGGTTGATGAATACCAATAGATATTTGCATTAATTACATCTGGGTGATTCTGTAAAATCCATTTGCCAATGTTTCTCAGGGGTTATTCCTTGCTTTGTGCTTCCTCCCTGTATTTTATTTCCTATTTTTGGATGATTAACACAGCAAATGATAAATTTTTAACTACTCTGTCTGCAAAACTTTGCATCTTGCATCCAAGGAATTTTTCTAAAAGCAGTGATGCATCTGCTCCTGTGTGCGTCTCTTGATACGGCTTTTTAAGCTGGACTTCCACTATCTCCAAGATCTGCTTTACAGGTGTTTCCCACCATCTTTCTTTATTTTTAGTACAGTTAAGCTGTTCCACTCATTGTTCCTCTCCTTTGGTATAATTTGTTGGCGATGAATCCACACAGGTTTGTGGAATCAAAGCTCTTTCACAGCTTGGTTTCCTCAATGCAGCTTCTTCCACTGCTAGATCTGCTCTTCCATTTCCCTTTACAATATTTGGATTCTTTTTCTGGGGGGCTTTGAAACATATTGTTGTGATGTTCTTTGGTTGAAGAATTGCTTTCAGAATATTCGGAATTTCAGCTACATATTTTTCTGAACTCCCCTATTAGTTCAAAACTCCTTGCTCTTCCCGGACTGCTCCATGAGCATGGACTATGCCAAAGGCATGTTTTGAGTTGGTATAAATATTGACTTCCTTTCCTCAGCTCAATTCCAGGGCCCAAGGGAGAGCTCTCAATTTCGTCTTGCCGTTCATGAGTAATGGGTTGTTTTCCAATACCTCCATGGTAGTGACCACACTGTGCCCAGATTTCCAATCTCCATTTACCGTCGTTGCTTCTGTCAGTAAAGACCTGCACAGCTGGCATAGCAGATCCTTCCCCAGCCATGGCAAAGGACACTCTGTCGTGCAGAGACAGTCATGGGGTCATTTTTTGTTCCTAGTCGTGAATTCCATGGGTTGTGAAATGGTCTGAGGGATTATCTGCTCCTGAGGAATTTCCTCCCTGTTTTTGCTTAAAGGTCCTTCACAGCAACTACAGAATGAACCACTCCATTATCCACTAGAAAATCCATTGTTTCATTCCCCAGCTTAACTAGAATCAAAGGATTGGCCAGGGAGGTAGGAGATGCCTCTGGTCCCCTTCAGTCCAGCCCAATTTCTGTCTTCTGATTATCCCTTCTGTCCATTTGGAAGTAGGGGACGCTCCTTTTCCCAGTGCCCGTCCCGTCTGCAACAGGCACCCTGATACTTTTGGAGGAGTGTTAATCCCTGCCCTCACCCCCAGCCTCATCCCTGAAATCCATCTCACCCTCTGCCTCTTGCCTGCCTCTGACAATGGATTCAGCAATTTCTCTTGGCTCTTCTCCTTCTCTTCTACCTCTTCCCTACCCTTACAGGCATCACTTTGGAAATAACCATCCCCTCCACTTCTTCTCTATTCTGGAGTTTCTTTCTGATACCCGGTGCCAACTGCCCAACAAAAAGCCTGTTAAACAGCATCCTGCTTCCTTCCCTTGCTGGATCTGAGTCCATCCATTTGGGAGCCACTTCACACAATCTTTCATAAAAAAGCCAATGGAAACTCCTTTGCTCCCTCTTCCCTTCACACAACTTGTCAAGGTGTTTCAGTTTCTTCACTTCCTCTTAGAATCCCAGTACAACAATTTTCTGACATAATTTTTGTGAATCTCACCAGCAGTCTGATTGAGATCCCACTCTGGGTCATTCTTAGGATGAAAACTGTGAGGATTTGGGATGCCATGAACCTTTTGATCTAATCTATTTTCCTAACTCCTTCTTCTCAAGCCTTTTCTAAACTGCCCTCCATTCCTCATGGTGAAGCAAATATTCCAGGACAGCCTGGACGTCCTCCCAGTTTGGATTATGAATTGACATCATGGTTTTAATCACACTACACATTCCATCAGGATTTCTGTGATATGACCCTGCTCGCTGCTTCTGATTCAGCAAGTCTGAAGTGTGACGGGCACACGCACATCCACCGCCTTTCCCTCAGGTCCATCTGCTGCCCTAAATGTGCTTGTAATACTAACTTATCTTTCTACCTGGTCCTACTGGAAACGGGGAATGCATCAAAGCCACCGTTTCATCGCCAGGTACACTGCCCACCTCTAGCTTTGATCCTTGTGTCCGAAGAGCTGCCAATAATTGGACTCTGAGTTTTTGTCTCTTCTATCTTCTTGTCCCATACAACAAGTACCTTTCCCTTTATCCTCTTTTCTTCATTTCCCAAAGAATATACTCCATTTTTATGCTTTTGAATCTACTAAACCACATTTTTTCCTTACTTTACTAATTATTTCTTAAAGTGAAAACCAAATCTACATCAGGGACTTCATCCCATTCATTTTGGCTCCTACAAAGTAACACCAACTGTAAAATTGTATTGTATTTTAAAGACTTGTTGTTTTCTGGCCCTTTTTCACCATCATCTAACTCAGAATGAGGCAACCATTGATTAAAGTATCTTTTCAATTTATCTTGAGTCATAGGGTCACCGTAACTCTTCAGGATGCATCCTAGAGGAAAGCAAAGTGGAATTTCTACAGAAGCAGAGGAACCCATTTCAGTTATGGAATTTCCACAGTTTCATACACTATCCCAATGCACACACCTAAATCCCAGTTTTCACATCACCAGTTCTGCATGTGAAAACGTGTGCAAACATCAAAAATCCGACATGCATCACCAAATCATAGAAAGAAAATATTGTTTTCTTCAGCTTATGCAGAGCCCAAACCCAAAATCCTGCTTCTTGGTAATTTCCAACCACCCCCTTCACCGAGGAAATACCTCTAGGATGTGTTGTGCCCTTGAGTCGCTGGTTGTCCTGGTGTTGGGGCTGGTCATCCAAGGTACCTGATCACAAGGTTGGTGCGCGCTGGAATTCGTCCCGCCAAGCCCCTTTGCCTGGAGTGGCCGGTCAGTCCGGGCAGGGCACTGTGGCTATCCCGTCTGGGTCATCACAAACTGCTGTCCCAGCTGTGGGCTTCCTGCTGTGCACTGACAATTCACAAATCAAGGCAAGGGGTTTCTGGTTTTATTCCAGTTAGTGCAGAGCCAGGAGCTGAGGGTTTCCCCAAGGCTGTTCCCTGCTCCCTGAGCATCAGAACTTTACATTATTTATACATTTGAGCAAAGAACCAGCATTCATTAGTTACCAATTACAGAACTCTTTTATTAATTAGGACTCAAACTCCTCTTTGCTGGGTGTATCTCCCTCCTCATGCTGATCACTCCACAGGTGCAGCTCTTTCCTCCATTTGAGTCGGGGTCATTCTGAGTAGGTGGTCAATAAGTCAGTGATTGTGATCTCCTGTTGCTGGAATTACCTTTTCCCCAGGTACTGCTCAGTCCTGCTGAGGACACTCCAGGTGCCTCTCATCCAGACAGCCCCTTGCTCTTGGGATAGTCTTCTCTTTTCCTTAAAAGAGAAGCTTAGCTGAGCCTATGAGGTTTATGACGTAATTACTAATCACACGTGTCCAGCTACAGCTACTGAGGGACATGAGGGACAACAAAATCCTCAGTGATGGCACTGAGTCAGGGAGGCAGCAGTGACATCCCTTCCCAGTGGATCCAGGTGGACAACAGCCCACTGGAGAGGATGAAGGGAGGGGAGGAGCCCTCCCCTCCATGAAGTGTGGAGAGCTGTGGATGCAGCATCCTGGCCAGGCTGGGGCTTTCTGGTGCAAGAAGGGTGTGACATCTGGAGTCCAGGAAAGGGCCAAAGCAATGCCAAAGGGACTGGAGCATCTGCTGCATGAGGAGGAACTGGGATGTTTTGGGGTATCTCTGTGTATACTTGCCTAATGGGAGGGAAGGAGGAGGGAGCCAGCCTCTTCCCAATGGAGCCCAGCGACAGGACCAGCAGCAGCAGGCACAAACTGGCCTCCAAAGATTTGGGGCTTTTTTGCAGTGAGGCTTATCACACAGGGTGCCTGGAATAGGCTGCCCAGAGGGGTTGTGGTCCCTCCACCTGGGAAGCCACCCACAGCTGCCTGAGGGGCAAGAGGCCCCTAGAGCCCCACCAGCCCCAGCCCTGCTCATCAGGGTTGGCTGAAGCAGGCTGTCCAAGTCAGGTATAAATATCTCCCGTCCAGTATAAATATCTCCTAGGAGGGATCATCCCACTACAATCCTTCTTGCCAGCATGGCCTTCCAGCTCTGGGGTACTCATGCTCTGGTGGAATTTCCCCTTTCAAGTCCCAATGGACACAGCGTGAGCAGCTGGAGCAGGGCCTGGAGTGGGGAATCTCCAGCCTTGAGCTCGTTCCCAAAGGCCGTGCTCCCCAACTCCTTTGCCCCTTGCAGCAGCCTCCTACCAGAGCCACCAGGTCACTGAAAGCAGCTCACCTGAAATCTGGGGGCTGCACATCCTGCCAGCACTGTGCTGCCTGCACTCCTGCCTGTCCTGAGCACTGACCTCCACTGCTATCACACCCTCACGCAGTCCTTCCCAGGTACAAAAACATTACTTCCTGCTCCAGCCCTGCTATGCTGCCCTTCCAGCAGGTATTGGGATGTTATCACAGAATTTTTGGCTGGTTTAGGTGGGACATCCAGTCCCACCCACTGCCACAGGCAGGGACACCTTCCACAGACCAAGCTGGAGGTGCCGGTGAGGACCAGGGCCACCCACAAGGAGGCTGAACCTCCCCCAGCTGCCTCAGCAGGCTTCATCCCTGTCCACTTGGCTGGGGGCCTGAGGCACAGCCCGCCACATTGCCCCCCTCCCCCCCCACGACTCCAGCCCTGACCCACTCAGCAGCACTGTTTGTCCCACAGAGGTTCCCCCCACTCCTGGTGCTCCCTCATGGGTGGCCATGTCCTCCCACAAAGGGCCTGTGTCTGTCCCTCCCCCAGCTCCCAGCCTGACCCCATCCTGGGGAGGGCCTGCTTCCCCTCTCATGTCCCCACCTGTGGGCAGGTGGGTGCAGCCTCCCTGTGCCTGGCTCACTGGTGGCGAGGACCCACTGTTCCCATCCCTCTGCCCCCTTTGCTTCCTACTGCTCCCACACCTGGGGAGCTGTGAGCATCTCATCCCCCCTGAAGGACACGGTGTGTCACCCCCTGACCCGGGAACACACACAGCCTTGTTCCCAGTGCTGGTGGGTCCGTGCTGCTGGCCCAGCTGCTCCCACCCAGCCCTGGCCCAGCCCATCCTGTCTCCTACTCCTGAGCCTTTTCTCCCTTTCCAGTGAGCCCTTTCCCTATTCCCGGCGAGTCTGTTTGCCCCTTCCTGGTAAACCCATTCCACCACTCCCAATGAGTCTGTTTCTCCATCCCTGGTGAGCCCCTTCTTCATTCCCGATAAGCCCATTCCCCCATTCCCTTTTCCCGGCAAGCCCATTCCCTAGTTCCCACTCAGCCTGTTTCCCCGTTCCTGGTGAGCCCATTCCCAGTGGGCACGTCCCCAGTTTGCCCAGTTCCTGGCCCTGCACAGCCCCAGCTGCCCCGACTCCGCACTCGCTGACGCCTCAGGTTTCCACCACGTTTTATTACAAAATCGGTGCGGACCGGTCCCGGGGCCGGTTCGGCTCCCACTCGCCCCAGCGCTGGGGCTGAGGCGGGTTCAGCCCGTGCCGGTGTTGGTGCCGAGCGCCCTACAGTGCAGAGGCCGAGGCGGTGGCTGGAGGCCGGTGCAGCCACAGGGTTACAGGGGGTTCGGGGTATCCGGGAATTCCGGGGGGGGTCAGCGCCCCACGGCGTCGAGGATGCGGCGGTTGGAATCGGCGCGGGCGCGCTGGCTCTGGGCGCGGGCGAGCAGCAAGAGGTGCCGCAGGAGGTGGAAGGTGAGGTCGATGGAGAGCGGCGGCTCGTCCCGCCGCCCTCGCCACGGCCCGGGGGGCGGCGGCGCCAGCGGCGGCCAGAGCGGGTGGTCCTGAGCCCCGGTCCCGGCCGCGGCCGCCGGGATAGAGCCGTCGGGGGTGGCGGG
>VZTE01001419.1:4998-18649 GCA_013397775.1 Eulacestoma nigropectus | reverse complement strand
CCTGCTCCCGTTTCCCCCTCCCCACCTGATCTCGTTGACACGGGGCAGGGGGTGCATCACCACCATCCTCTCCTTGGCCCGGGTCATGATGTGGGGTGTGAGGATGAACTGCCCGAAGCACTGAGGGGACACAGAGAGCCCTGAGCTGGGGCAGGGGAGCCCCCACGCCCCTCCAGGGCAGCAGGACCTAGGTTCCCCTCACTCACAGCCTCGTACTCCTCGGCCCGTTGGAAGCGTTCCTTCTGGATGCGGGTCATGTAGAGCACATCTGTGTCCGGCAGTGCTTCCTCGATGCTCCCAAACTCCTCCTGGGGCAGCACCGTAAGGTTAGGGGGGGGTCACAGGGCCGGGGAGTGTGCAAGGGCCAGCCCTCCACCCTGCTCCTCACCTGCTGGATGCCCCTGGAGGCCACAAAGCTGGTGATGTCGGGGGGCATGCGGAGGCCGGGAGGGGTCACGTAGCGCAGGTTGACGCGGTACTGGGTGAGCAGGCGGGCCAGGGAGTGCACCGTGCGCCCGTGCTTCAGGTCACCCACCATGGTGATCTGGGGAGAGTGGTCAGCCCAGCCTGTCCATGGCCCCTCAGGGCCTAGACAGGGCCCCTTGGTCCCCCGGTCGTGCCCTCTGGCCCCTGCACCTCACCGTCATCCCATTGACTGTGCCCAGCTCCTCGCGGATGGTGAAGATGTCCAGCAGCGCCTGCGTGGGGTGTTCCCCCACGCCGTCCCCAGCGTTGATCACCGGCTTGCGGCAGTGCCTGGCGGCCAGCTGGGAGCACCAGCAAGGCAGGGCAGGTGAGCAGGACACAATTCCCACCAGCCCCCGCCCAGCTGGGGACCACGTCCCTGTCCCATAGCACAGGTCACCATCCCTGCCATTGAGGCAGAGTCCCCAGAGCCTCCAGAGAAGGATGTGGCCTCCCTCAGCCCCTCTCACCTCGACAGCGCCAGGCTGGGGGTGCCGCAGCACCAGCACGTCAGCGTAGCAGCACATGGTCTGCACAGAGTCAGCCAGCGACTCGCCCTTCTGCACCGAGGAGGTGGCCTCGGAGAAGGACAGGACAGAGCCACCCAGCCGGCTCATGGCTGCTGCGAAGGAGCTGCTGGTCCGCGTGCTCACCTCGTAGAACATGGTCGCCATCACCTTCCCCTGCAGGGCCGGGCTGTCACCTCGGGGAGCCCTGGCATCCCCGCCTGGTACAGGGCTCCCTCGGGGTGCCCAGGGGACAGGAATCCACCCAGTGCACGGCTCACCTTGAGGATGTCCAGGCTCCGCTCCTTCTGCACCAGCATGCGCAGGGTGTGTGCCACGTTGAACAGGTGGGACAGCTG
The DNA here is from genome assembly GCA_013397775.1 of Eulacestoma nigropectus. NCBI lineage: Eukaryota > Metazoa > Chordata > Aves > Passeriformes > Eulacestoma > Eulacestoma nigropectus. The sequence continues at coordinate 17,319 of VZTE01001419.1, read as the reverse complement.
CGGGGACACCAGGGCTCAGCCGGGGCACAGGAAGCACCACAGCACCCACAGCCCCCGCACCCGCCCGGCCAGGCACCTGCTCCTTGGAGAACTGCCGGACAGAGAGGACGTGCTGCCCGACAAGGGGGTGCAGCAGCGGGGAGGTCTGGAAGTGGGTGGTGCGCTGAGGGGAGGCCTGGCGCGGGACAGGGCCCAGTGGGTAGAAGTGGCTGTCCTGGACCACCACCGTATCTGTGGCGCCGAGAGCAGCCGGTCAGCCCATGGGGGTGCCCTGAGGAGCCCAGCCACGGGCCCCGGATCCCCACTGTGAGCCCCTGCCGCACTCACCCAGCTCCGCTGCCTTCCTGCTGACCTTCTCACGAGCGTCCTCAGCTGGGTGGGAGAGGGGAGCAGTGGTGTTAGGGGCTGTGGGGAGCGGTGGCACGCTGGGCCCTGCTCTCCTCCCAGCATGCTGCCAGTGTGGCACAGCCCTCCTGGCACTTGGCAACACCAGGTAAAATCAAGATGGGCCTGACGCCAGGGTGATGGTCAGCCAGCGATAGGCAGTCCAAGCCCCACGTTGTGCTGCTACCCTCTCCCTGGGCGCCCCGCAATTCCCAACTGGCCACCCCCAAATCACAGTGGCAGGCGAGGGGTCCCCGAGGTGCCGCGCGGGCTGGGGCAGGAGGGGAGCGGGCGGCACGGCCGTGCCCTGTCCTACAGCGCCCAGTCCTGGTGCTGGGTGCCGGCAGGGGCCCGTGGCGGGCAGCGCAGGCAGCCCGGGGCTCGCACGGCACCTGGGGGAGGGGATGCACTCATGGGCTGCAGTTCGTGCCATTAGTGAGTCCCCCCCCCGACATTACCGGTGCCTCGGGCGCCCGGGCGGTGCGCGGCTCCCAGCCTCCGGAATGCTGAACGGGACACAAGGGCCGGCGTCAGCGGGGCCGCCCAGCCACGGTCCCAGACCCGGCCCCGGGCAGCGTGCCCGCTGCCCGCCCACCGCACCGGCCACCCCCCTACCTGGCAGCCCGGGGTCGGAGGCTCGGTGGATGCGGGGCGGGAGGTGGAAGCGTGCGTCACCCGCAGGGCCGGGCCGGCGGGGGCTGGCGGCTCGTCCGCGCAGCACGTCACCAGCCGTGTGCCGGGACTGCTCAGGGGTCTGCAACGAGAGACCGAGCTGGAGCCAGGGCGGACAGGGACCCCCTGCCGGCTCCATACACCCCAGTACCTTCACACTCTCCTTGGCGGGGGCCCCGTGTGGCAGCAGTGCAGCTCCCGAGGACCACTTCTTCACATCCTGCCCATAGCCAGGGGGCACCAGCACCTGCAGCCACGGCAGAGATGGGCTTGGGGAAATGGGGTCAGTGCTGGGGGACCCCCTCTCTGATGGGGGACACCCTCAATACAGGAATAAAAGGACCCAGGACCTTACCTGCCCGTCGATGTAGGCAACCTCCCCACGCAGGACTACCCTCCGCACTGTCCCCTTCACCTTCATGCCCTCAAAAGGGGTCCAGTGGGCCTTGGAGAAGACTGTGCTGCTGGGGATGATCCATTCGTGCTCCAGGTCCACCTGCCAGGACAGTGGGTCAGAGACAGAAGGGTGGGGGCTGGACCTGGGGCAGGTGGGCAGGGACCCACCTCCACGTAGGTGTCCTCCTGCGCCGGTAGCCCAAAGATCTTGCGAGGGTTCTCATAGAGGCGCAGGACGATGTCCTCCACACTGAGTCGCCCCTCAGAGACGGCCGTCAGCAGCAGTGGCAGCATCGTCTCCAGGCCAGGGTACCCGGGGGGCGGCTCCTGCCCCTGCTTCTCCTCCAGCGTGTGGGGTGCTGCAGGATGGGGCTGGTCACCGCAGGCTGTCCCCACCACTTTCCCCACCCCATGGCCACCATTCCCCGGGACTTACCGTGGTCAGAGGCGAAGCAGTCGATGATGTCCATGTTCTCCCAGAGCGCCTCCACGTCCTGGCGGGTGCCCAGTGCTGGCCGCACGGCTGCACGGCCCTTCCCGAGGCGCCCCAGGTCGTCCTGGCTCAGGAAAAGGTGGTGCGGGGCCACCTCGCACGTCACCGGGATCCCCCTCTGCTTGGCCGCCTTGATGAGGATGATCTGGGGCAGCCGTGGTTAGGGGGGAACCCACAGGGCCCCGCGCTCCACCCCTGGAACCCAGAGTTCGCCCTGCTCACCTCCTCCCTGCGGGCAACGTGACAGATGTGGACAGGACGCTGGTACAGCTGGGCCACCATCAGCACGGCAGCCACCGTCTGCCGCTCTGCGTGTGCCACGATGGGCAGGTGCCGTGGCCACTGCTCCAGGTGCTAGGGGGAACGGGGCTGGTGGGCACCGGTGCCAGGAGCGGATCTGCCCTGTGCCAGCCCCTGCCCTCCTGCTCACCTCCATCCACAGGGACACGTCGTCCATCCGCAGGCTGGAGAAGGTGTCGTTCAGGTACATCTTGAGCCCAGCAGCTGCCCCAGCCAGGGGGCCCAGAGTGCCAGCATTCTCCAAGGAAGCCCCCAGGAAGAGAGCGAAGTCGCAGCGGGCCCCAGCCTCAGCCAGCTGCAGGACAAGAGGCAGCGGATGCTGTGGTGGGACCAGTCCCGCCACCGGCAGCGAGCCCACCACGGACAGCGAGCCCACTGTGGCTGGCACGGCAGCGCCCAGGGAGGGGACGTGAGCTCCAGGCTGGCAGCAGCCCCTCACCTTCTGTGCCAAGGCAAAAGTGGTGGCATCGGTGACAGCAGGGCTGGTGTTGGGCATGGCACACACCATAGTGACACCCCCGGCCAGGGCGGCTGCCGTGCCCGATGCAAAGTCCTCCTTGTGGGTGCCACCCGGCTCACGGAGGTGGACGTGGACATCGATCAGGCCTGGGGAGTGTCAGCATCAGCACTGGCCACAGGGGATATGAGGGACGAGGGCCATCCCACCAGCACAGCACGGAAACATCTCTCTCCACAGTGCCTGCGGATGTGCCCGGCCCCACTCCCAGCGCTGTCCCGGTTCCGTGCTGCCCCCCTGGGGCCACTCAACACCCACCTGGCAGACGGATGAGTTTCTGGGATGTCATGCAGTCCACATGCATCTTCAGTGGGGGGGCTGCCCCAATCTGGCCCAGTGCCTGCAGAAACAGCAGCCGTGAGGCAGGACCCTGGGTCAGGAGCGGGGCCAGGGTAACGATGCCTGTCCGAGCTGCACCCCAAAAACAACCCCTGCACAGTGACACCCACACACAGTGCCTGCCCCACAGCACCCACAACAGGACTTCCACAACCCCGCTTTGCACCCTTTCCTTGCACCCACAGTCCCCACGGTCCCCACGTGCCCCAGCCCACCTCTACGAAGAGCTTTGTGCACTTGATGTCGATGATGAGGGGCACAGAGTAGTCGACAGCCAGGCGCCGGGTGCGGTACCCCTTGGTGACAAAGGAGGAGAGCCGGCGGCCCCCCGAGTTGCGCATAGAGAGGTTAATGACCATCTCAAAGTGGTTCTCGGCCAGGTAATCCAGGATGCTGCGCTGGGTCTCCCGGGCACCAGCCTCGCTGCTGTCTGCGTCCTCGAAGTGCCAGTCCACAGCCTTCACCTGCAGGCAGTGACCCCGTCAGGGCCCTGCAACACCCCGGGGTGCCCCTGGCCCTGCAGGCCCCAGCCCTGACCTTGATGCCATGCTCGGTGTAGAAGTCGGCGGTGCCGAGGCTGGCATACAGGTTGTAGCCGAGGCTCTCCAGCGTCCGTACGGTGGGCAGCAGCTCACTCTTGTTCTGAAACGAACCAGGGGTCGGTCAGAGGGCAGAGGGAACCCCAGCCTCCCAGCACTTTTACCCCACATACCTTGTAGCTGCCGATGGTCAGCAGAATGTTCTTCTTGGGGATCTTGAAGCCGGTGCTGAGCATGGCCTTCAGGTACGCCTCACAGCGGTTCTCCCCAAAGCAGGCAACCTCGCCCGTGCTGGTCATCTCCACACCCAGCACCACATCAGCACCCGCCAGGCGTGAGAAGGAGAACTGGGGCACCTGGGGGCAAGGGGACATTCAGTGGCTGCCTGGCCTTGCACCCCAGCCTGGCCCCATGGCCCCCACTCACCTTGACACCAACGATGCCTGTGCCCGTCATCAGCCCCACGGGCTCCACATCCTCACCCATGATCACCTGGCTGGCCAGAGCCACCAAGTCCACACCCAGGGTCTTGGAGACGAAGGGGAAGGAGCGGGAGACACGGACATTGCACTCTATCACCTTCAGCTGGTCATCCTAGGAGAGAGGGGACAGAATGAGGCAGGGCTGGGGACGCGGGGTGTTCTCCCACTGGCACTGTGCAGTCGCCAGTCCCAGGTACCTTGGCGATGAGCTGCAGGTTGAAGGGCCCTGTGACCTGCAGCTCCTGCCCAATGGCGTGGACAATGGCCTTGATGCGCTCCAGCGTCTTGGGGGTGATGTCCTGCGGGGGGGTCACCAGTGTGGCATCACCCGAGTGCACCCCGGCGTTCTCCACGTGCTCCGAGATGGCGATGGCCACCACCACACCGTCACAGGCCACCGCGTCCACGTCAATCTCCTAGGAGCAAGAACATGGTCACAGCCTGTCCCTGGGGTGGGGGCTGGGGCTTTCAGGGAGGGTCCCGGGGCTGGAGCAGCCTCCCGGATGGACCTTGGCCTCCTGGATGAACTTGGAAATGACAACAGGCTGCTCCTTGGACACAGCCACAGCGTTGCTCAGGAACTTCTCCAAATCGCTGTCTGAGTACGCCACGTTCATGGCAGCACCGCTCAGCACGTAGGAAGGGCGCACGACGCAGGGGTACCCCACCTTGCAGCAGAAGTGCTTGGCTGACTGCGGGAGAGATGGAACCTCAGCAAACACACGGGGAGCCACCCTGAGGCAGCCCTCTCCTGTTCGCTGGGCCCCACCTCCATGTTGGAGAGCTCCTTCCAGAGGGGCTGGCTAATGCCGATGGAGTCGAGCAGGCGGGAGAACTTGAAGCGGTTCTCGGCTGAGTCTATGGCCTCTGGGGAGGTGCCCAGGATGCGGCACTGCTGCCGGTGCAGGGCCATGGCGATGTTATTGGGCAGCTGCCCGCCCATGGACAGGATCACGCCCTCAGGGTTCTCCAGCTCGTAGATGTCCATCACCACCTGCAGCACCGTGCGGGGCAAGGGGCTGGCTGGGACAGAGCCATGGCAGCCCTCACCCAGCCCCGCAGCTGCCAGGGCCCCAGCCGCCTCACCTCGAAGGAAATCTCATCGAAGTAGAGGCGATCGCACATGTCGTAATCAGTGCTCACTGTCTCAGGGTTGTAGTTCACCATGATTGTCTTGAAGCCCATCTATTGGGGGGTGGGACAAGGTGAGCCCAGAGCCCACAATCCCTACCCGGCCTCGTCCTCTGACCAGGGACACCCACCCCTCGCCCCACAGGGTGCTGGGGCCCGTCTGACCTTGCGGAGCTCCTGGATGCAGCCGACGGCGCACCAGTCGAACTCGACACTGCTGCCGATGCGGTACACGCCCGAGCCAATGACCATGACATGGGGGTCACGGAAGGCCAGGTCGTGCTCAGAGCCATTGTAGGTCAGGTACAGGTAGTTGGTTTGGGCCGGCCACTCTGCTGCCACCGTGTCGATCTGCTTCACCACCGGCAGAATCTTCAGGTCGCGCCGCATCTTCCGCACGGCCAGCTCGGTGCTGCACGGAGCTGGGTGAGCGCCAGGATCGAGACACAGAGCAGAACAGGGCCGCCCCCTCCCCATCTCACCTGAGCACGGCCAGGGCCACCTGCTTATCGGAGAAGCCGAGCTGCTTGGCGCGCTTGAGCACGGCGGGTGGCATGGTGCTCTGCTCACCACGGTACGACTCCAGCAGCACCGCGTGGTCCGTGATGTTCTTCATCTTGTGCAGGAACCAGCGGTCAATCTTGGTCAGCTCATAGAGCCGCTCGATGGAGTACCCGGCCCGCAGCGCCGCCGCCAGCACAAAGATTCGCTTGTCCGTCGGCGTCTCCAGCTCCTGCCAGGCCAAGGGTTGAGTGTGGCCAAGGGAGGCAAGTGGCCACCTCTCCCCCCAGAACGGCACAGCCAGCACAGACACCCAGACCCCAGTGCTCACCATGTCCGAGGCCGGCTTCACCGTGTGATCAAAGCCCACGCAGTTCTCGTCCACCATCCTCAGAGCCTTCTGGAACGCCTCCTCAAAGTTCCTCCCAATGGCCATGACCTCCCCTGCAGAAGGTGGGGTGAGCAGGCGGATCCCGTGCCCGCCACGTGCCCACCAGTGCTGCCCCCCTGCACTCACCCACACTCTTCATGGAGCTGCCGATCTTGGTGCTGACGCGCAGGAACTTGCTGAGGTCCCAGCGCGGGATCTTCACCACGCAGTAGTCCAGGCTGGGCTCGAAGCTGGCCGTGGTGGAGTTGGTGACGGAGTTCCTGAGGAGGTGACAGGTGTCAGCAGCTGGGGCCATCCCACCAGGGCAGCGCCTTGTCCCGCACTGCGGTGGTACCTTACCTGAGGAGGGGTAGGGGGATGCCCAGGGCAAGTTTGGCAGCCACATAGGCCAGCGGGTAACCAGTGGCCTTGCTGGCCAGGGCCGAGCTGCGGGAGAGCCGGGCGTTCACCTCAATGATGTAGTACTGTGGGCAGCGGGCGGGCAGGGTCAGTGGGTGCCGTGGAACAGGCCAAGCCGCTGACACGGCCAGACCTACTGCATCCCAGAGATGCTGCAGCACGGGGGGGCTGGAGCGGCACAGCCTCGTGGGACAGCACGGGGCAGGACCCAGATCCCCCCAGGGAGGGGCTGGCCGAGGATCAGGAGTGGGAGCTGAAGTACCTGCTCTGACTCGGGGTTGAGGGCAAACTGGATGTTGCACTCGCCCACGATGCCGAGGTGCTGCACCACCTTGATGGCTGTGCGCCTCAGCATGAAGTACTCGGCGTCATTGAGGGTCTGACTGGGCGCCACCACGATGGACTCACCCGTGTGGATCCCCAGCGGGTCCAGGTTCTCCATGTTGCACACCTGGAAGTGGGGGGGTCACTGCAGACTTGGGGTTCCCCACTGCTCCACGTGCTGTCCGTGGTGGGTCCTTCCCAGTTCCCACCACATCCTCCCCTGCCCAGCCAGGACTGGAATACACAGGCTGTTCCACTGGCTGGACAGCTGGGGTGAACACCACAGCATAGCGGTGCAGGGCTCTGGTTCACAGGGTGCAGCTCCCAGTGGCACACAGCAGCTGTGCCAGCACCATGGGAGGCACTGGGGAGCCCTCCCTGGAGACAAGGTGCAGTGGGAGCCCCCAGCAGTTGCCCCACATCTCTCCCTCTGCAGCAGCCCAGAGGCCTCCCTCCATCCCGTACCGTGACGCAGTTGTTGTAGGCATCTCGCACCACCTCGTACTCAATCTCCTTCCAGCCTTTCAAGGACTTGTCCACCAGCACCTGGGAGGTGTGGGTGAAGGCCTGGCTCACCAGAGCCACCAGCTCCTCCCGGCTGCTGGCGAAGCCAGAGCCCAGCCCCCCAAGGGCGTAGGCGGAGCGCACCAGCACCGGGTACCCCAACCGCTCAGCTGCCGCCTGTGCCTGCAGGGAGCAATGGGGTCATGGTGGGAGCAGGAAGGACAGGACCCTGCCCTGCCCCACAGGCCCCCAGACCAGCCCAGACCTGCTCCAGGGAGGCAGCAGCCTCGCTGGGCGCCACGTGCTCCCCGATCTCCTCCATCTTCTCCACGAAGACCTTGCGATCCTCCGTCATCTCAATGGAGGCAACAGGGGTGCCCAGCACCCGCACATGGTAACGCTCCAGAACACCCGCCTTGGTCAGCTCCACGCCACAGTTGAGGGCCGTCTGCCCCCCGAAGGTCAGCAGCACCCCATCGGGCCGCTCGTTCCGGATCACCTGGGGGCACAGGGCGGTGGGACAGAAACCATGGTGAGCCCTGTGATTTCCAGCTGCCACTTCACCTGTGCTGCCCCTCAAGTCCCTTCCAACCGCACCCAGCCGTACATGCACCAGGCTCTAGGCCATCCCCCAGCCCAGCCTCACACTCATCCCCCAACTTGGCCATCCCTGCATCCCCAAATCGCCCCCTCCCAGCGAGCATCCCGGGGTGCTCACCTGGGTGACGTACTCGGGGGTGATGGGCAGGAAGTAAACCTTGTCCGCCAGTCCCTTGGAGGTCTGCACTGTGGCGATGTTGGGGTTGATCAGCACCGTCTGAATGTTCTCCTCCTTCAGTGCTTTGATGGCCTCATGGGGAGCAGAGGGGTCACAGCTGGTAGCCCCGGGCCCCTACCAACCCCTGTGGCCCCTACCACTCCCCATGCCCTGGGGTGGGCACTCACCTGTGACCCCGAGTAGTCGAACTCGCCCGCCTGCCCAATGGAAAGGCCACCGGAGCCCAGGATCAGCACCTTGCGGGGCCGGGCTGCATCCAAGTCCCCCGCTGATGCCTTGGTGTAGCTCAGCCACTCCTGCAGGCGCTCCCGCACTGGGGGGATGTGGCACGCTGGGGACAGGGCACCCCCGTGCACAGCCCCTTCCTGCAGCCCTTGGCCCACGGTCCAGGCCGTCCCTCACACTCACACCCACCTGTCCGGGCGCTGCCGTGCCCGTCCCGCAGGTCCCGTGCCACCTCCACAAAGACATCAAAGAGACCCTCCAGGTCCGTGGGCCCAGCGCAGTGCTCGGGGTGAAACTGGACACTGTGGAGGGGGTCAGGCAGGCCACATCCCTATGACCTGCCATGCCACAGCCACAGTCCCCCAGGCCCCCTGCTGCGGCCCCACGCACACCTGAAGAAGGGCTTGTGCTGGTGGACGAGGCCCTCGTTGGAGCCATCGTTGGCGTTGGTGAAGAGCGGGACCCAGCCGGGCGGGAGGCTGCCCGCCTCCACTGCGAAGCCGTGGTTCTGCGCTGTGATGAAGCAGCGCTGCGTGTCCTCATGCAGGCAGGGCTGGTTGTGCCCGCGGTTCCCGTACCTGGGTGGCGGGACAGCTGTCAGGCAGCCCCAGCAGCCAGGACCCCCGCGGTGACCCCGGACCCCCACTCACTTCATCTTGTAGGTACGGGCACCAAGGGCCAGGGCAAGCAGCTGGTGTCCCAGGCAGATCCCAAAAATGGGCTTGGGCTGGGGCGCGTCCAGCACCTGGCAGAGGCTGGACACCGTCTCCTGGCAGAGCTGTGGGTCCCCAGGGCCATTGCTGATGAACAGCCCGTCAAAGTCTGTGTCGAGAGAGCAGCAGGGTCAGAGTGGGGCCCCTCAGCCCCTTGACATCACAGTAGGGCCCCGCAAGGTCCCCACAGGCTCACAGCAGGCACTCCTGGCTACCAGCAGAGAAACACCCTGAGCCTGCAGCCCCCCCAACACCCCAGCAGGGTTGCAACCAAGGTGTTCTGACCCCACAGCACCCATTCAAGTGGCAGCAAGGCCCCCCCAGTCCCCTATGCCCCCCCTACAGAGCCACACCAATACCACAGCCCAGAGTCCCCCATGCCCATCACAGCAAGGCATCCCGAGCCCATGGCCCCACTCCTGTGCTGCCACACTGAGGGCCCCAAGCCCCCAGGAATGATGACACCAAGGCTCCGCACCCCACGGCATTGAGCAGGACACGGGTGCCCGCTGTCCCCAGCACCAACCATGCAGACAGTCCCTACTCCAGGGCCCATTCCCCCCAGCCCTCCTTGGTGGGGGCCCAGATTGTCCCCAGTCACTGCCATCTCACCTGCAGGGTCCAGCGGGTGGTCCCAGGGCACCACAGTGACAGTCGCCCCCCGCCTGCACAGGCACCGTATTTGGTTGTTCTTCAGGCCGCAGTCGAGGGCCGTGACGCGCAGGGACCCGCCCGGGTTGAACACGCGTGGCGCCTGTGGGAGGGGGACTGGATCGCCCGGCCTCCTGCTGGGGCCACTCCCGCAGCGAGGGGCTCCACAGCCCCCTCTGCTGCCCCCAGCCCCGCCCAGCCCCCCGCCACACCTTCAGCGACACCTCCTGCACCAAGTGCTTCTTGTTGGGGTCCTCAAAGGAGAGGCTCCCCTCGGGGGTCCCGTCCGGCACCAGCTTCCCCAGCAGCGTCCCCTTCTCGCGGATCTTCTTGGTCAGCGCCCGGGTGTCCACCCCTGCAAGTGGGCTGTGAGACACAATCCCACGGGCCCGGCCCGCCCCAGCAGGACCCTGTGCCCTGGCAGCAGCATCACCCCCAAATGCCAACACAGGGTCAAGCCCCAGGCGGGCAAATTTCAGCACAGAGATGGGTCTAGTTCAGAACTCACAGACCCACAGCCCCTACCCCCCACCCTACTCTGCTGTCTCCCCAGTCCCACCTTCTAGCCCAGGGATGTTCTGCTCCTTCAGCCACTGGTCCAGGGAATGGGATGCGCTCCAGTGGCTGGGGGTCTCCGAGCACTCGCCCACCACCAGCGCGGCCACATGGATCTTGCTGGACTCAAACCACTGGGGTGACAGAGGGTGAGCAGGGCAAGGCAGAGGGTCACCGGCCCAGGAGAAACCCCATGGAACATGGACCCCATTCCCACAGCACACAACCAGCCCTCCCACTGCTGGGTTGTCACTGCCCCTACCTTGTCCCACACCTATCACAGCAAGGCTGAGCCTTAGTCCAGCAAAGTCCCCAGATAAGGGAGCCCCAGGATGGGGTGTCCAGGCCCCCACAGTGCTGCTGGACTGCAGCCCACCGCCCACGCGTCAACATGGCCCATGCCACAGGACCCCTCAGCTTGGCACAGCTGCAGCACAAACCAAGCTGATGGGAAAGCACCACTCCCTCCGGCCACAGCCTCGCCAGTGAGGTCCAGGCGTGCCAGTACGTCCTGTCCCATGGGATCAGGGCTCTGGTTCTCAGAAACACAGGCCACAGCAGAGACCCACACACCACAGGCCTGGAGATGGCTGCTAACAGTAAGACCCCTCAGGGTCGGCGTGGGGAGGCCGGCACAGCACGGCCGCAGCAGGACTGGACTCTGCCCCGGGACGGGCAGCGTGGAGGCCAAGGGGCTGGGACGGGGCTGGGGCCTCGAGCAGCCCCTCTGCCCAGCCCCAGCCCTGCCTTGTCCCAGGGGCTCAAGAACCCCACCCTGCAACAGAGCCCTGGTGAGGAAACACACAGCCCCATACCCCACGTGCTGCGAGGGCACCCCAATCCCAGTGCACTGGGGTCTCCCCCTGCCCAGCCCCAGTCCACACCATGTCAGGGCATGCTGGGCCCCACTGCGGCTCTGGGCCCTGCAGCATCGGAGTCAAACCTCTGCCTGCCACCACGTGCCACTCGCTGCCTGCCCTGGCACCCTGCTCTGTCCCGCCCTGACACCTCGTGCCATCCATCCCACCCTGGCACCCTGCTCCGTCCCACTCTGGCACCTCGTACCATCCATGCCGCCCTGGCACCCTGCTCCGTCCCACCCTGGCACCTTGTGCCACTCGCTGCCTGCCCTGGCACCCTGCTCCGTCCTGCCCTGGCACCTCGTGCCATCCATCCTGCCCTGGCACCCTGCTCCGTCCCGTTCTGCCACGTGCCACAGCGACACCACGACGGGATACACAGCCCCTTGGGCCCCCTTGCTCACCCTGCTGAGGCCGAAGGCGTCGGGCTCGTCCCGGGGCACTCCGTAGTTACCGACCAGCGGGTAGGTAAGCACCAGAATCTGCGCCTTGTAGGAGGGGTCGGTGAGGGCCTCGGGGTACCCCACCATGCCAGTCTGGAACACTGCAGGGGATCGGGATGGGGGTGATGGGGGGCCCAGCGGGCGGCAGCGAGCCGAGCACAGCCGGGCCGATCCCAGCCCCGCGCCCCGGACAGGCCCCACGGAGGGCCCCGAGCTGAGGGAGCTCCCGGGCCGGGCCGGACGCCCCGTTCCCTCTCCTTCCCGCGCCGTCGCCTGTCTCGGGCCGCCCCACGACATCCCGGCCCCGGCCCGGCCCCCCGGCCGCACTCACCGACTTCCCCGGCGGCGGCGGCCCCGACGGCCCCGAAGGGGCGGCCGGGCAGCACGGACCCGTCCTGCAGCACCAGTCGGGCCATGGCGTCGCCACGTGCGCTCCGGCGACTCCGCGGCCGCGACCGAGCGGGGTGCGCGCCGCCCGGCTGCAGCGGCGGCGGGAGGATCCGGGGCGGGGCCGCGCCGGGACCGCCCCCGGGGCGGGGCAGCGGCACCTGGTGCCCCGGCCGGGGGGCTTCGCGGGACAGAACCGGGCGTGGAGGGGAGCGTCGGCCCAGGGTGTGAGCGCCAATTCGCGCGGCATGGCCGGAGATGCTGGTGCAGGCGAGCACCGGACCGCGGTCGGGCTCAGGCCGGCCTCCAGCGTGGACGGGGGCATCTCGGACCCGAA
>VZTE01001417.1:53990-64061 GCA_013397775.1 Eulacestoma nigropectus | reverse complement strand
CCCGGCTCCAGCCTCGTGTGGCTGCCCGGGCTGGCCCCAGCTCCACGTGCTCCCCACGGCGAGAGCCGAGACAGCGGCAGCGCTTTCCCGAGCGGCTCCCAAGGCGGCCGAACCCCATCCCTGGCCCCGGCCCAGCCCCGGCCCAGCGGGACCCCGCGGGGCAGGGCTGGCCCGTCCTGCCCGTGCCACATCCGCGTCCCTCACCCCCTTGCCCGTCCCTCGCCCCCTTGCCCGTCCCTCACCCCCTTGCCCGTCCATCGCCCCCTTGCCCGTCCCTCACCCCCTTGCCCGTCCCTCACCCCCTTGCCCGTCCATCGCCCCCTTGCCCGGAGGGCTGCGCTGGCGGTGCGTGGCAGCACGCGTGACGCTGCCAGCCCTGTCGGTGTCCCCGCCTTGTCGCCACCTGCTGCGGGGGCACGTGGCAGCCACAGGGACGGGTGGCAGAGCTGGTCCCCCCCCGCGCCGTGGCCGTGGGACAAGCCATCGATTGGGCTGGCCCTGGTCCTGCGCCGTGGCGTGGCCTCGGGGGGAAGCTCGCGGCTCTTTGCGTCAGGAATGGCCTTGGACGGGGGCTGAGGCTCAGGAAAAGGGTGTGGGGCATCCCTGGGGCTGGCAGGGCGGTGGGGTGCCTGGAGAACCCGTCCTGAGGCCAGGGGAGAGAGAGGAGATGCCGAGGTTTTGATGTTTTAAAGCAGCAGGGGAAATACTGGCCCAGGAGAGCCCAACCCCAGAGGGATTCTCCCCAAAATGGGAGGGTGGGGAGGCAGTCCCTGGGTCCCCCCTCGGTTGGGGGTGCTGAGGTTTGGGAGGTGCCTGGAGCCACTCACATCCCCTTTGCCTGGAAAAGGCCCCAGGGGCTGTGCAGGGGGTGCTGGGCACCTGCGAGGGTTGGGGCACCCGTGGGGGACTGTCCGGGGGCCGGGGCAGCACCCTCACCTCCCCTCTCTGCCCACAGCAAGCTGACCCGGGAGAGCGGCACAGACTTCCCCATCCCCGTGATCCCGCCAGTGGCGGATGTGGAGACGGAGAAGCTCATCCGGGAGAAGGATGAGGAGGTGAGTGTAGGGCAGGCTGAGCCCCCCAGTGCCCCTTCCCCGCGCCCTCCACCCCGGCCATGGCACATCCATCGGTGGCCGCCCTTCCTGCAGCATCCCGGCGGCTGCTGCTCCACCGACCCAGGTCTGGAGGTGCCTCCAAGGGCTCTCCCACCACCTCCCCAGCTCCTGGTGATCCCGGTTTGCCTGGGATGCTCAGCCCGAGCCCCACTTGCACTGGAGCTGCGTGGCGGGGGTTGGCACCACCCCCGATCCCGGCTCTGCTCCCTTCCAGCTGCGGCGGATGCAGGAGATGCTGCAGAAGATCCAGAAGCAGATGAAGGACTCGCACTAGCCCGTCCCTCCTCCTCCTCCTCCTCCTCCTGGCCCCGATCAGAAATGTTTACATCACGCTCCACCCGCCCGGCCCCGCTGCCAGACTCGGTACCGACACCCACCCACCACCTTAAGCTGCTGCGGCATCGCCTTATCCAACCGCCCAGCGCCCGCGGGGACACCAGGGGACACCAGGGGACACCAGGGACACCAGGGGACAGCGAGGCGCAGGGTGCCCAGCCCGGGGTCCCCTGCCCCGTCCCCCCACTCGCTGGGGACAGCTTGGTCCGCCAAGCTTTGGCTTCCCCTGTTTTCCCACAGCTCTGGGGAGGGCCCCGGCCAGCCTGGTCCCCACAGCGTGTCCCTTGCCCCCGTGTCACCCCGGGCTCCCCGCTTGCAGCCTTTATGCTCAGCTTGGCTCTGGCTTGAGGGAAGAGGAAAGGGGGGCACTGGTGCCAGCCCCCCAAAGGCCGCAGCTGCCCCGCTGGGGGGGACAGGGCTGTTCCCCCTGGCCGTGGCTGGCACGGAGGGACAGCAGCTCCTGGGGACCACAGGGGACAGAGGGGATGGAGGGGATGGAGGGGCAGCCACCATCCTGCTCCGTGGCAGCACCAAGGCAGGGGCACTGGAGCTCGTCAGTGCCCAGCCCTGTGTCCTCAGCCTGTCCCCACCGAGTGGCAGCAGGGCTGTGGCACGGGGAGCACTGGGGAATCAACGTCCCCAGGGCAGATCCCATGGACCCCGAAGCAAAGGCTGGGCACCCCCAGCCCCCTGTGATGTTGGCTCTGTAAAGCAATAACGAGTGTCCAGTGCCCGTGGCACCTCTCACCCCATGGCAACAGCACCGGCCCTGGCTGGAATTCCGGCCCCTGCTGCCGCTTGCTTGTCTGTGGTGTCCCTGTGTGTCCAGGATGTCCCTGTCCCTGCTGCTTCCTGGCACAGCAGCCCTGTGTATTCTCCAAGGATACCCCCATCCATGTTGCTTCCCAGCGAAGCCCTGCTGCCTGTCCCCATGTTCCCCGTGACGTCCCCATGTTCCCCGTGATGTCCCCGTGTTCCCCACGATGTCCCCATGTTCCCCACGATGTCCCCATTGGTGTTGCTGCCCTACAGAGCACTGCAGCTTGTCCCCCCGGGACTGTCCCCATCTGTGTTGCTTTCCCACAGAGCTGTGTTGCATCCCTGTGTCCCCAAGGATGTCCCCAGCTGTGTCGCCACCCTGCAGGGCCCTGTGTATTGTCCCTGTGTCCCCAGGGATGTCCCCAGTCGTGTCACCACCCTGCAGGGCTCTGTGTAGTGTCCCTGTGTCCCCAGGGATGTCCCCAGCTGCGTTGCTTCCCGGCAAAGCCCCGCTGTGTGTCCCCGGGGTGAGCCCTGGCTGCCTCTCGCAGCATCCCTGGGGAGACGGATCCAAACCCCTCCTGGGTACCACAGGGGTGCTGAGGATGCAGGCAGGACTGGGAGCAGTGGGATTGCTGGGAGCAGTGGGAGCAGTGGGATCACAGGGATCACCGGGAGCAGTGGGATCACCGGGAGCTCGCTGCCGTGGGGATGTGTCCTGTCCCCATCAGGGCCACCCGAGCCGGGACCCCCGGGTAAGGCCTGGCTGGCGGGGGCTGTGCCCGGCCGGGGCTCCCGGGTGGGGGCTGCAGGGTGCCAGGGCAGCACCCGGGTGTGCCCCCGTGTCCCTGTGCCAGCCGGGGGTCCCGTGGCCCCCGTGGGCAGGGCCCCCCCGGGCAGGGCCCCGCAGGGAATATTTAGCGCTTTCCTTTTTTTAATCTCGCTATTTTCTTACAGAAGCCCCTCCCCTGGCATGACGGTCCTAGAGGCGTTTATTAACGGATCAGAGAGTATAGGTTTATAAATTCTTATAGAGTAGTGGAAATATTTTTATCCCTCCACAACCGTTCTCAATAAATACGGCTGACCCAGCTTGTCTGCAACCCTGCGTGGCTTCCGCCCGACGGGGGCACCTGGGCATCCCATGGCCCTGGGCATCCCCCATCCCTGGGCATCCCCCATCCCTGGGCATCCCATGGCCCTGGGCATCCCCCGTCCCTGGGCATCCCCCATCCCTGGGCATCCCCTGTCCCTGGCCAGCCCCCGTCCCTGGCCAGCCCCCATCCCTGGGCACCCTCGTTCTGAGGCTGGTGGTGGCTCTTCCTGTGGCCTCTTGATCCCAGTTCCCGTTCCCCTGGAAAAGGCTCAAAATGGGTATGGGGGGTTTGTGCTGCACGCACAGGGACACCCAGCTCAGGGAGTGTTGGGGGAGCCCCTTGGGACCCCGCTCTGGGATGAGGGGGCACAACGAGGGGGTCTCCCCCTCTCACGTGCCTTGGGGTCCTGGATGCTGCTGGTGTGGGGCTGGGATGGGGGTTGGGAGGGCAGAGCCTGAGCCAGGGGACGGAACTGCCCTCCACGTGCTGCCCCCGGGCACCCTTGTGCCCCCCTCAGTGGGGGAGCCCTGCCAGGAGACAGCACCCATCCCTGTGCCCAGTCACCCCCGTTTGGCTCCCCCGGGCGCTGCTGGGCTGGAGGAGCAGGAGGGGTGGGCAGAGCAGCGCCGGGATGGATGGGCTGCATCTCCCGCTGCCTCCCAGCGGGCACCATCCCCTGCACCCCCTTATCCCTCCCTGCATCCCGCTGTCCTGCACCCCAGTATCCCACCCCTGCCCCCCTGGGCCCCCTGTCCTCCCCACAGAGCCCTTGGGCTGATCCCAGTGCAGGGTCAGGGACCTGGGACAGGGCCATCCCCGGGGATGCCTGAGGAGAGGGTGGATGGAGGGATGGAGGGAGGGATGGATGGATGGAGGGATGGAGAGGTGGATGGAGGGATGGATGGATGGATGGATGAGGGATGGATGGATGGATGGAGGGATGGATGGATGGATGGATGGATGAGGGATGGATGGATGGATGAGGGATGGATGGATGGAGGGATGGGTGGTTGGATGGTGGGATAGATGAGGGATGGATGAGGGATGGATGAGGGATGGAGGGATGGATGGAGGGATGGATGGATGGATGGAGGGATGGATGGATGGATGGATGAGGGGTGGATGAGGGATGGATGGATGGAGGGATGGAGGGAGAGCACCCTGTGGAGAACTGGAGGATTCTGGTGGGTGACAAATGGGACATGACCTGGCCATGGGCCAAGTGTCTCCTGGGCTTGTCCCAGCAGGGTGGGCAGCAGGGGAGGGAGGGGATGTTCCCCCTCTGCTCCACTCTCCTGAAACCCCTCTGGAGCTGCCTCCAGCTCATCCCAGCACAGACATGGTGCTGGTAGAGCAGGTCCAGAGGAGGCCACCAACAGGGTCTGAGGTGGCCCATGGTCTCTGCTGCGGAGAAAAGCTGCCTTGTGGGAGCTGCCAGCCCCAGCCACTGCTCCCCTGCAGCCCCTTCTCCCGTTGCTGAGGGTCAGAGCATGGACCCGACCTCCTCGGGGTCCTTCCCTCCTTTAGCAGCACTGCCTCAGCCCCACCTTGTGTGGCCCAGGGTGCTGAGCCCCCCTGGGGCTGTGGTGCCAGCTCCTGCTCAGGCCAAACCCCCCCTCCCCCCATGAACCCTCTTATCAGCAACATGGCAATGGAAAATGTTTGTGCTTCCTTGGCTGGAAGCAGCTCTCACTCCAAAGGCTGGGACATGCAAACCTCCCACATCCCAGCACTGCAGCACCAAGAAGGATCCTCTGGCTGCCTCTCCCTCCCCCGAACAGCCAGCAGAGCTCTGATTTTCGCCCCAGACTGGCTGATCTACACGGTTCCCCTTTCCCCAGAGGATAAAACCCAGCACTGATGCTCCAGTGACAGCCCCAGCTGTGCCCACCCTTCCCTGCACTCCATTCCATGTGATTCTCATCACACCTTTAAAAATAAAAAGCTCCAAACCCACTCCAACCCAGCCTTCCCAAGGCAAAGATTGATATTTCCACATGGCAAATGCTTCCATGCAATTCCCCAATGTCCTATTTTCGGTCTCTCACCAGTGCTGGCACTGGTTGCAGCAATCCGTGCTGGAGCTCCAGCCGAGCTCGGAGGAAGGGAATAAAAGTTTCTTAGGGCAGCAAAGGAAATCTCATCTCCTTCCCTGGGCTGTGCCACCCACACCTGACACCTAATGAGATCTCAGGTGGCATCGGTCCTGTTGTTTCCCTTTCTCCTTCCTTTCCATCTCCCTTTTCCCCTTCCCTTCCCTATTTATTCATTTGTTCCTTTTATAATTAATATTTTCCCCTATGGGAGAGCCCCTGCAGCCCCACCTTTCCCCATCTTTTCAAATCCAGAAACCAAGGCACTGCCGGTGGTTCTTCCCCCCTCTCTCTTGTACCTCTTCTACACTTGTCACATCCATTCCCATCTCTCCCGGATCCAGGGGAGCCAGGAGCAGTCATTCCGATTGCACCCATTCCCGTCTCTCCCGGATCCCGGGGAGCCAGGAGCAGTCATTCCGATTGCACCGGCGCCGTCTGCGTGCCCGGGAGCTGCTGGCCGGGGCTGACAGCCCTTCCCCTCTCCCGGCAGCTGTGATGAGGGTTTGGGCTGCGGTGTCTGAACACATCCAGTGGATGCTCCTGATGGAGCAGGGTCCTTGGGTCCCCTGCTCACAGCAGGAGGAGCTCAGAGAAGAAACCCCATTGCTGCTGCTCTGCCCCTCCTGTAAAGGCAGCTAAAACATCCCTGAATTACCTTCCAGCCATGGGCCATGGGCTGGAGCCTCCAGCCAGCTCCAGCCCTTCCACACCTTTTGTGGCTTCCCTCTGGTCTGGTCTTTCCACAGCCAGTGTGGAAAGACCAGACCAAGAGCTTGACACATTTCTCAGGCTGGGAGAGCTGGGGGTGCTCACCTGGAGAGGAGAAGGCTCCAGGGAGAGCTCCGAGCCCCTTGCAGGGCCTAAAGGGGCTCCAGGAGAGCTGGAGAGGGACTGGGGACAAGGGATGGAGGGACAGGACACAGGGAATGGCTTCCCACTGCCAGAGGCAGGGATGGATGGGATATTGGGAAGGAATTGTTCCCTGGGAGGGGGGTGAGGCTGTGGTGGGCACATGAGAACACAGCAGGAACAGATGGATACACGATTACAGCCTGATCTTTACTGGCAGAAGAGCCCACCTGTGGCTGTGGATTCTGGGAAGCTCCATGAGATGCCTTCACTGACACGTGATGTTATTTCTGGAGCTTCCCTGAAAAACCTCAGGTTGTGCTCTGTTTTGCGAGGATGATGCCCATTCCATGATTCCCGCCAGAAACAGCGCTGGGAGGCTTGGGAGCAGCACCTGTTCCTCCCCTCGGTGATGATGTCATTGATGATGTCAGCTCGAAGCACAGGGAGCGAGCAGAACGGGCAGGGAAAGGCTGCTCCGGTGCTGGCATCCCCTGCGGAAGGGGAGAGGTGCCCCTGTCCTGGGTGTCTGCCCAGGAGCACGGGCAGGGCCCCTCGGTGCCGGCGGTTCCTGCAGAAATGGCACCGTCTCTTTGCAGCACGAGAGGAGAGAGGCCAAGGTGGCCTCCAGGGCTGGGTGGCTGTGCCCCTCAGCAGCGCCAGGGATCCCACCCTGGAGCAGCAGCCTCTGCTGTCCCGGGTCACACCGGGACACTCCTGACCTCCAGACCCTCCTGCAGCCCACAGGTGGCACCTGGGGCTTGCTCCAAGGCCGGGGCAGCAGCTGCAGGGGCAGGGAGGGGAAAGGCTCCAGGCTGGGGGCTGAGCTCAGGTCTGGGTCTCTCTTTCCCAGGTGGGCTCTGCCCTTGTGCTCCCATGCACGGACACGAGGATGCCCACCCTGGGGTCCCCTCAGGACGCCCACCCTGGGGTCCTCACAGGACTCGGCCATTCCCCACATTTCCCCATCGCTGGCTCGGACAGGCTCCAGCCCCTGGGGCATCAGAGGTCCCGGGAAGGTGTTGGCTCCACAGCAGCAAAAGGGAGAAAGCCAGCCCGGCCCCAGCTTCGCTGCACCTGGGAGCTGTCTCCCACCCAGCCCATCCCACCTCCAAATCCAGCTCAGAACCCCTCAGGACGCACCCCAACGTGTTCTGAGTGACACAAGTGACCTAGGACCACCCATTCCAGCCTTGCCACAGAACTGGGAGGAATGAAGAAGATCTGCTTTATTAAACCTGCTGGGAAAAGGGTTCAAGGGGTGGCCTGGGGCGCTCAAAGCTCACGTGGAGAAGCCACTACTTCTTCTTGCGACGTCTGGTGTTCATTCTGATCAGCTGCAGCCCCTGCTTCTTGATGTCCTCCCGGCTGGGGACGTAGTCATGCTCTTCGTCCTCAAAATCGAAGGTGTCTGGAGGGGAGAGTGGAGAGGAGGGGTAGGAAGGGTCTGGGGGCCACCTCTGCTGTGCCCGTGTCCCTGGGAGAGCTGGCACGTTTTGTCGGGCTTGTGGGATCCTGGAGAGTCCTTGTGGGCTTTCCCACCCCAGCATCCCAGGGTGACCTGCAGGACCTGGTGGTGCCATCACTGCGGCCCATCTCCAGTGCTGTTGCGGCTTCCCATAAAGGTCTGGAACTGCAGTGTGGTGGGCACAGCTCCCGCTTTGCTAAAAAATGCTGGTGAGCTGCCAAAAGCTCTTTGCCTCCTCCAGGAGCATCCACAGGCAGAGCCAAGCACTGATTATTCTTCACAACCAGGTGATTTTGGAGATGAGGGTCTCCCCTCTTGCCCCACAGCGTCTCTCCTTGTTCCTGCAGTGGCTTGGTGCCCATCACCCGCCACCTGCCCTCGTTCTCCCACATCCCCGCCTAAAACCCCCTCCTATGCTTGAAGCCTTGGAAACAGCCAAGGTCAGCCTCAGGACCTGGAGGCAATTTGTGGCTTGGTGTCTGCTGGGCCAGTGGGAGACAGACAAGGACTCCCAAAAGTCCCAGGGGGCAGGGGCTGGGACCGTCACTGTGGGACATCTCCCCACTGTGCTCTCCTACCGTCTTCCATAGTGTCTTCATCCTCGAAGGAAATCTTCAGGTTCTGTGTTTCGCCTGCAGTTCTTTTCTCCAGGAGGTTCCTGACCTTGGCAAAAGTCTGTGAAAGACACCCTGGGTTAAGCAAAAGACACCCTGTGAAAGTGCTGGGGGGCAGGTGGGTGTTACAGCCTTGGGTGCCCCTTGGGTGCCCAGTGCCCTCCGGGGCTGAGCTGCTCCCTGGCCCTTCCCTGTGGCCTTGCTGAGGACGGATGACTTGGGTGGCCGTCTGCGAGGGCCCTGCGCGTGTCCCCACGGGCACAGAGTGCCGCAGCCCCCGAACCTCGCTGCGTTCGTCAGTGCTGTCCTCGGGCCGGGCTGCCACCCTCTCCTTCAGGAACTGCATCTTCTGCTCACAGTGCTGCAGCTTGTCCTCCAGCCCCACCATCGCAACAGAGTCATCCTGGGGGAGACAGAACCGCCTTGGTGGGGACAGCGAGCCCCTGGTGGTGGCTGTGCCAGGTGTCCCCGCGCTGCCCCGCCTGCCTGGCCCTGCTGCCCCGGTGCCCCGTGGTACCTGGCCAGGGATGAGGATGCCCTGCAGGCGGAGGAACAGGTTGTCAATGATGTTCTCAAACTCGATCAGGCGGTTCTGGTTCCTCAACATCTGGGCCCGCATCTGCTCCAGCCGGGCCTCTTCCTGCTTCAGGTTCTCCCTGAGCTCCTCCTCCTGCAGCCTGGAGCCAGCCACACTCACATCACACAGCTGCAGAGGGGTGCAGGGACACCCCAAAGCTGCTCCAAATGCTGTTCGGGTTCCCCCCACCCCCAGCTGCAGCCCAGCTGCACACTGCTGGCAGCACTTCCCGTGCCAGGCAAGGAGAAAGGGAGCTCCGGGACCCCAGGGGGAGCTTTGGGTGCTCTGCCAGCAGCAGAGCCGGGGGCCCAGGAACCCTCCCAGTGTGGGAGGGGTGGGTGGCTGCAGTGGCGAGGAGGTCGGGTGCCTGCTGGGACACATCCCCCCCGAGGGTGGTGGGCTGGTTGGCACAACTGTGCGAGGCCAGCAGCACCTGGTGGTGCTGACGGGCTGGTTAAACTTCAGTTTAGCCTGCTTCAGCTCCAGCTCCTGCAGTGTCTTCTTCAGCACCTTCTTCCTCTCCTTGCACTCATCAATGTGCTGCTGCAGGCTCTCCAGGGTCTTCTTCTGGGCCTGGATGCTGCTGGGGATGTCCTGGCCAGGGGAGACACAAGGACTGAGCCCGAGGTGCTCCAGCTGGGAGCAGGGCCTCGGGGAGGCCACAGGACCACAGAGCTCTGCAGTGTCCGGTCATGGAGAGGGGCAGCTCTGTGCCTATCTGCAAAGAGGGGCTTTGAGGGGCTCCAGGGAGGGGAGAGCGGATAAGCCCACAGTGAAACGTGGGCAGCAGAGAGGTCGCAGCTCCCCAGTGCCCCAGGTTTCAGCAGGGACGGTTTTGCCCTTACCCAGAGGCAGGAGCACTGCAGGGCAGTCTTTGCCTTCTCCATCTTATCGGTCACAAAGGCCTCGCGCTCCCTCTTAGCCATGGCGGCCTCCGCCTCAGCACCTGGGGCAGCAGGGAAGGAGCAGGGCAGGATGCCCGTGGCCGTGCCCACATCCCCCCACCCTGTCCCCTGCTAGGCACTCACCCACCACCATTTCCGAGGAGCTCAGTTCATGCTCTGCGGAGAGCATGGACACGGCTTGCTGCAAGGACAGCCACGGTCACTCCCGGGCTCAGCACTGCAGGCTGCCCCTGCCCCCAGCCCTGGCTGCCCCAC
>VZTE01001417.1:0-53642 GCA_013397775.1 Eulacestoma nigropectus | reverse complement strand
TCACCTGCCCCATGCCCCCAGCTCTGCCTGCCCCACGCCCCCTGCTCACCCGCCTCTGCTGCCTTTCGCTCTCCTCCTGGCTCCGGAGGCTCTCGATGTGCATCCTCTGCTCAGCCAGGGACTGGTCCCTGAGCTGCTTCTCCGCACGGACCTGGGGTCCCGCCTCGGCCATGAGTTTCTGGAGCATAACAGAGAAGGGAGAAGTTGCTGCTAAAGTCAGTTGGAGCTCTCTGCAGATGGGTTATTAGGTTTAAGTGTTGGTTTAGATTGAGATAAGGAAGAAATTGTTCCCTGTGAGGATGGGGAGGCCCTGGCACAGGGTGCCCAGAGAAGCTGTGGCTGCCCCTGGATCCCTGGCAGTGTCCAAGGCCAGGCTGGACGGGGCTTGGAGCAACCTGGGATAGTGGAAGGTGTCCCTGCCCATGGCAGAGGTGGCACTGGATGGGCTTTAAGGTCCCTGGTAACCCAAACCATTCCATGAATCTATGATTTGAGCTACTGGATGAGCTATGGGATGGCCAGTGTCAAAAACAACCCCACTCCACGCAAACAGGCTGTGAAGGAAGCTTGGCAAGGTGGACTGGGGTGTGGGACACACCTGTCATTGCCATGGCTGGTGCTTCAGACAGGCTCTCCCCAGCCCCAGGGGGTCAGAGAGAGACCCGGGAGGACGTACGGAGGCCTCTGGGTGCTGTGGGCAAGCTCAGCTCTGTCTCCCACTCCTTGCTGAAGGCTCTCAGGCCCGGGTACGCGGTGCCGTCTGTGGCACTTGAGGGTGGGAAGGGCCCCCGTGATCTCACCTTGATGACATCATTGGCTTTGAGGCTGCTCCGGGCCGTGAGCTCATCGTGGTACATCACATTCATCCCACACAGGAGGTCCAGGTACAGAGGCAGGTACACCAGCTCCTGCACACAGGAGCCACCGCACGTCACCCACCGAGCCCCGGGGTCCCCGTGCTGTGACAGGGCACGGAGGGGACCAGCAGGGTGTCCCCTGGGACACAGCCCCTCGGGCACCTCGTGCCTTTGCAGGGGGAGCAGGTGAGACAATGGCACGGTGAGGAGGAGCTCACCCTCCTCAGGATTTCCTGCAGCTTCAGGTACAGGTTGGTCATGATCTCTCCACTGTGAATTTTCATTACCATCTTCTCGATGTCATTGCCCAGCTGGCGAATGGTCTGGGGCAGACACGGGGGGGAAGACACCAAGTGACTCCGTGTGCCATGCCCAGTGCCCAGCTGGGGGGGCAGGGGCTGGATTAAAGCCCCCCGTGGGTGTTGGCACACCAGGAAGGGCTCCCAGGTACCTGCAACTGTGGCTCTTGCCACTTGGGATCCGTCTCAGCATCCTGCAGCTCCTGCAGGTGCCTCTGGCGCTCGTCCCTGGCTTGGCTCCACTGCTTCAGCTGGTGCAGCAGCATGTCACACACCTTCACCTGGTCATGGATTTTGGCCTCGATCTTCTTTTGGACCGCCTGGATGGGCATGAGAGCATTTCCCAGGCTGGATGCTGCAGGAGAAGAGGGTGCTGCCCAGAAAACTCCCCCCAAGGTAGGGCTGGGGACACCGGGACGCTGCTCCAGAATGTTGTCACTGGTTTGACAGGATGGGATCTGGGAGAGCTTTGCTCTGGGGGCTGGCTGGGGTGAGGCAGAGGTGGGCAACAGCTGATGGCAGGGCTGGCTTGGGCTTAGGGACTCTGCATAACACGGACCAGGGCTGGGGATCAATAAATTGATCAGGGCCCAGATGGGGATGTTGTCAGAGAGCAGCGGCACCGCTCTGTCCCTGCAAGAGGCCCCTGGGCAAAGGCAGCTCCATGGGCACAGCGCCTCAATCTCCACGGGTTTATAAGCAGGGCACAACCTTGGGACAGGCAGTGAAGGGCAGGGACAGCCTCTCTCTGCCAGGGATGCAACTGGACCCTGCAGGAACCTGGGCAGTGCCAGGGACACGCAGGGTGGCACAGCCAGGAGGTCTCTGGGACCAGACGTGAACGCCCCGTGTCTCTCCACAGCAGCCCCATGGGGCTGTGCTGGTGCTGGCACCACGTCCCTCTGCCATGCACTGTTCTTCCCAGTGGCCCCAGAGCCCCAGCCCCCAGCCCTGCTGTTACCTCCACGCTCTGAGTGGCTGGAATGAGCTCCTGGCCCTCTCCAAAAGCATCCTTAATGGGGAGTCTGTTGTACTGTGGGCAGGGGAGGGACAAAGAGAGGGTCACTGTCAGCCTGGCGATGGCACATCCTTTCGCTGGCCTGTGCTGCCAGCTCCTGGGAGCTCCTGGGGGAGCAGGGGGTGCAGGGCCAGCATCAGGCAGGGGTGCAGCAGGAGGGACCTGCTGGTACCTTCAGGACAAAATCCAGGATACTGGAATCCTCCTGCAAGGCCGCCTGCAGGCTGGGGAGCAGCTCCCTGTTCTGCCGGAGCTTTTCCTCGCAGGACTGAGCGAAAATCTTGCCGCCTTGCTCTAGGGGACATCGGGGAGCCGATGGTACCGCGGGACGAGGGGGCCGTGACCCCCTGGCCCCGAGCAGCCCGAGGCCACACCTTGCAGGGCCACAAGGACACGCATCTCCTGGCTGCGCTGGCTCAGCTCGGCCTTGGGGCCCCGCGTGCTGCCGGGGGCCTCCATCCCTTGGCCCACCGTTCCCAGACCCCGTGGGACAGATGCCGAGGCCCTGCTGCCCCGGGGAGGTGTCGCAGCCTTGTGACCAGAGGGTTCCACACGGAACTGTCACCACGGCACTGCCAACCGCCACCGGCCACACGGCTCCTGCTCAGCCACGGCCCAGCCCCCTCCTCAACGCTGCTGCAGGGAACAGGTTCATTAATGGCTGATTAATGAGCTCTTGGAGGGGGCAGAGAAGCATTCCAGCTTTGTCTTCCATCGCCGTGGCAGTGGCAGTTGTCAGGGACCATTCTGAGCCCCACCAGGAACAGGAGGACAATTGCAGGGAAAACAGTGCATGTGCAGGTGCACCCAAACGCACCAGAAGTGCTCTCCTGGAAGCTGCCAGTTTATTCAAACGCCCACCTATTTGGAAATTCCAGTTAATTAGCCAGGAAATGGTTGTGCAGGGAGTTATGCTCTTGTTGGAAAGGGCAAACACAAACCAGTTACCAATCCTGAGCTTTATTCTGATGCTCACCGTACATTCTTGCTGAACTACAAACATGGCAAGAAATGCCAGCATGTACATTTGTTTGTCCATAAATAAACCCAAGCTCCCTCTACCAGAGAAAATCCTTAATGTTTGGACTTGCAGAAAAAGACTTTATAAAGAAATTGTCTTCCTAGCACCAAGCTCATGAATCAGCTTAGCTTAAGGTTCTGTAACTCCACATCTTTAACCTGCTGCCATCCCGTTGTGCTCAAGGTGTCAAACACAGCAAACCAAGAAATTAAATGAATTGTGAAATCAGGTATTACTGACACAGCATCCTCTGAGGCTCTTGCTCAGCATCTCATCTGCATCTTTATGAATTGCATGTTTGCACTAATTGCCAGTGACAAGCTAAATATCCACACGATCATCCTCAGTGCTTCCCGAAGTGTGCCTGGAGAGAGGGGCACGTGGAGGCAGCAGCCCAGGGTGGTGCCCAGAGGGAGCTGCCCATGCACACAGAGCTCTCCATGCTGAGCCGTGTCTGCATGGCAGTCCCAGTCACTACACCCCTGCATTTCCTAGGCAGCATTTAAACCCTCCGGAACAAACAAAAGCATTTTAAAATGGATAAAGTGGTTCAAGAATCTCTGTTTCACCTGCCCTCAGCAAAACTCAGGCTCTAGAGAGGCAGATCCTCCCAAAATACTGCTGAAGGAATTGATCCTGGCCTTGCACGAGTGCACATGAATTGGCTGCTGCAGAAATCCACTCCCAAGGGGCAGCCTTGGACTGAGGATCCAGCCCTGCAGCCATCTCACATGCCAAACCTCCCCTCCTCCAGCTGATTTCTACTCTCCCTGATGAAATTCCAGAAAATTCACAGTGAGTTAAAGCGCAGAGGAAAGGTCAGGAGTACAAACCCAGCTCTGTTTAACTGTCACATGAGGGGGGAGTCTCTGGAAGGCAACAGCAACCAAAGAGCACCACGCTCACCTGGGAGAGATCTCATCCCTGGCCGGCCCACAGCTCCTCACCTGCTGCCTACTATCTGCATGGAAACAGGAATGTCATATTAAAGGCTCCTCAAACTCCTGCTGGTTTAGCTTTTAGTCACTGAACCATATCTGCTTTGCCTGGTGGTTTGTATTTTTAGTATCTCCTTCCCCCGTTGTTGTCCTCTCTTCCCCTTTCCTTTGAAATACCCCGGTTCAACTTCAAATCATTTGTTTAACACAGCTGCAGCAAGATTTAACAGAATTAGCAAGAACTATATCCCATGCCTCAGGAGCTGGCTGGAAATTCTGTGCATGGATTAGAGAGCAGCAAAAAAAAAGGACAGAGGATAAAGGACAGCTGCCAGAATTGTTCTGTTGCACTAAAAAGCAAAGGGGCACACATAAACAATTCCTGCTAGGAATTACTGTCCAACAAAAGCCTGTCTGGCTCCATGGCCAGAGGCCACCACTGCCTGTTTGAGATTCATTTTATCATGTGAAAGCAGCAGCTCCCAAGCACAGGCTACTCCCTCAGCCTACAAAAGCATTGCCACAGCCAGGGATATCTCCTCTACTATTAACAAAAATAAGTATCTTATTTCTTTCTGTATCTAGAATATATAAATAGATGATAATTTGTTTTTATTAATGTAGCTAAATATATTCTACAAATAAATTATTTGGAGAACATCATCTGTAAGTCAGCAAGTGCTGTTATAGCCAGTGAAGGAACTCCTTATGAATGGTCCTTTGAAGTAGTTTAATTATCAAGCAGCCAATTATGGAAGCCTAAGTCAGTTTTCACGCTGCCAAGAGACTGATTTTCAGACATGATCCACACTTTGCACCTGTTTAGAAGTGAAAATGCAGCTCTCTTTTCTTAAGGTCCCTGTCCTCACATACAAAGCCACTCCTCAGTGACCAGTGCAATCTCCCACTCAACACTGACAACCTGAAGGTACAAACACGTGGCACCAAATCACTCAAACACTCTTCAACAGCAACCCTGAAACTAAAGCAAAGCCAGAGTAACCTCCTACCACACCCTAACTCAGTCCTTATTAGTGCAACTCTGACACAACATCTTCTTACAGGCAAAGACATCTGTAAACCAAGCAAGTGTAAAATGATAAAAAAACCCAACCCACACTGCATGGAAAAATCCCAAAGGATTAATGTCAGAAAATATTTGGCAGCAAGAGATTGGAAAAAACCATGAAGGCCTAACAGAAGAGCGGCTACACCAGTCACTGTGGGGAGGTTGTCAAAGCACATCTGCTGCAGGAAGGTTTTGTTATTCAAGCTTTTCATCTCCTTCCTCCACATCCTTCAGACTGAGCACTTCCAAGGATCCTTTCCCTTTTGTCTCACTGCGGATCAGCTCGTCGATCTCCCTGAAGCAGCCTGGGTCGATAAGGCACACCTGGAATGTTCCACATTTCATCAGTCAGCCAAGAATGTTTGAATGTTTGTCACCAGCCCCTACCCAAGGCCTAACATTCACATCAAACAATCCCAGTTAGCTACTGAGAAGGACTCTGCAGAGTTGACAAGCACTATCTGGCAGCAATCTTTCCACAGCAGCTCTACAGTTCCAGTTCCCCATGCTGGACATGGCTCTTGCCAGTTGGGATTGCTGGATTCTAATGTTCTCATGAAGATTTTAATACCAAATTTTGCTTTACCACACACTGATTAAGAAAAAAAAAATAACCACTCTCAAAATCCAGACCTAAGCCACCAAATTAGTAACAGTAACACTCCACATATGAGAGAAACTTATCAGTGTTTCAGGATCATCACTGCTAAGAGGAATTGCACTGTGCACTCCCCAGCTTGCAGCAGCAACCTCTGGATATCAAAGGCTGCTTCCTGCTCACATCACTAGGACCATGTGAAATTAAAAATTCCCAACTGCAGCTCTGATTCAGGATCTCTGGTAAACCTGCAGTTTATCTTAACAACTTCCATCTATGAATTCATCTCCTACTAAAATACACAAGGTGTAGTTCAAATAGAACCTGAAACCCAGGGACTGCTTTTTGCTTACAATTTCCAGCTGTTCCTGGAAGTCTTCACTCTCAATAACTTTAATCAGTGGCTTCAGCTTCTCTTTCAGCTTCTTGCCCTCCTTTGCTGGCAGGATAAACCTCAGCCTCATGTGAGCACGTTCAATCTGCATGGTCTCCTTCAGCTGCCTGATCACTTCCAGGGCCTGTTGGACAAGAAAAAGAGCATTTACACACCTGCTGAAAACCCAGCACCCACATCCAAATCTTGAACCTTTTCCCCAGCTTCAGAGCCATCTCTCAGTGCTGCTCACTGCCACTCTGCTGCAGGGAGGTTGCTATCATGCTCTTTTGACAGATTAACAAGAAAAGTCAGAGTTCTTGTTGTTTGTGATCACTTTGAACACTTAAAAACTGTCTGAAATAAAACTAAATAGTTATACGGCAAAACACCACAAAGCCACGTGGCTCAGATACAAACCTGATATACCACCTCAATTAGCATCAATAATAAACCTTTTCTTTCTCTTCTAGGTATATCACTGTTGGTTTTTTAAATTTCTTTCTCCCTTCCCTGAATCCTTAGCAAACAAATTGCCTGAGTTTCAGGAGCTGCTTCTCTCCAGCACTCAGCTGCCAGATGGCTGAGTAATCCCTCTGTGGGCCTCAGATGTCGGGGCTTTGCTGATCCCTCTGTGACTGAGACTGGAGGAACAACACCGGGTGACACCACCTCGGAGCAGGAGCTGATGCTGCAGGAAACTCACCTGCTGCTTCGTGCTCTTGTTGGGTTTGACAGAGTAGTGAATGTCCTTCATGGCCCTCTCGATGAGGATCACTGTGTAGGGCCGCTTTGTCTCGGGGTTCACGCACTTGTCAGCCACGATGGTGGCGATGTCTCTGAACATCTGCTCCAGCTGCGTGTGCCGTTCCTTGTCCGACACCTGCAGCTCCCCTTTGGATAAAATCTGTAAAACAGAGACATTGCTTAATGAGCATCATGCATTTGAAGAGTGAAAAGTCCAGTAACTTTGTTATTTGACAGCTGCTTGAAAGGTTTGGTTAGATATGAAGTGCAGCAAACAATAACCAAATTAATAATGTGAATCATTACAACAGACAGCACTGGAAAGACTTCAGACAAAAAAACTCACCACAGAAACACTGAACTGCAGCACAGATTTCACAGAGTATCCTGAGCTGGAAAGGACCCACAGGGATCATCCAGTGAAGCTCCAGGCCCTGCACTGACACCCCAACAATCCCACCCTGGGCATCCCTGGCAGCGCTGCCCAAATGCTCCTGGAGCTCTGGCAGCCTTGGGGCCGTGCCCATTCCCTGGGGAGCCTGGGCAGTGCCCAGCACCCTCGGGGGGAAGAACCTTTCCCTGACCTCCAGCCTGAGCCTGCCTGACACAGCTCCAGCTGTCCCCTGGGTCCTGTCCCTGCCCACAGGGAGCAGAGATTGGAGCTGTCTCTTGGGAGCAGCTGCAGACCCTGATGAGGTCTGACCTCAGCCTCCTCAGGCTGAACAGACCAAGTGCCCTCAGCTGCTCCTTGTGTGGCCCCTCCAGGCCCTTCACCTTCTTCATAGCTTTCTTTCTTTTCTGACAGTTTTAGATCTTTCTTATACTGAGGCACCCAGAACTGCCCCAGCACTGGAGGTGAGGCTGCCCCAGCCCAGAGCAGAGCAGGACAATCCCCTCCCTGGCCCAGCTGGTGATGCTGGGCCTGGTGCCTCCAGGACAGGGATGTCCCTGCTGGCTCCAGGGCACTGCTGGCTCAAGAGATTTACTGAAATCTCATCACCCACAGTTCATATCTCACCAATAAGGACTAAGAAATTAGATCTGTTATTAACATTTAAATGAGCTCTCCAAAGTAAGCAACTGTCCACTTCCTTTCTCTGCATCCTTAATAACTTATCTTACATGAGGAACTCTTCAGTGCTGGCTGTGTCCAGAGACATCAGTCCACGCAAGTTGTGTGTTAGACAGAATTCTTTCCAGCCACATGCATATGCCAAATTTAAAACTATAAAACAGCTACTGCTCCTTTTTACCCATTTCTTAACAAACAACCCTTTCATCTACAGCAGCATTCTACAAACACCCTTCAGTACAAACCGACCTGTGTGACTAAATCTTCTCACATCCTTTATAAAGCAAAGCGTGTGAAACCTACCATCTTACAGATTTCTGTTTGGTCATCTGTCCCAAATGCTTGAACCAGATCTTCCTTCTTTGCCACCTGGCCTTTGGAGACATTGACAAACACTGTGTGTGTCTGCAAGACCTCGTCGAGATCTTTCTCCCTAGAGATTGAGACAAGCGTAGAAAACTTAGAATAATTCCAGAATGGTTTGGGTTGGAAGGGACCTTAAAGCCCATCCAGTGCCACCCCTGCCATGGGCAGGGACACCTTCCACTGTCCCAGGCTGCTCCAAGCCCCAGTGTCCAGCCTGGCCTTGAACACTGCCAGGGATCCAGGGGCAGCCACAGCTTCTCTGGGCACCCTGTGCCAGGGCCTGCCCACCCTCCCAGGGAACAATTCCTTCCCAATATCCCATCCATCCCTGCCCTCTGTCAGTTTGAAACCACTGTCCCTTGTCCTGTCCCTCCATCCCTTGTCCAAAGCCCCTCTCCAGCAAAGCAGCAATGCCAGGAGCGCTGTTGTGTTCAGCGAGGAGAAACAGCTCCCGCCGCCCCGGCTGAATCAGCACAGCTGGAACCTTCCATCACCGCGGTGTCACTGCCCAGGCACGGGCAGGGCGCTCCCGTTCCCGGCCCCGCGCTTCCTCCCGGGGCCAGATCCGGGCACCGCGCACCATCCCCGGCCCCACAGCCGGGTCCCCACACGGGCACCCCTCCCGCGCCCCTGCCGAGGCCCCGCACGGGGTCCCCGGGTACGGCGCCCTCACACCCGGGCCCCACGCCGGGCCCGAGCCGCCTCCCCGCCGGCTCCCCGGGCACTCACGCTCCGCTGCGCCAGCCCATGACCTTGTTGCGGTAACAGGCGATCTCGAAGCGCTTCCCGGCGCGCCGCGCCCGCACCACGGCCACGTTGGTGAGGCGGATCTGGTTGGTGGGGGTGAAGATGGACATGGCGGCCGCGCCCGCTCCGCCCCCGGCCCGGCAGTGAATGGCGGCCGCTCCGGCGCGGGCGGAAGGGGCGGGAGCGGCGCATGGCGGCGTGAGGGGAGCGCCGGGCGGGAGCGGGGTCAGGGCCGGCTGGGGAGCCGGGACGGGACAGGGTGAGGTGAGGTGATGGCTGTGTCTGTGTGTGAGAGAGAGAGAACCGTGATGGGGGGAACAGAATAACCGTGTCTGTGGGGTTATAACTGTAGTAACTGCGTGTGTGCGGGTAATAACCGTGAGGGGGGATACAGTAACTGTGTTTGTGGGGTAATAACTGTGTGTACGGGCTGATAACCCTGAAGGGGGCATATAATAACCACGTGTGTGTGTGGTTATAACTGTGAGAGGGCGCTGCGGAGGGAGATGGGGGTAATGACCGTGGGGGTATTTATTAACCATGAGTGGTGCAGGGGGGAAGTAACTCGGCGGAGGGGGGTGTTTAATAATTGTGAGGGTGCTGCGATAATAACCGTGAGAGGCAGGGGAAGGTGGGGTAATAACCGTGAGGGGTGTTTTGGGGAGAGAGGGGCATTAGCCGTGAGAGGAGGAATAACCACGAGGGTGGGGGGGGTGTGTGTGTGTTTGTGGGGTGATAACCATAAGGGAGGGTGTGTAGTTGGATAACAGTGAGTGTGTGTGTGTGTTTTGGAGCTAAAATTCTCTTGAATATATGAAGCGTCTATCGCATTTGAGGAAACTGTATAAAGGTTAAGGAAATCCCTGTAGCCGGTTTGGGCAAAGCTGGGAACACTGGGCAAGTGCTCTTGGCTCTTCTCTTTTGTGAGTCTCAGTGTTGCTGCTGGAGGGGTGAAGCCTTAAGCCTTTGATCTGGTAACTTGAGTAACAGCCAGGACGAGTTTCCAGCCTCTTGGAAATACTTGGATTCTGTGCTCTCGACTGATATCTGCAAAAATAAGATCCAAGCTGCAGATGACAGTAGGGAGGGTGTCAGCTGTGTTCCTCAGTCAATAAGTATCACAAACCAGCCTTTTTGGAGTGCCTGAGTAGTCCACATGAAATAGATACTCCTAGACACCACACAGGTGTATCCCTGGCTGTACCCTGGCATTCTGTGCCCTGAATGTTCTGAAACAACCTGAAACATCTCAGTTGTTCCAAATCAAACTTCACTCGCGTCATAGAATTCTGTGAAAGTGTTTCCAATTGAATCCAGGTTTCAGTCTGCCCTTGAAACTCTGTAATCAGTGTGACAGCTAATGTGTGTAAGCGAGGGTTGTGTTCAGCAGAAAAGTTCTGTGCATGTGATTTCCCCCTTGGACAGAGAGCTGCATTTGTTGGGTTTGTGTAAAACGAAGGCCAGTACGATCCAGTGGATGTTTCACAAGGACTTTTTCATTTCAGGTATTTGGACAACAAAGTATTTTCTGCTTTTCCTTGTAACAGAGCTGCCCTATCAAGGAAGAACCCAGAGTTTCCCTCTGACAGTGTGGAATGTTGGCTTGGAGCTCACCTGACACACCTGAGGAAGTGAAGACTTCTTGATTCAATTTTAATGCCTTGTCTTCAGCCAAAAGCTGTTTTCTACGAAGCCTGGGCAATAGCTGATGATGTGAGGCTGTGGGTACTGTGTGATATTTTGTGTGTGCTCATTCCATATTCACACTGTAGGAATCTGTGACATTCCAGATTTAGATGTCTCAATGGATACGTGGAGCTACTTCCATACTTGCCTGGTGTCCATATGGCTGCACAGATTTTACATCTATTCTGCTGTTGCTTTTGGGATCAGCCTTTGGATTGTCATTCAGTTCACCACCACCAGAACCAAAAGGAAGGTAACTGAGCCTGTCAGCACTTTTCTCTGAGAAGACACCAAAAACCTGGGTGGAAGTGAGTAGTTACTTGGTAAAGGTGCCCACTGAGGGTGCTGCAAATCCCAAATGCAGTTTGGTTATCTGGTTATGCTCCTCAGCCTGGATTGTTTGTGTCTGTGGGTCACTAAATGCCCTCGTTGCTCTGACGTTGGGGCAGAGCTCAGCAGGACACTCCTCACACTGGGAGAACGTGTTCTCCTGGGTTGCTCTGTCGCTCCAGGTAAACCCTTCTGCTTGTGCCCAGTGTTTGCACCTTCACGTTTTCATGATGCTACTGACAGGGTTGGGCTGGTTTTAGGATGGGAGGGGATTAGGAATTCCATTCAGGGGATTCCATTCAGGAATCGAAAACCTCCTTTTTCAATGGGTGGGTGAAGATCTGCTGCAGGAGTTGGGAGGTTCAGCTGCATCCTGTTACCTCCTAGACGAGTGGGTATTGTAGCATGGCCTAGGTCAGGAAAACAGGTCCTGGTGTGTTTGTCTAGGTGTGAGAGGAACCAAAATGCTTTGACTGTTGCTGAGAGTGGCCCCAGGATTTGAATTTTAAATGCTCTTGGTTTGATACCCCTTAGAAAAGGGACTGCATGTGACACAGCTCTTGTTTCATAGGGTGAGAAATCCCATGGGAATCCCACTTCCTCCGAGGGAACAGCAGACAAACTGGGAAATGGATGTGCCCCCCCTCAGGCACAGGAGGTCCGTGTTGCTGGAGTGAAGATTTTCTATGGCTCTCAGACTGGCACAGCAAAGGTATCTGTACTTTTATTGCACATCTGTGAAATTGCTTTGGAGTGTTGTTGGGATCTGAGAACATTGCTTGCCTTAAAACACTGCCCTGGGTGCAGATCTGGGAGTTCATCAGCACATTCATTAGCTTGTTACAATCATTGCCCAACATGCAAGATAAGTGAATATTAAATAAAAATAACAATTCTTCTCCTCCCTTTAAACAAGGCATGCAGTAGAGATTGATGATAAAGCTAAAAGTTTACTCTTGCACTATAATTTTAATTTTCTAGCAGGTCTTCGTAGAGAAAAGTGCTGGTTTTGGTGCTTTCTCAAGAAGAAATGTGATTTTTGTGTGTAACTGTGAAGTGATCAGTCATCATAATGTTGTAGCTCCCAGCCACTGTACTCCATTTTTGTTTGAGTGTGAGGAATTGCAGTACCGGTGTCCAAGTCTCCTGTGTCATTATTCTTCCTGTGCTGGGAGAAGTCTTGTGGCTGAGCACAGCAGGGCTTGTGTGGGTTGAAGTAATTGGTAACTTCGTATGTTTCTTTGTTCAGAGATTTGCCAAAGCTCTGGCTGAAGCTGTTACTTCCCTTAATTTGCCTGTGGAAGTCATTAACATGGGAGACTACGACCCAGAGGATGGTTTATCAGAGGAGGTGGGTATGGCATAAGCATCAGAAAGAAGTACGAGTTTTTCCCGGGGTTGTCAAGGCTGTTTCCCTCTTGTATTTCTCTCCCGTTGCCCTGGAAATGCCCAAAGCTTTGTGTTGAAAACTTCTTCCCTGCTACGTATGCAAGTGTAGCCCATCAGCCCTCAGCAGAAAATACCTAAATATTTTAAATTTACAAGCACCAGTAGGACATTTTGCTGTGACAGTGACTCTCTGTGGGCCAGTTCTGTGACTCAGGGGTGAGCTGGGTGAGAGTGGCTGCACCAGGTGCCCTGTACACCTGGGCAAGGTTCAGAACCAGAACAGGAAGGTGGTGATGCTTCTGCAGCCTTTAGAGGCTTTTAAGTTAGAACCTCCTTGTGAGGTGTATTTATGTGGAGTAATCCTTGATGGGTTTTCCTTCTGTGAATATTGATAGTTGCTACTTGAGAGTTTTAATTAACTCTAACAAAAAGCTTTGATGGGAACTTAGGGTTTCAGTATGAATTGTCAGTATTTGATACTGCCCCTAACAAGCCTGTAAATGTGAGGTTGAGGAGTTTGAAATACTTATCCATGGGGTACTTTCCTGCTGAAGGAGTTGGGTCAGGAAGCTGCTGATTGGGCTGGATGTCCAGTTCTGCTCTGCCACTGTGTCCCTGTTCAGTTTGACCTCTTTCTGTTAATTTGAGGTGCTGTGCTGGTTGTTCAGCACCCTTGGGATTGTCTCCTGCACCATCCCATCCCAACAGGAGACAGCCTTGTCTTTTGACTTCTCCCAGCTGCCTGGCTGTTGTAACTCTTTGCTTGAAAAGAAAGTTCTGGAAAATGCAGTGATCTTTTTTCTCTCCTGTCCTGTGTGTGTGACAAGCAGACAAGCAGCAGGAACATCTGTGTGTTCCTGGTGGCCACCTACACCGAGGGGCAGCCACCGGAGAGCGCAGCCTGGTTCTGCAAGTGGCTGGAAGAGGCAGCCAATGATTTCCGTGTTGGGAAGAGCTTCCTGCAGGGCCTGAGATACGCTGTGTTTGGGCTGGGAAACTCGGCCTACGTGGATCACTACAACACAGTGAGTGTCCCCCGAGCTCCCTGTGTGGCTTCTGCTCCTCTGAGAGCCTCAGCTGCATGAAATGCTTCAAATCTGAGAGATGCTGGTGGTCTGTGTGGGAATTGCAGCTGTTGTGCTGACTGGGTGAGGGGCTGGGTTTAGGGGGCATGGGCAGAATCCCAGAGCCACTGAGCTTGGAAAAAACCTCCAAGATCATTGAATCCACCCTGTGCCCGATGCCCGCCTTGTCCCCAGCCCAGAGCACTGAGTGCCACATCCAGCCCTTCCTTGGGCACCTCCAGGGATGGGGTCTCCAAACCTCTGCCCTGGGCAGCCCCTGCCAAGGCCTGAGCACCCTTTCCATGGGGAAATTCCTCCTGGTGTCCAACCTGAGCCTCTCCTGGCCCAGCCTGAGGCCGTTCCCTCTCCTCCTGTCCCTGTTCCCTGGGAGCAGAGCCCGACCCCCCCGGCTGCCCCCTCCTGTCAGGGAGTTGTGCAGAGCCACAAGGTCCCCCCTGAGCCTCCTTTTCTCCAGGCTGAGCCCCTTTCCCAGCTCCCTCAGCCGCTCCTGGGGCTCCAGCCCCTTCCCAGCTCCATTCCCTTCCCTGGACACACTCCTCAGTGTCTTCCTTGTCCTGAGAGGCCCAGAACTGCCCCCAGGATTGGAGGTGTCTCAGCAGTGCCAGCACAGGGGGACAATCCCTGCCCTGGTCCTGCTGGCACACCATTGCTGGTACAAGCCAGTGCCACCTTCTTGGCCACCTGGGCAGTTCAGCTTTGAAGCAGTTGGATTTTAGATGGGAATGAGTCCCACAAGCACTGGGAGGTGTGGTCCCTGCCCTGGTAAATCCTTACTGGATTTACAAATTTACATTGCCCAGCTTTGAAAGCTTTCTGCAATCACCTGAGGGCACAGCACTATCAACTCTTGCTGCCTTACAAACCTGCCTCCTTTTTCTGATGTGGGTTTTAGCCTTATTCCCTGATGTGACCTGTGACAGTGTCTCTGCCTGGTCATTGGCCTCATCTTACACAGAAAATGGCATCACTTGTCACCAGGCTGTGTTAGAGCTGGGGCTGTGTGTCACACATGTGACCATTCTGACCAACAGGCACCACACAGAGCAGTCTGCTCCCAGAGCCCATCCCTTCGCACAGGGATGGCAGAGGGATTTTCCAAGGGAGTCTCAGGGGGTGTGGTGGTGTTGAGGCTGCCCTGTGTCTCTGCTGAGCCAGCACCCAAGAGGGACTCCCCAGGTCCCTGCCCTGCAGTGCTGTGCAGCTCACTGGCTCTGTTCCCAGGGCTGATCCTCGCTTTTCTGGTTGTCTGCTTGAACTTGGCCTTGGTTTAATTTCCTTTCCACCCCCTCCTCCTGCCCTAGGTTGGAAGGAGGATGGACAGGTGTCTGTGGATGCTCAGTGCCAGCAGGATCATGACTCGAGCTGAGGGGGACTGCAATGTGGCCCAGAGCAAGCACGGCAGCATCGAGGCTGACTTTGAGGCCTGGAAAGCCAAATTCCTCACTCGGCTCCAGGCGCTCTGCAAAGGGGAGAAGAAGCCCTGCAGTGGGAAGTGCAAGAAGGGGAAGTGCAAATCTTCAGGGAAGCAGAGCAAGGAAAGCTCGGATCATGAACATGGGACGTCAGAACATGAGAATACTGAGGTACAGCCAAAATCCATGAGGCCTTGTTTTATTTGGAGCACTGTTTGACTTCTCCCCTTCCTCCTGCAGTCCAGAGGGCTGCTGTGGGAGCCTGATACATGTTCTGGAGCAGGGGGAGAAGAGGGGTGAGAGCCCATGGCAATAACAAGTATAATGAGCCATCCAAAAAGGACCAAAGGATTAGTAATGGACCCAGGCTCCATGGCATTTGTGTGATGAGGGAGTCTTGCTCCTGGCTGGGGGAGGTGACAGATGCTCCAGGGAGCCAGTCTGGGTTCTCAGCAGAGCCTTTGCCTTGTCCCAAGGCCAAGGGGACCATTTGGTTCCCTGTGAGTCATTAACCTGCTTCACTTCACCCTGGTGAAGCTCAGCTGCTCTGCCTGCATCCCAAGGTTTTCCAAAGGCAGAGCAAGCCCTGTCTGTCCTTTGTGTGTGTCTGCCTGTAATAATTTCTCTCTTCTGGAGTGTTTATTGATTGCAGATATGGACTCAGAAATCGTCTCTATTGCTCTCCAGTGCAAGACCCAGAGCTGCTATGGCACTTTAACCCTCCCTTGAGCCATTTACTGTGGGTGCTGGGTTGAGTTTTGTAGGAAAGTGAATGGTTCTTCTGGCTGGGTTTGGGAGTCCTGGCTGCTGCAGGGGCAGGAGGAGCGAATCTTGCTGTCAGTGAGGCTCTTAGGTTTAAAGGGGTTCAGGGTTCCATATCCATCCTACAGGTTTTTGGTAGGCTATTCCTTGTTTTCAGTGGTCTTTACTGATCAGGAGAGCTCATTTCACTGGTTAGCTTAGATGAAGGTCATATGTTTTACAGTGAGATAAATGCTTAACTTTTTTTCTCTGCTCTCTCCCACAGGCAG
Organism: Eulacestoma nigropectus; assembly: GCA_013397775.1. Lineage (NCBI taxonomy): Eukaryota > Metazoa > Chordata > Aves > Passeriformes > Eulacestoma > Eulacestoma nigropectus. The sequence continues at coordinate 37,604 of VZTE01001417.1, read as the reverse complement.
AGGAATTGTTTGAAACCAGTAGTGAGGAGGAAGCTGGAGGCACAGATTCTGTCATTGATGTTGAAGATCTTGGCAATATCATGGGCCACATGAAGAAAGCAAAGGTACTGCTGTTAGAGGGGGTATGGAATGGTCAGGTCTTGGCCACTGAGCAGTTGGATTGATTAAAATGTTACTGGCTGGATTTGGATCGGTAGGGTTTGGTTAGAGGGAGAGTAAAATATGAGCTATGGAAGAAGCTGTCCCAAAAAAGAACATCTTTGGAGGTGTGTTGGGGGTAGTCACAGACTGACTCTGACTTGCTCACCAAGCAAATGCTGCCGTGGTAATCCGTGGTTTCCAGTCCGAGGGAAGATGTATTTGCAGAGCTAACACTGGATCTGGCTGCAAATCTCTGCCACGGAGACTCCCAGCCCAGTGCCTAAACACGGGTCCTGTTCCTGTACTGCCTGTGGGATGTCACTGAAATGCAGGTGTGTCAGGCCAGGGGGCAAAGCTGCAGGTGCTGCAGGAACACCCGGCTGCAGGAACACCCGGCTGCCAGAGCACCTTGCCTTGCTCACTGCTGCCCTAGGGTGAGGTGCTGTGCTTCAGACACGGGGCCTGTCACACATCCCCAGTTCCTGCTCCATCCCAGGCTGTTGCTGGCTCTGTTCTCAGTGGCGCTGTTGGTGTCCCTTTCCTGGGATGTGTCACACTCACCTCTGGTTTGCACACAGAGGAACAGGGACAGGGAATAGCTGCAGGGCCTTGCTGTGCTCCCCGCTCTTTGCTGGCTGAGCAGTTAGTGGTCGGGGTGGGGAGGGGTGGCCTATGCTGTGCTCTGAGCCCATCTGCTGACCCCCTTCCCTCTCAGTGACCTTTGAGGGTGCTGTCATTCCTTGTGCAGCTTTGAGCTGCTGTCCATGCCCTTCTCACCAAACTGACCTTTCTGTAATTACACCTTCCTTCCCTTGGATGCCTCTGTGTGGTGGGCTTCTCACAGCTCTTCCCCAAAACAGGGCCCTGGCACAGGCTCCCAGAGGAGCTGTGGCTGCCCCATCCCTGGCAGTGCCCAAGGCCAGGCTGGACGGGGCTTGGAGCAACCTGGGATAGTGGAAGGTGTGGAATGAGGTGATCTCTGAGGTCCCTGCTAATCCAAACTGCTCTGTGACCCTGGGAAGATAAAACAGTGTCCTCAGTGGTCTGAGCTGAGGCGACACTGCTGGGCTGCCTGAAGCCAGGCTCACAGCAGGATATGTGCTCCGAGGGCAGGAGCTGCTTACAAGGGGAGCACGGGGATCTCTGTTCCTCACCTTGGGGAGGGGAAGGAGGTAAATCAAACACTTGCTGCTGTTTGTCAGCAGCTCTGTGAGGAGAGGAGCCCCAGCGATGGAGCAAGGCCGGCTGCTGTGGGAGGGCTCTGTCCCCGAGCCGGTATGGGCCTGAGCGCTGCAGCTCGTGAGGGGAGGGTGGGGGAACCTTCTGGCTTCCCTTTGAGGGAGAAAGGACCACGGATCCTCACGGAAAACGTTGTTCCTGCCTCCTCTCTCCTGCGCTCACCACTAGAGGTCAGCGGCCAAAAGGAAACCGCGTGTGCTGCAGCCGCTGCTCCGGGGCGCTGCCTCAGCCCTGCCGGGGCAGGCGGTGACAGCCAGCGCTTTGGGAGGAACTGGCCATTGGGCTTTCACTGACTGACAGAATACAGCAACGTCACGACCGAGGAGCAGTGTAATCCAGGAAAACCACACATCACAGTCCAGTGTACAAATAAAAAGTGAGCACAGCAGTAAAATACTTCCTGCTGTTCACTGGCAGAAGTCAGTGCTGAAGTCAGCGTGGTGTGGGTTATACACAGGCAGGGAAAGTTCCCTGCTGTCTGTGCCTCTGGCTGGGGCAAGATCCAAACTGCCTTCTCCTCAGCCTCCCTGCTGGGCAGGGAGAGGCCTGGGTGTTGGATGTGCTTGTGTTCTGCAGTAACTGTGTCTCTGTGCAGATCAGGTTCCTGTGGCTGTGACCTGAGTGCCACCCCTGATCAGAGGGGCTGTCTGAGCACAGGCACTCACCTGGAGCTGGAACCTGCAGGTGTTGATCCTTTGAACCTTTTCCTGGAGGAGCTGGCAGAGTTGTTCTGCTGTGAGAGCTAAACACTGTTCTCTTGCAAAGGATTAAATCCTGAGAGGGCAGGTGTTGGTGTGGGCCTGAGAGTTCTCCCTGAGTGTGCATAAGTACACCCCATTGAAGTCCCATCCCCTTTCTAGGCTCCGAGTCTGTGCACTGAGAGGTTTCCTGTGCCAGGTGAGTCGTTCTCCCTTTGGCCATTTTAGCCATTTTGCCTCTCGTGGAATGCTGAACGGTGTAAAATGAGTGTGACACTGTTGTTTCACCCTGAGGGGACCTGTAGTCCTGCAGGGATCCTTGCCCACACAGCCAAGTGCTCTGGGATCTGGGATCTCTGTCGCACACAGGTGAGCAAGTCTGAGAGAAACTTGTGCATCTTTAGGGTTATATCACAGACAGTTCTTCCTCCTCAGAGTTCCTTGGGTTTGGAATGTGCCTGACTCTTTCCAGCAGGAGTTCTGTGGGTGTCAGTGTTGGGTGTTCACCCCTCTGCCTATGGGATGTGGAGCAGCAGGTTCTGCCTTGTGCATTATAGTTAATTTGAAATGGTTTTGGGTCCAGCTTTCGTCTCTTGTGCATGAATTGCCTCTTGAGTGATTCACTAGCAGGCAAGACAGCTGTGCAGGCACAGAGAGAATTCCTTGTTGTCCTGCCTTTTCTGGGATGGCACAGTGAGGCTGTGGAGGTGAGTGGCTCTAAGAAACGCTTGCTCCCATCTCTGCAGGTGATCTTAATTTAATTTTGCATCTGTCTTTTGTTGTTTGCCTTGATGGAAATCAAGGCTGAGTTTTATTTTACAGCTTTTCCCCCCGTGTTCTGCAGGTTCAGTGCACCTTGTAAAGTGTTGTCAAAGGGCTTGAAGCAGGTACTGGATTCTGGCATCACTTGGACCAGGCAGATGGATTCAGGAGTTCCAGGGGAATGCCAGAACCTCTCTGCCTGGTTGAGTTATAGCTATTACAGGCCCTGAGTTAGGGAAGAGATGGATTTTTAAAGGGCTGCTGGGTGTGAAGTTACACAATTCATGGTGATGGTGCCTTCTGCACACTGAGTCTGAGCCCAAATTGGCACAAGGTTGGGTATATAGTGGCAATATATTCAGATATATGAACTGAACTGGTACCTGATACAACAGCAATTTCCACATGAGTTTACCAAATCTCATCATGTGTGCTGATGGTTTTTAATGCATTTAAGCACTAGGTGGGCTTTGGAGTTTTGCAGTTGTGGCACACTTTGCCTGACCTCCAGAGTTCCTCAAGGAAAGTGAACTCGGATGGTGTTCGCGGCCTGCAAGGTGCCATTAATCACAGGGACACCAGTTCTTGGTGTGGATTGCCTCCCCCAGCTGGGAGATCAGCTGAGAGGACAGATCCAGCTACACTCATTCCCAGGGAATGGAATGACTTTGTTAACCTTCGTGTTTATAAACTTCAGGCATGAGTAACAGCAATAATGATATCCTGATTCCTTGTTTTGATGGGTTTGGAAGCAATCAAATGAGCATATTTTGTTGACACAGTTTTGAGATTAATGCTCATATTTTCTAAAACAAGCAGTGTGATGATGCTGTCAGGCTCATTTGCAATGTAAAGAGAGAGGGGGGTGATTGGAACACACCGAGGAACCAAACCCTACCCCAGAGTGTGTTCAGTGGGTTTGTGTCCCTCTGTATCCATTTGCTGCAGCGGAGCTTTCCTGTCCCCTTTGCCACTGTTCCCTGGAAAGTCACCCTGTGTTAGCCATTGAAATCCCTGGAAAGTCACCCTGTGTTAGCCATTGGAAATCCCACCCCTTCCAACGTTTCCTGGGAGCCCTTGGAGTCTGGGGCTGCTGTGGAAGCCCCAGCCTTGCACCCCTGGGTGAAGAAACTCTTCAGGAAGCTGAGTTTGGTTGAACTGTGGCAGTGAGCAGTGAGGTATTTCAGGCTAAGCCTTACAGACCAAGGGTCATGTGCAACTTTATGCTACAGGTGGAAACTGTTTAAAGGAGGAAAGAATAGTCAGCGATATTTTAACCAAACGGAACAAAATTTGGGTACATAACTCTCAGTTAAAACTGATGTGGACAGCTCCAAAAACTTCAGCTCTTAATGGGTAAAGGATTCCTTTATGAAAAATGTGCCCTTACCTGCAGCAGCTGTTTCTGGGCCAGATTTCAACCTGTGCTACTCTGGCTCAGAATTCAGTGTGAGCCTACATTTTAAAATGAGCTTTAAGAAAAAGAATTTAACTTCTTGGGGACTACTTCTATGATTAACAGCAGGATTTGCCACAGGGACACTTCACCCTTCTCCTTTCCTGGGTTCAAATCTTTTTTCTCTAAACCCTGGCTAATGGAAAGGATTACAGTTGCTAAATAAAATTACAAGAGGTCTTGAGGCTTTTTTTGAGTAAGGCTTGTGAGTGATAAAAGAGAAGAAAAAACTTCAAAAATAATTTTAATGCAACCTTTGGCTGGATGTTCAGTCTCTGGCATGTGGTGTGGCAGTGGCTTCCTTGGTAAAGGCATTTGAGAGCTCTGAGTGTTTATTTGCAGCCTTTTCCTGACCACATCCTTTGGTGGAGATGGTCAGGACTGACCCTGCAGCAGCCCAGCCCTGCTCACCACTTCTCACCAACTTTGTGTTCCATTTCTCAGGTGGTTTGTTTTTTTTGGTTTTTTTTTTTTTCCCTGTGCATTTTTAAAGTTTCCTGCCTGTCTAATGACAGAGTTGAGCAGAATTCCCCAAATTCTACAAATCAATGCAGCAGAGTCCCTCTGCTCTGGAGCCAGGCTGGGAGAGCTGGGGGTGCTCACCTGGAGAGGAGAAGGCTCCAGGAAGACCTCAGAGCCCCTTGCAGGGCCTAAAGGGGCTCCAGGAGAGCTGGGGAGGGACTGGGGACAAGGGATGGAGGGACAGGACACAGGGAATGGCTTCCCACTGCCAGAGGGCAGGGATGGATGGGATATTGGGAAGGAATTGTTCCCTGGGAAGGGTGGGCAGGCCCTGGCACAGGGTGCCCAGAGAAGCTGTGGCTGCCCCTGGATCCCTGGCAGTGCCCAAGGCCAGGCTGGACACTGGGGCTTGGAGCAGCCTGGGACAGGGGAAGGGGTCCCTGCCCAGGGCAGGGAGGTGGAACTGGATGGGCTTTAAGGTCCCTTCCAACCCAACCCATTCCAGGATTCTGTGTTCTTTTGAGCACTTGGAAAATTGCTGTTGAAATGAAGTGGTTTAGTCCTGAACTCCGAGGAAGGGAAAGAAATGGAGCGGAGAAGTCTTTACAGAGCCATTTTAAAAAGAATCTGCAAAGGATGGCAAGAGAGTAGAAGGATGTGTGCTGCCTGCTTTGTGTGAGAGAGTGCAAGAGACTGAATGGAAAACCTTACTGGTTTGAATTGGGGCCTTTGGGACTCTTGTTAAACTGTATTAACTGGGCTTCAGTTGGGATTTTTGTAGCACAGAAGAAAGAAATAAAATGTGAAAATATGGCTCAGTTTTCAAGTATAAGCAGTCACTTTTGGGTGGACACAGACACATTGTTAGTTCTGACTCCTTTGGTTCCTTTGAAAATCAATCTTTCTGGCTTGCCCAAGGAAATCTCCCAAATCAAACAAACCCTGGCAGGGCCCCTCAGCGGTGTCTGAGTTGGAGCTGTGCTTCAGCAGCACCTTGTAAAAGCTGCCCTACAGCAGAGCAGCTGCTGGAGCTCCGTGCAGTGCTCTGAAACCCCTCTGCAGCCCTGCAGATGGACTGGAAAGTTGTGACCTGGGAGGTTTTTGTCCTTGAGGGCTTGGGCTGATGTTGAACCTACAAGAAAATGGCGTTGGTGGGATCGTGCTTCCCTCTGCATTTCGTGGAAGATGCACAGTGCCCTTTCAGGCTGATTCACTCGAATGGCAGCATAAGCTCCTGTCACTGCTTGTCTGCAGGAGTTTGGGATTTCAAATGCTGCTGTAAATGTCCAAAAATATCAGCACTGACTTTTCAGACAAAAGGAAATGGAAAATTCCCCCTGTGAGGAGGGAGCTGCAGGTCTGTTTTCCTTTGTTTAGGTGGGAGCTGGAAGCTGCTCCCACAGGGGTAACACCAGGGTCCTTCTGTTATCCTACAGCATAGGGAGCGAGATGGGGGTTCCAACTCCTTCTTTAGAATTCACAGGGGTTTCTGCTTCAGGAGAGCAAAGTCCTGTTTCTGAAGTTGGGGTTTTTTGGTGTTTTTCGGTATCAGTCAGAACTTCTCAGGGACCTCCCCCATTTTGAAGGGAGCCTACAAGAAAGAGGGAGAGAGACTATTTACAAGGGAGGGAGGGACAGGACACAGGGAATGGCTTCCCACTGCCAGAGGGCAGGGATGGATGGGATATTAGGAAGGAATTGTTTGCTGGGAGGGTGGGGAGGCCCTGGCACAGGGTGCCCAGAGAAGCTGTGGCTGCCCCTGGATCCCTGGCAGTGTCCAAGGCCAGGCTGGACGGGGCTGGGAGCAGCCTGGGATAGGGGAAGGTGTCCCTGCCCATGGCAGGGAGTTGGAACTGGATGGGCTTTAAGGCCCCTCCCAATCCAATGCATTCCTTGCTTCTGTGACTTTAGGGCCACTTTTTGAGAGCACCTGCCCCAATTTTTCCTTCTGCCCCAGCCAGCTGATGTTTTCAGTCATGGCCAGGTGCTGCATTGCCCTGTTCCCATCTCAGCTGTGCTGCTCTCAGCTCTTTGTGCTTCCCGGGGCAGTGCTGGGGTGGGTGTGTAGGCTGTGATTATGTAGACTCTGGCAGCTGTTTTTAATAAGATTCCCTGTCTGTTGGGCTGTTTGCAGGTTCACAGCTCGCTCACGCTGAGCTCCCAGTTCTCCTCTCTGCTGCAGGAGCTCCAGGCTGTCTCTGCTGGTGACTGACAGCAGCAAGGGCCGGGGTGCTGTGGGATTGACAGGGTGTTCATCCATGGGCTGAGCAAATTGCAGCTCTGTCTCTGCCTGTCACAGCCGAGTTGTGACAGCCACAGCTCCGTTCCTGCAGCAGGACAGCCCCCACACGCACCCTCTGCTCCTCTGCTTGTGTTCAGGGGTGTCTTTGTGGAGTGGGCTCCCTGTCCCCTTCCTCTCCATGTGTTTTAGCCTTACAGGAAGGGTGTTTTGTCAGGAAAGGAGTGCCATTCGCGTGGGCAGCCTGGTGTCCCATCAGCATCCCAAATCCCCGTGGGGTTCCTGCCTGGGTGCCCCTGCCAGATGAGCTGAGCGAGGGGAGGAGCTGTCAGCAGTGCTGGCTGTCCCGCTGCCCCTGGAGCTTTGCTTCCAGAGCTCTGCTCTGTGAACTTTAACTCTCCATTCATGTAATTCATGAACTTTAATAGTTCATTTCCCAGCCCCTGGGGAAGTGTTGCTGATCCTTCTTGCTGCCAGGCAGCTTTTCCTGACAGCCTGGCCAGCGTTTCCCTCAGGGCTGTTCTGTTAGTGCTGGCTCCAGCCCTGGTGTGTTCCTGTTTGCTTAGTGCTTATTCCTTTCATTTGGGAAAAGATCCTGGAGCCTGTAGATGGATGAGGCTGTAAATCATGGCAAGGCCAGAGGTGCCCTTCGTCTGACCACTGGGAGGTTAAGCAGGAAAGGAGTTGAGTCAAATTGGTGTAAATTTTTTTCTGAGAGTAAAAGCTTTTGGGGGAGCTTTTTTCCCCTGCCATGGCACATCAGTAAATAGAGCCACGAGGCTAAAAGTGCTAAATTAAGTTAATTTAGGGAGTCATAGAATGGTTTGGGTTTGAAGGGACCTTAAAGCTCATCTTGTTCCGTGGGCAGAGACACCTTCCACTGTCCCAGGCTGCTCCAGCCCTCATCCAGCCTGGCCTTGGACACTGCCAGGGATCCAGGGGCAGCCACAGCTTCTCTGGGCACCCTGTGCCAGGGCCTCCCCACCCTCACAGGAAAGAATTTCTCCTTAATATCTAACCTTAATTTCCCCTCTGTCAGTTCGAACCTGTTATTCCTGTCCTGGCACTCTAGTTCCCGATGCAGGGTCCCTCTCTGATTTCCCTGGAGCCTCTCCAGACCCTGGGAGGTGCTGTGAGATCTCCACACAACCTCCTCTTCCCCAGGCTGAGCAGCCCCAACTCTCTCAGCCTTTGTGTGGAGTTCTGGTGCCTTTTTTATTTTTCTCCCCCTGCACAATGAGTTTGAAGAGTGTTTGATGGATAAAGTGGGAAACATGGGGAGCTGTCAGGCACCTGGACATGCTGAGCACTTCAGGGAGGAGGACAAGTGGCAGTGGCACATCCTGGTGGTCACCCTTGGGGTGGCTGTGGCTGAGTTTGGAAGGCAGTTTTGGAGGAAGCCCTTGGAAACACTGGCACTGGGGTTTGTCCCGGGGCAGGGAATGCTGAGGCCCTCACTTGGGTCAGGGGCTCTTGGTCCATGGAAGCTGTGTTTTCCTTGCCTTGGGAATATGCTGCCTCTGCCTGTGTGAGAGGGAAAGGGAAGGAATTCCTTTTCCCTTCAGCTGCAGAGCAGGAGATCAGACCTGAGGTTCAGCTGCCTTTATTCAGAACCAAACCCCTCCAGCCTGCAGCGGAGCTGTGCTGAGCCTTCCAAGCAATCGGGCTGTGTCCAGAGGTTTTCCTCATCTCTGGGCTCACTCCTTTGAGAGCTGCATCTCCGGTTTTTGGCAGTGAAGTGTTTCAAGGGCCTGAAAAGCTGGCTCTTGTCACTGCTTGCTTGATTTGTTATGGAAAGACAGTGATTTGCCTTGGATTTACTGCAGGGCTTTCTGCTAAATCACCACAACTGGAGAAGTTTGCTCTGTGCAAAGTTAACTTTGTTCTCTCGTCTCCAACCCTAAATAACAGACCTGAAAGGTTTATTAAGCAAATAAGTAAAAATCTCTGTGCAGTGAATTCCATTTCCCACCAGGAGTGTGTCAAGCCAATCTCCTGCCAAAGTGAACAGGTCAGGGATTGCAAGGCAGGGAAAAACAAAGCATTGTTTTGTTTACAGGCTCTCACATCAGGATGTGGGCAGGGAAAATTACGATCCTCTCTGTGAGGGGAAAATCATCACTGAACTGTGTTTCTGCCCTGCCAGGAAGGAACTGGGATATTGTTCTCTTTAGGTGCTTTCTCAGGTGCTGCAGTGACAGGGAGGTAGAAATGCAAATGCTTTCCATGCAGAAGGACTCTGTGTTTGAAGGCTCTCTTGGATGGAGTGTCTCATTTGGAATTAGATCAGTGGCTGCATTTTTAATATTAGGATGTGCTCCATAATGGAGATTTAGTTTTTCTGGGAGGATTGACCTGGCCTGAGCTGGTAGAGCCCAGGCCAGGAGGTGTCAGCGCTGAAATCCTGCTTAGGACTTCGAGGGGCTCAAAATCATGGGATAAGGGAGTGATTTGGGTGGGAAGGGACCCTAAAGCTCCTCCAGTTCCACTCCCCTGCCACGGGCAGGGCCACCTCCCTCTAGCCCAGGTCTCAGTCTGTGCTAAGGCCTAGATCTGGGTTAAATGATGGATGTGGCAGCACAAACTCTTTATTTAACACTTGGAAGATGAAGATTTCATCTGTTATCTCCTTCCTTCCTTATGCATGAAGCTTTCCCAGCAATATTAATATTTTACTGTTGAAGAGTCTTGCTGATAAATTAAGATCAAGGCTCAAGAAATGAGCTTTAAAACCCACTAAATGACAATTAATTATTAGATGTAGGCTTCCAGGGGAGTTTTGTTGTGTTACAGAAACCAGTGAAGTCCTGCCTAAAAGCTCAGGAAGCTGAGTGGAAGGAAGTAGAGGATGGATAGAGCTTTCTCCTTCAGAAAGGAACAAGTTGTGGTACTGCTTGTTGAAAAATACATTTCTGAACAACATCTCTGAGACTGTGAGCAGAGTTTTAGTCAAAATGAGTAGGGAAGGTAATAATCTGTCCCTAAACGTTTCACTCTCCTATTGCCTTTCTCAGGTGTTTATTAGGAGCTCTGTTTTGTCCTTGAACCTCCATGTGTGGGGGTTTTAACAGTTGAATTTATTTTGCTTTGGAGGCACCTTTTATTTTCTGCAGTGTTGCTCAGGTACAGAATCAGTCTGTTTACATGCAGGAGCAGCCAGATTCCTCTCCCTGTTCGTGACGAGCAGTTTGGCAAGTCAGGAGCACTGGTTTCCTTAGTGACGCTGACAGTTGGTGGGGAGACTCAAACTGGAAGCATTTGCATTAACTTTTCCGTGGCTTTGGCACAAAAGAGGCTTGGATGTGAAATAGCCTCAGTTTTGTCAAGACAAAATGTCCTCTGCTGGTTTTTGTTTGTTGTTTATCCATAACTCCTTCAATAAAAGCCGTAAAGGACTGACAGATTACAAGTTGCATGAAATACCCAAGTAATTATTTCCACTTTGATGCTTCTTTGTGCAGACATGAAACAATAAATACCCATAAAGTCTCAGCAGTGACACTTGCACAGCAGGGGAGTCACCACTTGTTACGTGCCAGGGTTTGCTGCTCCTGCTTGCGACATTATCCCAATATCTGAGACTCCTGCCCAGGGCTTAGCTGTGTGTGGAAGCAGCTGGGAGCCAGACTTGCGTGGGCTGCTGCTGGAGCTGGCTATGGGGCAGGGGGAGCAGCCTTTTCCTGCAGGCCTGTGGTGCGGCTGAATTGTGGTGGTGCGGGTGGCTGCTGCCTCAGGGACCTCGTGCAGAGCTGTGTGAGCTCCTGGGGGCTCTCCCCTGAGCTGTCCCAGGCAGTGTCACTCTGGGCACACACTGGTTTGGCCATTGTGAGGTGATTGTGCACTCAAGAAACACTTGGGCTTAAAACCTGGAGTCACTCTTGGATGAGACTTCACACCCTGGCTGTTAGAATATCCTTGGGAATTTTATTGCTGTGTCAGTGGGACAAATCTAGTGTGCTGTGGCGTTCTTCTCTTCCAGCTTACTGTCCTAAGTTACTGATGGGAAGAGGGCTGAAATGCAGGATTACACAGAAGCAGGAATTGCAGTGTGGGCGCTCGCCCCAGTTCAGTCCAGCAGGTGTGGCTGTGCCCATGTTTGAGGCGATGCCTGGCTCTAACTGGCTGTAATTCCCTGTCTTCAAACAGAGAGAACAGGAGCTGGAGGAAGGAGCTGCTGGAACGGGGAGGAAGGAGGAGGCTGAGAGGAGAGAGATGATCACCCCGGCCCTGAGGGAGGCACTCACAAAGCAAGGTGAGGCTCTGCCTGGAGCAGCTGGGGCACACGGAGTCTTGGTGCTGGCTTTGAGCAGAGCAGTGGAAGGGGCTCTGTGTGTGAGAGGGGCTGCCCTGGGCCCTCATGGCAGGCCGGAAGCACAGACAGGACACACGGAATGGCTGGGGCTGGAAGGGCCCTCAGGAGATCACCCAGTCCAGCACCAGGTGGCACAGGCATGTGTCCAGGTGGGTTTGGGATATGGCCATGGAGGGAGACTCCGGGCCGGCCCTGGGCAGCTGTTCCAGAGCTCTGCCCTCTCCGTGGGAAGAGGTTCTTCCTCATGTGGAGGTGAATTTGTTGTGGTTCAGTTCATGGTCATTGCTCCTTGTCCTGTCCTGGGCACCACTGAACAGAGCCTGACACCATCCTCCGACACCCCTGGGGATATTTTATGGATTGATGGGATCCCCTCTCAGCCTTCCCTTCTCCAGACTGATCAGGCCCAGCTCCCACAGTCTCTCCCCACTAGGGAGATGCTCTAGACCCCAAATCATCCTTGTGGCCTCCACTGGACCCTCTCCAGTAGCTCCTGGTCTTTCTTGAACTGTGGAGCCCAGAGCTGGACACAGCACTGCAGAGGTGCCTCAGCTGGGCTGAGCAGAGGGGCAGGATCACTCCCTGACCTGCTGGGAATGCTCTTCCCGATGCCCCCAGGATCCCAGTGGCCCTCCTGGCCCCCAGGACACTGCTGGCTCCTGGGCAGCTCCTCATGCAGTGCCTGGAGCTCCCAGGGTTTGATGTATCTGCAGGGGCAGCTCAAGAGAGGTGCCAATGGTCCCACACTCCCAAGCTCTCACAGTGTAGGTTTTACAGGGAATATTTAAAGATCAGCTTTGCATCTGTTTTGCATGTTAGTTCCCTGCTTTTGTCTCAGTTTCAAACTCTCATTTTGTTGCTGAAACTCTGTTTCCAGAAAAGGAAGTAGTTCAAACTAATTTTAACCATCCACTAGATGTTTAGATCAACAGCTCTCCAATGAGAGCAGTTGGAGTGGATTTAATGTCTTTTTTTAAAGCAAAGGACCAGCCTGAGGAGAGCCAGACTGAGCCCTGCAGTTCAGGAGCCTCAGCTGGGAGTGGCAGAGCCAGGAGAAGGCTCATGAGAGCTTCCTTTTGCTGCTCACATGGAGACTAAAGGGAGTTTAGTCTGATTTCTTTTCTCTCTTGGGGAGGAGTGGGCTTGGTTTGCTTTCTAAATCAGGGTTATAATGGAATTGTTAGGGTTGGAAAAGGTCTTTAAGGTCATCATGTTCCACCATCAACCCACCACCACCCTCATGTTCAGCACTAAACCATGGGCTCGAGTGCCACATCCTCACTTGTTCAGCACTTCCAGGGATGGGCACTTGCCCACTGCCCTGGGCATCTCTCCTGGAGCTGCTGAGAACGGCCCTGTGTCACTGAGAGCTCAGCTCTGGGGTCCTGGCCTGTCCTGGGTGAGCCCAGCACCCCAGCACTGCTGCTGCTCCCGGGGGCTTGGCTGCTCTTTGCCCTGAGCTTTGCTGCTGCCTGGGGTGTTCTGTCCACCAGTGGCTGACAGCTTTGGTCACTGGGTTTCCATCAGCCTTGGCACTGCTGGGAAGCAAAGAGCCGTTCTTGAACTTTGTGATGGGAAGGAATGACCCAAAAAAGGCTCAGCCAGGAGTGACAGAGACTTTCCCTTCTCCTCGTGTCCCTCAGGGAGCTGCTGCTGGCTGGGAGCAGGGCAGGCCTTGGGTCAATCCATCTGTTCAGCCTCAGTCCTGAAGGCTGCGGTGTGGTGGCAGTTCCTTTGGTTTTGTTTGTCATTTATATTTTACTTTGTTTTGGGTTGAAGGTGGCAGCCTTTTGTTTTTATTTGTTCATTGATTTAGTTAGTACTGAATGAAGCAGGGGGTGGGGCAGGGCTCTGTGCTGGCCCTGTGCTCAGTGTGGTGGCTGGAGCATTTCCCCCAGCTCAGTCTCAGCAGTCCCTGCTGGTTTGGGTTGGCGTGTGAATGGACCTGTGCTCCTGTACAAAGTGGCCATTTGGAAATGAAAGCAGTGCTGGAGGGAAGGTCGCCTTCCTACCACAATTTTTTGACACAAAGAAGGCTCCCCAGAGAGCTCTGATTTCCTTGTGGTACTCCAGGGACAGGAATTCATTACCCAGATAAGTGGGTCCACATTTCTCCCTTCCTGCAGTGCTCAGGGCAGTGCCAGTACCGGAGCCACTGGCAGGATCTGCTCACATAAATCTGCGCTTTCACAGACTCTGAACTGTTGTGTCCTTACAGCCCAGCTGCCTCTCCCAGCTCTCCCTCCTCTGCTGCTCACCAAATTCTTCAGTGGTCACTCAGCTGTGAAAAAGAGATGCTGCATTATTTTTTTTTATGTCATATAACATTTTTTCCTGTAAATAACACACCAGGAAGGCTTTTGTGGCTACAAAAATAAAACAATTCCCTTCTTCCCTCAGCATCATTCTCCCTAAAATAACAAGTGCAGTGTAGTCAAAAGATTGTCTCATTTATTTTGCACCAACTGGTTGCTTTGGGTGTAGGCTCAGTGTCTTTTCAGGAGTATCCCTGAGGGCATAATTAGCCCAAGAGAAGGAAAATGAGTATTAGTGGTTCAGGAGAGAGCTGTTCTTTGATACTGCAGTTGCATAACAGAGGTTTTCCTTGGAGCAGCATCTCCGCAGACCTTTGTGGTGCTCACTGTGGATTCACCTTCAAAGCAGTTTACCTTCCTGGAGGTAAAGGGAATAGTGCTTAAGCAAAGGTTTCTATTTTAGCCCTGGCATTGAATTTTGGCTAAATTTAGCCTCCCCATTGGGTTGCAGAGGTGTGAGCCCTTGGAGGTGCCTGCTTGCAGCTACCTTGATAACAGGTACTCAGCAAGAGCTGCCTTTGAAAGCCCCAGCCAGGGACAGCACAATTCCAATTCCATCAGTGCCCAGCCCCGCCTAAAACACCAACGCAGCCCTGAGGCTGTGGTGAGTACCCAGTGCAGGGGGGCAGAGGCTGGCAGTGCTTGTGTGTTGGCTTTGCAGTGCTCCTGGTAGTGCTTCAGTCGTTTCGTGTGTTCAGGTTGCCTGAAATGAATGAAATAAACTGAAAATAGAAACAAACTTCTCATGTTTGCAGTTCCTGTGGTGCTTAGTGACTACAGCCCAGTTTCACCTTTGGTTTTTGGGGTTGCTCGTAGATTTTTGACACAATCCCTTCTGGGCTGGAAGTTGGTTTTGCTTGGCCTGGGTGCCAGGAGGATTTGGTACAGGGTGAAGGACTCGTGAGCCTTTCCAGTGTTCCTGATTTTTCAGGAAGTGCATTTAAATCCTCAGTGAGCTTTAGAGAGAGTCTCAAGCTGCTGTTTCAATAGGAAAGATGGAAGTAGAAAAACACAGTGGAGTTTTCTTTTTCTGTAAAACAAACAAAAAACCAAACCAAAACACCCTTCTGTGTGCCAGGGCAGGGTCAGGCTGGAGATGAGGGAAAGGTTCTTCCCCCAGAGGGTGCTGGGCACTGCCCAGGCTCCCCAGGGAATGGGCACGGCCCCGAGGCTGCCAGAGCTCCAGGAGCATTTGGGCAGCGCTGCCAGGGATGCCCAGGGTGGGGTTGTTCGGTGTCTGTGAAGGGCCAGGGGCTGGGCTGGATGGTCCCTGTGGGTCCCTTCCAGTCAGGCTGTCCCATGACTCAGTGGCTGACCATGACTTTGTGCTCTGCTGGGGTTGGTGCCATCGTTAGTCACGGCTGCTCCTGGATTTGCCAAATGTTTTATTGATGCCGATGGTGTGACTGAAGCCAAACACGTCCTGCTGGATGCTGGCAGCTGGGAGAGGGATTGATCACTGCCCTGCCTGCCTGAGCTGTTCGGAGCTCAGCCGTGATGTGTCTGTGCCAGCCACCTCCATCAGCCCTGCCACGTCACAGGGGCTGCTCAGCAGCCCCAGGTCGGCTCTGATGCGCTTCCCTCAACGGGGCAGGGATGGAACAGGAGCAATGAACCCAAAGCCCTCAGAGCTGAGTGTTTGCTGAGGAGGCTCCAAGGGGGCATGGCTTCCCACTGCCAGAGCGCAGGGATGTATGGGATATGGGGAAGGAATTGTTCCCTGGGAGGGTGGGCAGGCCCTGGCACAGGGTGCCCAGAGAAGCTGTGGCTGCCCCTGGATCCCTGGCAGTGCCCAAGGCCAGGCTGGACATTGGGGCTTGGAGCAGCCTGGGACAGTGGGAGGTGTCCCTGCCCATGGCAGGGGTGGCACTGGATGGGCTTTAGGCCCTTCAGGCCAGAACCATTCCACGATTCCATGATTTCTGAAGCTGCTCACACTGTGTTTCTGCCATGCTTTCTGCTCTGCTCTCTCATGCTGTAACGGGACCAAACAAATCCCTGCTCTCCCTGCCTGGCAGCACAGTGGCAATGGGTTAATGACTCCACTGACATTGGATAAATTATTCTGTCCCACAAGGACAGTTTTGCTGCAGTCCAGTTGGTTCTGTCCTTCCTGGTTAAGGAAGGCTACAATTTAGCCCCAGGGTGCCCAGGACACCTCTATTTTACTTGTCTCCAAAGACAAGTGGTGCATTAAGAGACAGCTCTTATCTGAAATAGTCTGGGCTGCTTGAGCAGCCACTTAAACTGTCGTGCTCTGACTTTGTGCTGCAGCTAAAGCAGTGCTTTGGCCTGTGGTTTGCAGTGGGGAAGGGCAGGAAGGGGCTGACTTCAGAAGAATACTGAAGGCTGGGCTTTTCAAGTGCTCACCAACCTGGAGTTGAGGTTTCTAAAAGCATCTGGGGCTTTTGCTGGCCCTTCTTGGGCTGAGGTTCCCAGTGCCTGCAGCTCTTGTGCCCAGCTCAGCCTGGCTGTCTGTGCTGACCCTTGGAAGTGTCCAGCATGTGGAAATGGGATCCAAAGGCGTTGCACAGAGCTGGTGCTGCTGGCTGGGTGCTTTGCAGGCTCTGTGTCCAGGGTTTGGGATCTGGCAGGCTTTGGGAGGAGCTGTTCAACTCCAGGTGGCACTAGCAGCTCAGGGACTGGTGACACTGGTGCAGGCCCCAGAATGTGCCACAGAAATCAAATACCGGCCGTGGGCAGATTAAAAATTACTTTACTCGCTAACAAATTACTCTGGGTGAGCAGAATAAATCCAGTGACCAAACCCAGGCACAGAGAAGGCTCCTAGACTTGACCAGTTCCTTAGGAAATGGCTGTGAATAAAGGGCAAACACCCAGGTGAAAGGAAGGAGTCCAGGTAGCAGAAGATGGTCAAGTCTGTCTGTGTGAGAGCTGCCAGGAGAAGGTGGAGAGCTGACTGCAGTTCTGATGTGCTGGCACAGCTGTAGCACCTGATCAGGAGCAGAGGAGATGGGGAAAAGCAGGTTTGGGGGGCTGATTTTTCTCTTATGTGTTACCAGAGCTGGTAGAATTACCCCATCTATAATGGAGGAAAATAACAAAAAACAGATTTATATTTGAAGTGCATCCTTTTTTGGTTTGTTTTAGGTTTTGGCAGGGCTTTGGAGAGTACTGGGCTTTGAAATTAAGTCTAAGCTGGAACAAAGTACAGGATATGTTCAGGCAAGGATAAAATTTGCTGTCCTTTCTTTGTGACGTGACACTCGCCCCACACAAGAGGACAGTTGGGACAAATGGAAATGTGGAGAAGGGAATGTGCCCTGAATGACTGAAAAGTGTCTCAGGAAAACAAAACAGAAAAGAGATGCAGCTCATAGCAATCTGTAGTTCTGTCTGGTACCTTTTGGGTTTGTTCTGGGTGCTTGAGGAGACTTGTGCAGGTGGTACCTTCCCTTCCAGCCTTCAGCCAGAGCTGACACAGAGGTGCAGCTCTAAGGCCGAGTTCTTGCAGATTTCTTGAATTTTCCTGTGAATAAAGAATCCCAGAATCCCAGAATGGTTTTGGTTGGAAGGGATCTTAAAGCTCATCCAATCCCACCCCTGCCCTGGGCAGGGACACCTTCCACTGTCCCAGGCTGCTCCAAGCCCCAATGTCCAGCCTGGCCTTGGGCACTGCCAGGGATCCAGGAGCAGCCACAGCTTCTCTGGGCACCCGGTGCCAGGGCCTGCCCACCCTCCCAGGGAACAATTCCTTCCTAATATCCCATCCATCCCTGCCCTCTGGCAGTGGGAAGCCATTCCCCGTGGGAATGGCTGAGTCACCAGTTGGACTGGTTGGTCTTCGAGGTCCCTTCCAACCCAAACCATTCCGTGGTCCCTTTTTCGGAGGGGGGGAGGGGCTGTTTTCCCCTTGGGATGGCAAAGCCGGTGTAGAAGTTGGTGCAGCTGCTTGGGCTGAGGGATGAACACCCTTCCTCCAGCTCTCCTTGGGTCAGAGGAGGTCTCAGGAACCTGCAGGCATTTGGGGGATGGATTTTGTGGGGTGAGCTGCCACGCTGGCAATGCCCATGGCCTCCCTTCCCTAAGCCATGCTTGGCTGACGCTCCTGGAGGTCACGAGTGGGACACGCTCGTGGCAAACACTCTGCCAGGGAATGCTCTGGCTTCAGGGTGCTTTTGGACAAAGGGGCCAGATCCTGAAGGCTCTGCTGCTGCACTTTCTCTGGTGTTGATGCAGGTGAGAGTGTCAGGGGTCTCCAGGGCTGTTCTGTCAGAGGCATCATTAGACAGGAAATGATGCCTTTGGATATGGGAGGTTTTATATTCCTGTGCTTCTGAGGGAAAGGTGCTCTTGGACTAAAAGGGACATCCGGGTCGAAGGGAAAAGCCGGGTTCTGAGAATCCTTTATGTCTCTTACGATCAGCTGTTGAGGCTGGAATTTGTTGTAGCTCCTGGCATTCCCACCCCTGAACTTCGCCAGTCTCATTTTCTCTCCAGGTTGGCTCTAGGCTGGCTCTGGGTTGCCTGTGCAGCAGCTGGATCCCTTTCACTGCCCCCAGGAGGCTTTTCCTGTGTCTTAAAAGTGTTCAAGATGTTCATGTTGTGTCCAGTGAGATGGATCTGAGGCAGCTGAGAGGCCAAACTTCCCATCCCTTTGGGAGGGACAGGGTTTGTGCTAACAAGGGACAGTCGTGCAATCCGTGCTCCTGTCCCCACTCCTGCTCTGGGCTCATGGGAGAAATCCTTCCCCAGTCACGAGCCTTTTGTACTTTTAAAGTCTTTTTTCAAACAAAGAGAGAATCCAAAAGAGGTCTTGATGGACCTGGCAGGAATTTCTTCAAGGTTGAGCAGTTCTAGGAATGAACCTGGAGGTGTCTCTTGTCATGCTTGGGCAATCTGAAAAATTCCACTTCCCAGAGTCCCCTTCTTTCTAGATTTGTATAAAATACTGATACAATCTGAACACCAATGGCATTTCTTGGTGGTATTATTATTAATATTAATTTTCAAGTACTCTTTGTCTTTTGGGGGGCGACTCAAGCACAGCAGTTGTGTTTCAATGTGGAAAATGGTCCTTAAAGGTGGTGGGGATGGGCCCTGCTGTGTCACTGACCTTCAGCTCTGGCCCTGTTAAACTGCACTCCTTCAGAACCACAGGAAACTGGGAACTTTTTCCCTGTAAACCTCATGCTAGTGTGGGGCTGCCCTGAGCTGCAGCTCTAGCAGACAATCAGTGCCTCGAAGCAGAGGCTTTTGTTGCAGGAGAGTGCTGGACAGCCCCGCACAGAGGTGTCAGCTGTGCTTCGCTCCCCTCCGAGCAGCCCCGGGGAAGCCAGCAGAGTTCGTGAGGCACGGTGTGGCCTCAGAGAGGCTTCCCGAAACTCCTGGTGCCTGCACTCCTGGACGAGGATGGCTGGGTCTTCTCCTTATGGTTTTTGGAGCTTTTTCAACCACTGATCTCCTTCATTCTTCCAGAAGTGAATCTTTTGCTTTGGGATTTCAAAGTCTTGGGTCAAAGCAAACTTTAGGTGGTGCAGAGATCTGAACTGGGAGGTGTCAACCAGGCAGGGAGTGTCCCCTGTGCTGGCACTGCTGAGGCACCTCCAGTCCTGGGGTCAGGCCTGGGCCCCTCAGGACAATACAGACCCTGAGGGGCTGGAGGTGTCCAGGGAAGGGAATGGAGCTGGGAAGGGGCTGGAGCCCCAGGAGCGGCTGAGGGAGCTGGGAAAGGGGCTCAACCTGGAGAAAAGGAGGCTCAGGGGGGACCTTGTGGCTCTGCACAACTCCCTGACAGGAGGGGGCAGCCGGGGGGGGTCGGGCTCTGCTCCCAGGGAACAGGGACAGGAGGAGAGGGAACGGCCTCAGGCTGGGCCAGGAGAGGCTCAGTTTGGACACCAGGAGGAATTTCCCCATGGAAAGGGTGCTCAGGCCTTGGCAGGGGCTGCCCAGGGCAGAGGTTTGGAGTCCCCATGCCTGGAGGTGCCCAAAGAAGAACTGGAGGTGGCACTCAGGGCTCTGGGCTGGGGACAAGGTGGACATCGGGCACAGGGTGGACACGATGACCTTGGGGGTCTTTTCCAGCCTCAGGGATTCAGTGTCTGTGGGATTTGTTCTGGATATTTTGCCACCTGGGGATAGTCTGCGATCCTTGAAGGCTGCTCAGCACGGCTCTGAGAGCTGTTCACAGTGTGCAGGTGGCGTGACACAGCTCCTGATAGGGACAGTTGTGCTTGTAGAAATTCAGCTGATCTGCTCTGCTCTCAGAAATAACAGAATTGCTCAGTTATGGACATAATTCATCCACATCCAGGAGCTTGGAAAGACTGGATGTGTGCCTGGCACTGGTAAACTGGCAAACCACACCCAGAGGACCTGGGTGTCCTGGAATGTGCCCTGGGAATACAGACAGCAGTGTCCTGGCACACTGAGAGCTCAGCTGGGTCCCTCCATGAGTTCTTTGAGTTTCAGAGAAAACTCTTATTTCCAGGATGCAGTGGAAATGCTGTGATGTGGTTCCAAAGAGCTGAGCACAGCCTTGCCCCAGCCTCTGGAGCAATCAGGAGCTGTGACTTTGGCCATTTCTCCAGCTCCAGTCCCTCTGTGCTCTATTAAACTCCCGTTGGCCTGTCAGGGTGAGCAATCACCACATGTTTCCCAGCCTGGTGTTACTGCCTGATAACACTCCTTTCACCCCAAAGGTTGTTTAAAAGCTTAATTCACGTCTATAAAAGTGACACTTAATTTCAGTGAAGTTTGGCAAGCTTCTGGGTCATCTAAAATTTATCATCTAGAGCAGGATCAACTCATACCCAGCCTTCAGATGAGATGTTCCTGTCCTTTCATCGGGAGCTGAGCTGATTACTGTGGGCCTGCCTGTAACTGAAGGAGTCCTTTGCATATTAGACTGTGGAAATAACAAATGGATTGGTTTGTTCAGCTGTAGTGTCTGAAGGTACAGGGATGGGCAGCAGCAGGTCCATCAAACACTGGATCCAAGTACCCACTTAGAGTTATTGCTCACGAGTCACAGCCCTTCAGAGCAAAGGAGGGGATGTGGAGTCCTGGCATCCACAGCCCCAGAGCTGGGGCCGTCAGGAGGATTGGATTCAAGCAGCATTGGCCTTGGCAGAGCCACAGGGACGCTGTGGCAAAGCTGATGGAAGAGTGGAGCTGGCCTGAGCTTCCAGAAGGGAGGCTCAGCAGGAGCTGCAGTGTGGGAACAGGGCTGGAGACCCTCAGGCTGGCTTTGATCAGAGTTTTTCACTTGCTTAGTTTGAAACTTTGCAGTAAGGACGTGCCTGTCCCCCTGTGCTGGCACTGCTGAGGTCACACCCCACTCCTGGGGACAGATTTGGGCCCTCACTACAGAGAGGACACTGAGGGGCTGGAGCATCTCCAAAGGAAGGGAACTGAGCTGGGGAAGGGTCTGGAGCCACAGGAGCGGCTGAGGGAGCTGGGAAAGGGGCTCAACCTGGAGAAAAGGAGTCTCAGGGGGGACCTTGTGGCTCTGCACAACTCCCTGACAGGAGGGGGCAGCCGGGGGGGTCGGGCTCTGCTCCCAGGGAACAGGGACAGGAGGAGAGGGAACGGCCTCAGGCTGGGCCAGGGGAGGGACAGGGTGGATTTTGGGGAAATTCCTTCCTGGGAAGGGGGGTCAGGCCCTGGCACAGCTGCCCAGGGCAGGGGTGCAGTCGCTATCCCTGGAGGGCTTTAGCAGCCCTGTGGCTGTGGCACTTGGGGATGTGGGGCGGTGCTGGGGAATGGTTTGGCTTGATGATCTCAGAGGGATTTTCCAGCCTGAACAGTTCTGTGATTCTGGGACACTCCCAGTTTCTTGCTTAACCTTTTGTCCTTTTTTTTAGCCCAAACTGCTCTGCTGCCTCCTTCCCAGCCGTGGAAGAAAGGCTTTGCAGTGTTGTGGAGTCTCTGCTCACCTGCAGCAGGAGTGGAAAATGTGTCCAGCCTTGGTCTCTGGCATTTTATCTCATTCCCAAGTGTCAGAAGCATGGCATGGCCAGCACCCAGTGCTGGGTGACCACACCTTCTCCCAGTTCCCCACATGGTGAAGGACCCCAGTTCTGTGGCTTCAGGAGTTCTGCACATCTCTGCTGGTCCCTTCTGTCACCACAGCTGGGACTGCTGGCAGGGACAGAGATGAATAACCCCCTTCCCATCCCCAAAGCTGGCTGGAGTTTGTAAGACTGTTCTGATGTTGAACATGTGGAGTTTTCTTGGCCTTTAAAGGAAGCTGTGGGTGCTCCACATGGTGGAAGTTGATTTAAGGAACTTAAGAGAAAATGCTGGAGCTCTGGAGCTTGGCACCTTGCTCAGTTTAGCTGCTTCCTCTCTTCCCTCAGACAATTCAGTAGCAGATCTGGGTGGGCATGTCCTATTTCCAGTGTAATTTTTCTCCAAAACCCATTTGAAAGCAGCCATGTTGCTGCTGCTGACAAGTGATCTGGGAGAGAGTAATCCTATATGAATGCTGGTGCTGGATTTGGAGAAATGGGAAAAATAAGGCTGGGGCTGTGCTGGGTGACAGCAGCAGAGCGTGCCTTGGACAGCTGTGTTAGAGGAGGAGGATTGCAGCACCTTTTCAGCTCTCAGCCACAAATCCTGTAAGGACACACACTCAGCAGGGCAGGGAGGTCTCAGCTGAGATTAGACCTTGCTGGACAAGCTGTTGGCAAAGAAAAGCTGCAGAAAGGCAGGACAGAGCCAGGGCAGGGAGATGTTGGGTTCCAGCAGTGTCCAGCTCTGTGTGTGTGGCTGTGCCCCTGGAACTGCCCCAGGATCTGCTGGATCTCAGCCAGTCTCAGGTAAAAGTGTCCCCAGGATGGCACGTGGCTCTGGGGACTGGCTTAGAAGGGCTGTCACAGAATCCCAGAATGGTTTGGGCTGCAAGGGACCTTAAAGGGACAAGGAACAGGGCAGGGACACCTTCCACTATCCCAGGCTGCTCCAAGCCCCAGTGTCCAGCCTGGCCTTGGGCACTACCAGGGATCCAGGGGCAGCCACAGCTGCTCTGGGCACCCTGTGCCAGGGCCTCCCCACCCTCCCAGGGAACAATTCCTTCCCCATATCCCATCCATCCCTGCCCTCTGGCAGTGGGAAGCCATTCCCTGTGTCCTGTCCCTCCATGCCTTGTCCCCAGTCCCTCTCCAGCCTCCCTGCAGCAGAGGTCACTCTGCCTGTACATTCCAGCGTGAGGAGATGGATCAAACACATCAGGTGGAGCGGGCAGAGGAGCCTGGCAGGTCCCTGCTGGGTGTGAGTGGCAGGAGCAGAGCAGTGTCTGATTCCCTGTTAGCCCTGTCTGCATGCACACAGTTTAATTGCTGCCTCTGCAGCTGGTGTGGCATCTGCTGCTGTAATTCCTGGCTGGCTCGGTGTCCTTGCAGGTGTGGGGACTTTGGGATGCAGTAGCTCTCACTGGGACCGTGCTGTGCCAGAGCTGCTCGGGGACGAACGAGCAGGGCAGGGCAGTGGTGCTGCTGCTCCGTGGAGGAGCTGAAGGCTGGTTGCTGAGCTGAAGGCTTTTGCCCTGTTAGGTTCGTGCTGGTTGGCAGGAATAAGACTTGATAGCTAAAATTTGATATTTTTCCTTCCCTTGAAAGTGTTAAAAAGAGCAGCAACCTGCAGTAGGCAGCCGAGATGTGCTGAGTTTGGGGACAGCCAGGCAGTGACGTACGAACGCCACTGTGAGGGACACAGCGAGGCGTCTCAAATCCCTCTTATTTTTATGCTGATTTGAAAGGACTTTTAATCCTTCAGACATACTGGCCTCTAAGCACTTTTCTCAAAGAGGAGTGAATATAACCCCACTCGAGCAGGTTGGGTAATAATAGCACTTAGTGCTTAATCAGCGTTGTGCAATGAATCCTTCTGGACCCATTGGAAAGGAATTGTGTTGATCTTGGCTGGGAGTGGGGAGCTGATCTGAGCTCAGCCTTCATTTGGGCGTGGAGGAGCAGCTCCCTCACCGTGGCTGCCCCAGAAGCAGTGGGGTGGAGCTGGTGAAGCTCAGGTGGGGTTCAGGCTGAGCCCTGCTTGTGTTCCCATCCTGTGTCCTCCCAGCTGCACTGGGAATCAGCTCCTGTCCTCCAGGCTGGGCAGGGATCTTGGGTTCTGGGTAGGAGGCTGTTCTGGGGTCATTGCTTGGGGCCAGGGAGATGCTTCTGGTTCCCTGTCCTGTTCCTTGGGCTCTGGGAGCTGTCCCACAGCCTGGGTTGGACAGGCTCTGCACTCCTGTCCATGCAGGAGTCTCCTGGGCACCCTGATTCAAACCAGACTCAGCAATATCAATGAATGTCCCTCTAGAAGAAACCATTTCCAGTTGGCCGAAGTCCCTGGGGTTGGCACTGCCATTGTCAGTGGTGTCATCTTGGGGCCAGTGGGGAAGAGCAGCATTGAGGCCATGGTGATACCATTCTGGGTACCAGTTGGTGTATTTTGTGTGTCGCTTCTTGCAGGCTAAACTCAATTGAGGATTTTTGCTTTGTTTTCAGGCTATAAACTCATTGGGAGCCATTCTGGGGTGAAGCTCTGCCGATGGACAAAGGTATGCTCTGCTCCCTTTTCTCATTTCATAAATAAAAACAAAGCTAGAGACTTACACAGGTATTCCAATTTCCTGATGAAATATTGTTTAAAATGTGCTATGATTTGCACAAACCCAAATTCCATCTTTCAAGCTGTAATCTTGCATTTCCAGCAATTAAATCCCTCTGCAAAGAGTGAGAATGCAACAGTGGCACAGAGCTGGGAACATCCTTTTCTGGGTTTTCCTGTTGTTCTGCTAAAACATCTCCTGCCTCCTGAAATGATCCCACTGCTGCTCTGCTGGTCACTCTTACAACCATTTCTCCCTGCTAGCATTTTTAGTGTCAGACACGATCATGAAATGTTTAAAGGAAAACTTGCCAAACTTCAGTGTTGTGACTGAGAAAGCCAGAGAACCTATTTTATGAAAGAGCCGGACTTTAATGCAGCACTGTAAAGCCATTTCACAAAATAATGCCTAGCTCTGTGTGCTTAGATGGGCCCACACTATTTTTAGCTTAAGCAGGAATTGAATGTAAAGTCTTCTAATAAATTGAGCTGAAATTGGTTCCAGGCAGTGGCTTTGCCTCAGGTTCACACCAGTGTGTGAGAGTCTTCAGGAGCCTTTGTGGAGCTTTGTATCTGTGGAAAGCAGGAGCAGGGCTGGCAGGATCAGTATAAAGTAGAGTTTCATAGGGATATCTTAGATGGAAAAGATGGGGTTCTGTCAGATTCCAGAAAAAAGCAGAAACCCTGTACGTTTTAGGAAGAGTCTGTTTATTTGCCTTAGGAAAAGCCAAATACAACTTGCTCTCCTGAATTTGTGAATCTCCTGAAGTCTCTGTCATTTGAAGAATGGGTAGAATAAACAGCATTTTCCATGTCATTTCATCTTCCACCTGTACAAGCAGTTAGGGATTACCTGTAGATTTTTCCCTGCTGCTCCTTTCTGTTGGATCACCAGGGCTCTCCAGGAAGAGGAAGGCAGATTTAAAGCTGCCATGTTATATTTCAGATTTCCTCTTGAGAGTAGTAAAGTTTCCTTCTCATTTATTATTATTTAACTGAGCTAATGAAAGACAGCCTTTTCTGCAAGCAGCCTGCATGATAAATAGGAGTTGAATCCTGTTGGGAAAGCTGCTGTGGCTGTGCTGGGAGGGGAAGTGCAGCATCCTGCTGGAGCCACTGCCGGCTGTGAATGAGGGTTTATGAGGTCAGGGCATTTATTTAATTTAGTGCTGCAAGAAATACTCTGCCAGATAAATGAAAAGAATGGAGTGTTCAGTAGGACAGCCTGGAAATGGATCCTTGTCACTCCTGAGTGAGCTTTTCCAGGAACGCTTCCTGCAGCTCAAGAGGCTTCACCTGCTTTCCCTGGGCTGGGGCTGGAAAGCTCCAGGCGAGCACATTGTTGTGCTGGGGTCTCTGAGGAGGGACTGAGTAGCTTAAAGTTCTTTCTCCTCTGAGACAGTGGTGAGTCTGACCTCCTGAATGCAGTTGGGCTGCAGGGGTCATGTGAAGAGTCACATTTTGTGGTGAGCTGGGGATTTCTCAGGGCAGGTGGCAGTGGTGTCCCTCAGCCCTGCTCGGGGCATTGCTGGACTTGGAACTGAAGTCACAGGTGGCTGAAGGGAGCAGATCCACAGCTGTGCCCTCGGTTTGGCTCCTGATGGGGAGTTTTAACTCTCCTGGTGTGTGTGTGTGTGTGCCCTCAGTCTGGTCTCAGTTGTGTTTTTAGCTCCTGGTGTGTGTGTGTGTTTCCCTGCCCTCAGTTTGGTTCCAAATGGGGAGTTTAAACTCTCCTGGTGTGTGTGTGTGTTTCCCTGCCCTCAGTTTGGTTACAGTGGGCTGTCTCACCTCTCCTGGTGTCTGTGTGTGTGTTTCCCTTACCTCAGTCTGGTCCCAGCTGTGTTCCTGACTCTCCTGGTGTGTGTTTCCCTGCCTCAGTCTGGTCCCAGATGTGTTCCTAACTCTCCTGGTGTGTGTTTCCCTTACCTCAGTCTGGTCCCAGATGTGTTCCTGACTCTCCTGGTGTGTGTTTCCCTGCCTCAGTCTGGTCCCAGCTGTGTTCCTGACTCTCCTGGTGTGTGTTTCCCTGCCTCAGTCTGGTCCCAGCTGTGTTCCTGACTCTCCTGGTGTGTGTTTCCCTGCAGTCGATGCTGCGGGGCCGCGGGGGCTGCTACAAGCACACCTTCTATGGCATCGAGAGCCACCGCTGCATGGAGGCCACCCCCAGCCTGGCCTGTGCCAACAAGTGTGTCTTCTGCTGGAGGTAAGGCACCCCTGGGCTGTGGCCCTGGGCTGGGGGCCCTGTGGGACACAGCCAGCTGTCCTTGGGCCAGCTGTGCTCTGGAGAACGTGGGCTAGGAGTGTCTTTGGAAATTGGACCACTTATACCAGTGAAGGTATTACCGTCACCCCCACCAACTCCATTGCTCTTAACAAGTGAAAAGTGGTGACTCAGTAACTGTTGCTGTCCTAAAACAGCAGCTGATGAATCCCAGAATCCCTGAGGTAGGGAAAGCCCTCCAGGATCATCCAGTCCAAGCTGTGCCCAGTCCCCACCTTGTCCCCAGCCCAGAGCTCTGAGTGCCATGTCCAGCCCTTCCTTGGCCACCTCCAGGGATGGAGACTCCAAACCTTCCTGGGCAGCCCCTGCCAAGGCCTGAGCACCCTTTCCACGGAGAAATTCCTCCTGGTGTCCAACCTGCGCCTCCCCTGGCCCAGCCTGAGGCCGTTCCCTCTCCTCCTGTCCCTGTTCCCTGGGAGCAGAGCCCGACCCCCCCCGGCTGCCCCCTCCTGTCAGGGAGTTGTGCAGAGCCACAAGGTCCCCCCTGAGCCTCCTTTTCTCCAGGCTGGACAACCTGTCCTCAACTCAGTGACTTCCAGTTTTGGTCAGGAAAGGATCCCCTTTTCTCAGAGGACTGACTTTAATTCCTGAAGGAAAGGAGCTGTGCTGGATTGAGTTGCTCCAGCACTCCTCACTCACTCCTGCCTGGGCTTCCAAGGGAGGTGTGTGCCAGGCTGGGGGAGTGCAGGGTGGGATTGGGAAGAGAGGCTGAGGCTCAGCAGAAATGCCAGCAGTGACGTGAGAGCGCCTGGAGTGGGAGGACAGGGAGGTTGTGCTTTGAGCTCTTTTGTTTTCCACCCTACTAAATCATCCCATGGGAGCTGCACTTCCTCTGGGACTTGTGCCTTACCCCAGGCTGCCAACAACACCCATTCCATCCCACAGCCTGGGTGTCCAGCACCCCAGTGAGTAATCCCTGAGCAGCCTGGGATAGTGGAAGGTGTCCCTGCCATGGCAGGGGGTGGAGTGTGATGGGCTTTCCCACCCAAACCTTTCTGGGATTCTGTGATAACATTTCCATGCAAAACCAGCCGGGTTCCTCTGAGTGCCCCTTTCTGTCTTTCATAGTCCTTGGGTTTTAATAACGCAGATATTTCATGGGAGCATTTAAAGGGCTGCCCTAACTCTGAGGGCCCTTGAAAGCTGTGTCCCATGTTAAATGTGAGCGTTGGGCACTGGGCATCCTGGGGGGTTTGCATTTGGGAGTCTATTCCAAAGTGTTCATTGGTGCTCTGGGTGGGCTTTCCTCAGATCCTGGCTGGGAAGGAGGCAGCAAATGGCACATTTAATGTGCAGCTTCTGCTTTGCTTCAGAGCAGGCAGCGACTGGGAAGGAAAACCTTCTGCTCGTGTCTGTTTCCGTGTGGGGTGCGTTGAGTCCTGCAGTGAGACTGTGCTGGGAGGGACCTGGCCCTGCCTGTGATTGTCCCTCTGTCCCCACACACAGGGTACATCCGAAACAGCAAACAGGAACGTGGTCAGGGTGAGGGGCTGTGTTCCCAGCACTGCCCCACAGAGCATTTCCCAGTTTCTCTTCCAAATGCCCTCACTCAGGATTTTTTGGCAGCAGCCTGGATGTGGAATAGGCTGAATCAGGGAAGTCCAGCAAGTGTGAACTGGAGAGTGCAGAAACTGATAAATGAGACAGTACAGATCGATCAATAATTGATAAATCAGTCCGTAGTGCAGAGACCCAGAGAAGCTGGCACTGCTGTGTGTGTCCCTAGCTCATCCTGTCACTGTCACTTCAGGGGGATCAGCCAGTGGCAGCCTGATGAGCACGAGTGCTACCATGCTGATTTTCCTGGTGGCTGCAACCTGAGTGCAAGGAAACAGCTTCCCAGGGCACTGTGCTCAGAGCTGCAGTATCGATTCATTTATTTCCCTCCTCTGGGGGGTGGGTGCCAGGTGCTGGACTCTCCCACGTGGAATGCAGCTGGCTGTCTTGAGGCCTCCCCTGGAAACTGGAAGGTTTAAGTTGGAAGATGTAAGGCTCAGTTTGTGGCTCATCCCAGGACCTTAAGCTTGACTTAAGAAGGTTTCTTTTTGGTGACTTCTCCAGCTCCTGTGCCTGGGCTGCTGCAGCTTTCGTCTGGCTGTGAGAGGGATCTTCCCTCCCTCCTTCCCACACCCAATCCCTGCTGATCCTGTGGCAGCCCAGCTCCCAAACCCCGCAGTCAGGCCTATCTACACTCTTTGTTTTAACCCCCCACACCTTGCAGGTTGTTGAGCGTGTGAGACTGAAGGGGAGCTGCAGGCCCTGGTGGCTGGGCAGGGTAAACAAGGCAGCTCCTGAGCAGCAGGTGCCATCTGTGCTGCTGCAGACGTGTGAAGCACCAGTTCTGATCTGCTGCTGGCACAGTGTTTTTCACACAGGTTTTGTGCTGGGCTCCTCGTGCAGCTCTGCACTCTGCCTTGCAGATAAGGCTGCTGGGATTCTTTCTTCTTGATCTCTTCTTTCAGGATTTTGACATTTGGAGATTCTGCCAGTGTTTCCAACTGCACAATCACCGAGCTCCCCCCGGACCCCTGAAGGAAAGGCCAAGGAGCCTGTTTATTTTCTCTTCCTCACTTTGGCAAGAAATGCTGCAGTTCAGCTGCTTTCCCTGGGAATTGGATGTCACTGGAGTTGGCTAGTCCTGGCTGACACATTTTGGCCCCAAACCAGTAATGATGGAATCACAGAATGGTTTGGGCTGGGGCCTTAAAGGGCATCAGTTCCAACCCCTGCTATGGGCAGGACACCTTCCACTGAGCTCATGGGTGGAGCCAGTATCCAAACACCCTCAGAAAATTAGGGGTTATTGTCAGAGATGTGGCTTCACTCTGCACTGGATGCTTTCCTTCACCCCCTTGTCCCTGGGAGCTGTCACAGCTGCCAGGGGCCCCTCACTGGCTCGTGCTTCCCTGCCTGTTCCCTTCAGGGAGGTTGGGGATGCAGGATTATGTGGCAGCTTTTTGTGGGGACAGGAAAAGCAGCCTGGGAAATGGGAAGGGCTGGAGCTGTGTCAGGCAGGCTCAGGCTGGAGATGAGGGAAAGGTTCTTCCCCCAGAGGGTGCTGGGCACTGCCCAGGCTCCCCAGGGAATGGGCACGGCCCCGAGGCTGCCAGAGCTCCAGGAGCGTTTGGGCAGTGCTGCCAGGGATGCCCAGGGTGGGATTGTTGGGGGGTCTGTGCAGGGTGGGGTTGTTGGGGTGTCTGGGCAGGGCCAGGGGCTGGATCAGTCATCCCTGTGGTCCCCTTCCAGCTCAGGATATTCCATGGTTCTCCAAGGTGGATTGTTTGGTGTCCCCCCAGGCAGCACCGAGGCTGTTCCATCAAAAGCATTGAGGGGGACACCCCACACCTCAATTGCTGCAGCATCCCCAGCCATGATCCTGTCCTCCGAGGGAGTCTGTCACTCTCCATCCCCACTCCCAGCTGCTCTCACTGGGGCTGTGTCTCTTTAGCTTAATTGCCTAAATGGAAATGTGCAAGTGACCAAATCTTTTAATCAATTAGAGCAAGTGTGGGTTCGGAGCTCTGTGACACCTCCCTGCAGCACAGGCACCGGGCAGACCTGATTTGATGAGGGTTTTTGGCTCAGTGTCCAAAGCCCAATCAATTATTGTGGAGAGATGGAACAGCTAAATAAGATTTAAATTAATAGGGTTTATTACCTTTGCATCTGAGGAGGAGGCGAACCAGACAGAGTGAAATATCCTGTGAAGAAATTGGCTCGTATTTCTTCTGCTGTAACTTTAATGTTTGTACCTGTGCTTGGAGGTTCCAGGTTTTGCTTGTAGACAGCAGCTGAAGTTGTGTTCAGACACTAAATCTGTGGGTGGCCAAAAGCCAGGCATCACAGTAAGCCCTGCAAAATACAGAGATTAAAAATTAATAATCTCTCACAGGAGAAGTACTTAAGGTCTCTAAAAAATTAAGAAGAAACTGAAAACAGATGAAAACAAAAGCTTCTCCTCAGTAACTAACTTGATTCCGGAGGGTAGATTCTTCAGGGAAATGGGGGGTGTTGATACCAAACGAGTGGACACTGCAGGTTTGTAACACCTGGAAGCTGAGCCTGAAAGCTCAGAGAGTCTCTGTGCATGTCCAGCCACCAGTCCTGGTTCTGCTCAGCTGCTGCTCTTTCCTCCCAGGGTTTCAGTTTGGTTATGGCTTTGTTCCCAGAAGGGATCTGTTGTGGCCAGGGTTCATCCCTCACATTGGGTTCTTCACTGGTTTGTTGAGTTTTGGGCCTGTCTGTCTGCCAGGAGCTCTTGAAATAACCAAATAAATGGGGTGAGGGACCTCAGGGAATGTGCCCAGTTCATGGCCATGACTGGTAAAAAAAAGAGTCTTGCTGCCTTTATGTGCTGCTCTGCCAGCTCTGTCATCTGAGGCATTTCTAGGAGAAAATGTTCATTTGTGGGATTGAAATCTCTGATTTTCATTTTATAGCACTTTGTGTTCTCCTGGACTTGGACTTGAAGGTTCTGGTACTTGTTACAATCAGCTCCCAAATTTATGGCCTCAGTAGTGAATGTGAACAGATCATGGGCTGTGAAATGTCTGTGCTGGGCCTTGGTTGTCCCTGCAGGGTTGGTGCCAGGTCCAGCAGTCACTGATGTGGGGCAGTGACTGGGGGCTTTGAAAGTGAATTGGCGCATTTTGGCATCCAAGTGAGTTTTGGAATAGTCTGGGAAGCTGTGCTGAGCTGGGCTGGGCTGGGCTGGGCTGGGCTGNTGGGATGGGATGGGATGGGATGGGATGGGATGGGATGGGATGGGATGGGATGGGATGGGATAGGATGGGATGGGATGGGTGGACACAAGCACAGGACACTGAGCATCACCTGCCTTTCAGGAGACTCTGCTCTTAAAAAAGGGAGCGTCTCAGAGTCGGGATGGAGTTTTTCAGCTTGGGGCATCTTCCACTTTTAAGGTTTCAGTGGGAAGAGAATCATGGAACTCTTTTGGTTGGAAAAGCCCTCTAAGACCATCAAGTCCAACTGTTCCCCCATCACTGCCAAGGCCACCACTGACCACGTCCTCAAGTGCCACATCCATGAGGCTTTTAAACCTCTCCAGGGGTGGTCACTTCAGCACTGCCCTGTGATCACCCTTTCCATGAGGAAACTTCCCTTAATATCCAGTCTAAGCCACCCCAGCACCCTCTGATCCTGTCAGCCTGTTCATCCAGCCTGCTCTGGGGAGACTTTACCCATCCTAGGGAAAACATTTCGTTCAGCTTCGGTGTCTCGGTCCCGGTCTCTTCCCAGCCCAGTCTGGGCTCCTCCTGTGGCTCTCAGGAGGTGCAGAAGAGAAGGTACAGCCAGGTTCAGACTGCACCAGCAGGAACATCAAACATAGTTGGCTTGTGCATTGGCCAAGCTTTTTTTCTGGTCTCCCTCTTCCTCCTCCCATCATTCCGGGGAAACTCCTTGGGATCTCTTCTGTGTGTCCTTTCCTGGTCATGTCTGATGTTTTGCCTTCCCCTTCCTGCTGATGGCCCTGTGTTTCTGTGCTGCTTCTTTTGTTTGCAGCTGGAGGCTCACGAGGCTGCAGATGAGCAGATTGATTTTGCTGTTCTGTCTCTGCTTTTTATTGCTGCAGTTTGCACTTCTGCCTTAATAGGGCTTCGAAAACTGCCAGTTCTCCTGAACTCCTTTTCCCTTAAGCTCTTCTCCTCTGGGATCTCCCCTGCTGGCTCTCAGGGTTCACTGAGCCTGCTTCTTGAACTCTTCTGATTTTTATTCTGCTCCTGCCCTCCCTGGGAATGTGCTCTGTCCTCTCATGTCATTGTCACCAGCACTTCCTCACCTTCCTGTTCCCCACCAGGCACCACCCTGGGGCAGTCGATCACTGCAGTAAATGATGTTTTATACCTGAGCTGCATCTGCCCTGAGCTCCTCAATAACCCTTTGCAGAATGGATAAAGCAGAAGCTGAGCTATTAAAATAGTCCCCAAGACTGGGGAGGCAGATCACGGCCCCTGGGGAGCTGCACCTCCACAGGGCTCCCAGGGCCTGCCGGGGACACTGGGAATGCTGTCCCGTGATCCTGGTGGATCAGGGGTGTGCTGAGACTGCAGGGGAAGCTGGATGGGAGGCAGGCTGGGGAGATTCCAGGGGAGCCAGCAGGAGCTTCCCATCGTGTTCCGTGCAGTCTGTGGGGCTGTGGCACTGAGGCGTCTCTGAAGGAGCAAACCAAACCTGTTTCACACCTGGAATCTCTGCTAAACTCAAGGTTTTCTGCTGTGTGTGGGTTCGGGTGAGATTTCAGTTTACTTGTGTTATTTTGGCAAGGAGGGAAGGAATCCCCGACACAAATTCCTGCTCAAGAGTGGCGTAGCCAGGGAGGTGGAGGATGGGAGGTCACTGAACCAGGGGGAATGGGAAGGTGACACTGGAGCTCTGTGCTGGGGACTGGGGAACAATCTCCTGAGCCCAAGGCATTGCTTCTTTGTCCTCTCTTAGCAGAGAACCTCCTTTTTGCCAGATAAGCAGCTCTGTAGACTTGACCCAGTGTGTTTATTAAACAGTTGGATATGTTAAGAATGCAGGGCCTGTTGGACACTAATAGCTGTCCAGGGTGCACCCGGAGCCTATTGATTTCCTGCCAGCTGGCCCTATTAAATATACAAGGTACAAGTTTTGCAGTTAAACATGTAAGAGTTTTATAAATGCCTTTTATAGCTGACATTCAGAAAACTTTCCATGTTGCCAGATGGGGAAATAAAGGGGAAATTCAAAAAGCTGTTTTGGCTTAAAAGATCCTTGAGGTGGTAAAGTTTGAGAGCAGTGTTCGAATCTTTGCTCTTGAAGTGAAGAAAGGAATGTTTGGGCCAAAAGACTGATTTTAGTGAGCCTGGGTTTGGAGTTTGTGTTTTAGCACTGTCGGAGGGTGCAGCTGCAGGTGTTTCTCACTTGGAGAATCCCAGAATCCCAGACTGATTTGGGTTGGAAGGGACCTTAGAGGTCATCAAGATCAACCCCCTGCCATGGGCAGGGACACCTTCCACTGTCCCAGGCTGCTCCAAGCCCTGTCCAGTCTGGCCTTGGGCACTGCCAGGGATCCAGGGGCAGCCACAGCTTCTCTGAGCACCCTGTGCCAGGGCCTCCCCACCCTCACAGGGAGGAATTTTTTCTGATATCCAACCTAAACCTCCTCTCTTTTGGTTTGAATCCATTCTCCCCTGTCCAGAGGTCAGTGGGAGCCTTTTGCTTGTCTCCAGTGAGGAGCAGACCAGCCCCTTCATCCTGAGAAGGTGCTTCCCTGTCCTTTCTCCCTCAGTTACATGCTGGGAGTCTTGTCCTGATCCCCTGTAGCTGGAAGGCTGAATGCAGCTGTAACCTCCCAGCTGTCCCCAGCGCTGACTTCAGGGATGATGGAGAGGGGTGCAGGAAGCAGAGGGCACCTGGCTGGAAAGCTGAGTGCCAGGAGTGTATTTGCTTGGTCTTGTTTTGCTGTCCAGAGCTGAGCTAATCCAAGAGCTTTTGTGAAAGACCCTGCACAATGTGCTGCTCTTAATGAACTGTGCTGTGGGAGTGGTAGGGAAAAAGTGGAGGGACTTTTGGAGCATATTTTGGGATGAAGCAGGAAAAGATGGAGAGAGAACGAGGAGGTGAAAATACAGAATTTCATTGACTTCCTTAGGATGGTATTTCAGGGCTGGATGATCCTCTCATGCTAACAAAGTAAGAAATGGGGAGGAATTCCACGGATCTTCCAGGTGCTTGGGTGGATTTACCTGAACTGGCTTTTGCTGTTTTCCAAGAACACAAAGACAGGGACAGTGATCCTTTCCCGGCAGGGTTGGCTTCCCAACAGTGTGACCCAGCTGTTCCTCAGATGGGAAATCTGTGATTTTCCCCTGCAATCTGCTTGGCTCAGGGGGATTAAAATCTGGGAGATGAAGCCGATCCACCAGGAATGCATCCCATTCAGCACAGCACAGGCTTCCTGCTCTCTTCAGGGAGGTTGGGGGAGCCTGCCCTCCTCTGTCCTGCTACCAGAGCACCACACAAAGATTGGGGTGGAAACAAATCCTGTCCTCAGGGTGGTGCTTGGTACCTTTGAAATGGAACTGAAAATGGCCTGGGATCTCCCTTCTGCAGAGCTGTGGGCAGAGAGGAGGCAGAACCAGTTTCCCTTTCTTGCCAGAGGCTTTTGCAGACATTATTTTAGCTTAGAAACGTTTCACCCCTGCTTCAAAGTAGGTGTATAAAGTTTAACATTATCCACAAGGTCCGTTCTTCCTTCTGGGAGACCAGAGCCTGGAAGGAGAGGGGTGTGAGAGTGATGTTCGGAGGTGACAACCAGAGGTTGGGGCAGCAGCAGGAGGTTGCTGGGAATTTCTTGTTGCTTTGAATGTTGTTGGTCCCAAAGTCCGCAGGTGGCAGGTGACAGTGAGTGACTGTCCCCTCTTCCCTCAGACACCACACAAACCCCGTGGGCACTGAGTGGCGCTGGAAGATGGACCAGCCTGAGGTGATCCTGCAGGAGGCCATTGAGAACCACCAGAACATGATCAAGCAGTTCAAAGGTAACTTCTCTGTCCCCATCAGTGATGCTCTTAGAGCATAACCAGCAGTGGCATCTTCCAAACACAGGTGAGAATGTTCTGGTCCTTTGGGAAGGAGGCCTGAGATTCAGGGTATCAGGAAGATGGGGGAGAAGAAACTCCTGTGGCACATGTAATGTCTGCTGAAATGAGTCTCAGCCACTGAGTATGTGCTGCTGCCTGGAGGGAGTGGAGTTGCCTCTGGTGTATCCCGGTGCTTGTCAAATCCTTTCCCTTGGTGTGCACAGAGCCTTCCACAGTGCTTAAAGCCAGTCTGGATGATGAGGGATCCTGGCTCCTCTGGAAGAGTGAGGGCAGGTAGGAAGCAAAAGCAATCAGCCTGGTACCTGATAGGAAATACACTGCCAGCCTTCATACCCAGCTTTGTGTCAGCCCCAGAGCTTCTGGGCTGTGTTTGTCTCATTAATAATGAAACAGCAGCAACCAGGGGATTTTGATTTTCAGGAATTATTCAGTACCTGCAGTTGTGACTGAAGCTGCAGTTCCACAGCACCTCTGCAAAGCACTGCCCTTTGCTTCCCACAGAAATTCCCTGGAGCTTGGTATTCTGTCTGTAACTGTGGAGAAGGCTGGGGGCTTTTATTGCCCAAGTGTGATGATCTGGTTACTCTGCCAAGGTCAGCTGTGCGTGCTGGCAGGGCTGGCCAGCTTGGCAGGACAGCTCCAGGGTTCTGCTCTTCCCAGCTGCCTGTGAGCAGCAGGAGAGGAATGGAACAGCCATAAAAACGTGCAAGATGAGCCCTGGCCTTGGCTGTCATTTTGGGAACCCGATTGTTTAGGTTGGCTGTGCTCAAAGAGAATCCAATGGATCCAGGATGTGGCAGGCACAAATCCCTTCTGTCAGCAGAGCGGAGCTGCTCTGTCTCAGTCTCTGCACTTGGACAGTGGGTGGGAGAATAGCTCAGGGTAGGGCCCCATGGGCTTCCTTCTCCTCTCGTGGCTGGTTTGGAGCAGCAGCTCCAGGGAAGCCTCACCCCTGAGCCCCGGGTTTCTTTGGCCCTGTCAAACATCAGCTGCCCCAGGGCTGGTGGTACTGAAGCACCCTCAGCAGCTTGGCAGGGGAGTTTGGGGAGGGGACAGGCACACTCAGGGCAGGGCTTCACCTCAGGGGGACCTGGAGAAACACCAGTGTTGAGCCAATGGATGCCTGGAAGGGGCTGGAGCCCCAGGAGTGGCTGAGGGAGCTGGGAAAGGGGCTCAGCCTGGAGAAAAGGAGGCTCAGGGGGGACCTTGTGGCTCTGCACAACTCCCTGACAGGAGGGGGCAGCCGGGGGGGTCGGGCTCTGCTCCCAGGGAACAGGGACAGGAGGAGAGGGAACGGCCTCAGGCTGGGCCAGGGCAGGCTCAGGGTGGATTTTGGGAAAATTCCTTCCTGGAAAGGGTGCTCAGGCCTGGCACAGCTGCCCAGGGCAGGTTTGGAGTCCCCATCCCTGGAAATGTTCAAAATTCGTGTGGGTGTGGCACTTGGGGACAAGGGTCAGGGGTGGCCTCAGCAGTGCTGGGGGAATGGTTGGGCTCGATGATCCTGGAGGTTTTTCCCAGCGTTAATTTCCTGTGGTTCTGAGCAGCGGGAGGTTCTGCAGGAGAGCCACAACCCCAGCTCGGTCCATGCTGGGAGTCCCACCTGTTGTCCCTGTCCCCAGAACAAGGCACAGCAGACTTGGTTCTGTTTGGGAGGGTCAAGTTACACATCAAAACGAGCTTGTTCAGCCAGGGTGGGGCCTGCAGAGGGGGCACCCTCCAGCCCCGGAGGCTTTCAAGTCTCCAGAGTAAAGCCATTGTCACCCTGGACCAAGGAAGAACCTTCTCCTTCCCTTACCCTGCTGTCTTCCCCAGATGGGTTGAGGAGAGGGAATGATTATGGATAGACTTTTCACCATCTGAAATACTGCTGAAGTGTCAGGGGACCTGTCAGGACATCCCAGTTCTCTCTTTTTGGAGCTTGTTTTCCAAATTCATAAATATTACTCGAGATGTGCCTGTGCATCCTGAGCACTTTTACCCTTGACCTGGAACTGTGAAGAAGGAAAAAGAAAAGCTCTGGACCAGAGCTGTGCTGCAAAGTGGGAAAAGAAAAGCTGGTTTACTTTTGCAGGGTGATAGATGGCAACATTCCCGTCCTGGGTGCTGTGAGTCAAAGGTTTATTAAGGAGAAGAAAAATCGGTAAGAGAAGCCCAGGAGCTCCTGTTCCATTTAGTGAATTTTACATCGTTCTGCCCTGAGGTGTGTGGGGAAATATTGTTAGAGTGGAAGCAGTGAAAGCCAAATGGAGCAGGAACAGTGTGAGTGAACTGAGCCAGGGACAGGGAAAGGTTCGGCTCTGGCAGGAGCAGAGTCCCCAGTGGGCAGTGCCAGGGCTGGAGCTGCCTCGGGCAGGAACGGGCCTGGCTCCTCCAGCAGCTCTGCACAGACAGCAGGGTGGTTTATTGGGATTGATTTTTGAGAAAAAAGCCAGTGAAACCCCAGGAACCTCCTGCTTGAGCAGTGAGGGCACCCAGGTTGCTGTGGGGAGTGAAGGACAGGTTGTGGCTGGGCTCTGTCCCCTGTGCTGGCACTGCT